>JANBXA010000190.1:23810000-24240000 GCA_030556225.1 Cricetiscus sungorus | reverse complement strand
GCAGACAGGGCTGGCCTAGCCAGGAGCAACTGAGAGCTGGAACAATGCCAAACTACTTAGGCAGCTTAGAGACCACGGAAGGGGACTTGACACATTCCGTTCTTTAGTTCTTGTCCAAGTGTGCCCTTGTCCTCTCCATCGTATCCTAGCCACCTGGGGCAGAGCAGAAGGGAAGTAATAGAAGGGGACACATTTAAAAACCCTGTTTCTAAGGTCAACCCAAGGTGATATTTGTAAACAGGGAGACATGGCGGCATAGTCTGAATTGCACAGCAGTGCCGGTAGGTAAGTGGGCTCAGTGGTTTCTGGCAGGCTGCTTTCTCCGACAGTGATACTGCAAACGCCATGCTAGTTGGGAGGAAATCAAGCCTGGCGTGGCTCTGGCTGTCCCTTCACCTGTCCTGCTATGCACGTCAACAGGCCCCATTTCAGATATGCAGACTTGGAACTGTATCTTTCTGTTAGGTTTCTGCCCAGGACCCCGTCTTATCCTGTCCAAATGTACAGGGTGCAGGTGTGGGGACGATCACATGATGAAATATTCTACAACTCTGGAATACAGGACCTGGTCTCTCACGGGCTCTATAACCCTTCCCAGATCGCTTTGCTCGGAGGCAAAGTAATGATTCAGGGGCTCCATTTTTTAATGCTTATATTTATATAGCATTTTTTTGATGTCTCATGGAAGGGGAATAACAGTAACCAAACATGAACTACAAAAGTAATGATTATAAAAGCTTATCTGATAACAGATGGAAAATAGGAAGGTTTGGCTGGCTATCAATGAGGGTTCTTCCCAGCTCCTGGGATGGAGCAATAATATCTGGATTTTAAAGACATATTTATGCTAACAGTGTACAAAAATCCATGCTGGCTCATGGAATATATACAAAGTGACTATTTCTCATAATTTATAGATAATCCCTTTCTACCCTGAGGGGTCTTCAAGAAGATAAAGCGAGAGGAAGGGGTTTGATAAGCCACCATGAGCAGCTCACAGAGTTCCATGATATTATCAAATAGCCTGGTATTACCTAACCTGAGGCAGAAGGGCTGGAGGAGAACAGTGCTCAGCCTGCATACCCAATGGGGTGTTGGCCCAACTAGCTACTAACCCAGTTTCCAAAAAGGGATGGGATGGCCACTGCATCTCCACAGCCAGAACAGGCTCTTCTAGTCCTGGGAGGCATGTCCTCAGCCTGACTGGGCTCCTGAGAATTTCAAAGACTGACTGCCAGGGTCATTCTAAGGGTTCCAAGAGTTCTAGAGAAGTTCATGATCTAGGACACGCTGTGGTGAGGTTGGGAGAAGGGAGGGACCGAGGCAGAGATGGGTGGGGTCTTCCAGGTCTCCCATTGCTGAGAGCCCATGCTTCTATGGAAGAACAGGATGCTTGTCCTGTGACGAAGCACGGCGTTTGTGCCTGGCTGGAGTCCCCGGCAGTGCTGGGAGGTGCCAGTCCATTGATCCAGCGTCTTTTGGATATACAGGGCAATGTCTCTCCCGGTTTTGAAGCAGTCTCTTTAGACAGTTTACACAGACAATGCTGCTTTGTCCTTGGTTCTGCTCACACAGCTGATTTTAGGTCACAGTGCTCTGTGAACATCACAAATGACCCCCAGTGCACCTAGTGCCATGTCAGCTATTCTGTGTCAGACACAAAGGACAGGTTAGCAGCATGGGACATGCAAAGATGGCAAGAGCTTCTTGTGTACTAGCCATGCACCAAGCTCTGCCCTAAGCCTTGAACATCAAATCCCAACACCCACCTTAAGCAGGCTGAGTACCACCTCTGTTTTATAAGTGAGAAAATAAAGTCAGAGATTAGCTTATTTAAAATGACACAGCTATTAATCACAGAGCCAAGCATTCTAACCCAAGATGATTAAATGGTGACTTTGTTGCGTTAGACCACAAAGGGTACACACCAGCAGATGACATCATGTTTAGGTTCCATGAAAGGGAGGCATAGGGGCTGTAAGAACCAGGAGAATGCATGAGAAGCTGAGAGCAGCCAGGCCCCAAGGATACTCTTAGAGCTGAGACACAATGTGCCCATTTACACGTTTGCTTGTCGAGTAGGGTGTGGGTTCCAAGCAGAGGCAAGAAGGTACAGAAGTCTCACTGTGAGGGAGAGGTTGGCAGGCTTGCACCCAAGGAAGAGAGGAATCAGTATGACTGATCACCAATTTTACAGCCAGAAATAAAGGTAAGGTTCTGGAGGGTATTCCTATTGAATAAATATGCTTGGACCTACATCACACCAGGCTTTATGTTAAACCCTCCTACATCTACATGAATGGGCACAAATATAACCTTTGCTGTCATGGATCTTATATTCTATGAAATGGAAAGATGCCTCCAGATCTTACCTATTTGGGACTGGCATAGTCTTGCAGTGTCACGCTGAACATTGTCTAATGGGACCACTCAACAATGAGCCATTTGTCTGTAATAACGTACCTGTGTGTGGCTTTGCCCTCCCCAATAGATATAAATCCAGAGGGACAGAATGTTGTTAGAAAAGTGACATCAATAATTAGCTTTGCCACTCAGTAGGATGTCAGCAAATTCTGTCTGTCCCACTGTGTCCACTCCTTGTCGCCATAGTAAATTATCACGAGTTCTAGCAGCCAAAGCCAACAGCAATTATGCAGTTCTGGAAATCAGAAGTCTGGTGCAAACCCAACAGGCTAAAATTAAGGAGTCCTGAGCCTTTCTGGGAGTTCTAGGAGAGAATCTACTTCCCATCATACTAATGGACAGAATTCAATTCACTGTAGGTATATGACCATGGTTCTGTGTTCTGGCTTGTGAAAGTTGATGGCCACTATGATTCTTGGCTTCTAGTCGCCCCGCCAACCTCACAGCAGGCATCAGTAGGTCATCATGGTCCCCTGCCATCCCCACATCCTCACAGCAAGTACCAATAGGTCAGCATGGTCCCCCACATCCTCACCACATCCTCACAGCAGGTACCAATAGGTCAGCATGGTCCCCCGCCATCCCCACATCCTCACAGCAGGCACCAATAGGTCAGCATGGTCCCCCGCCATCCCCACAGCAGGCACCAGTAGGCCAGCATGGTCCCCCATCTTCACAGCAGGCACCAGTAGGCCAGCATTGTTCTGATCAACCCTGCTTCCCTTTCCCACTTAAGAAGACTCATATGGTTCAGTTGATTATGCCCAGATGATACAAGACCCTTTTTTATTTCAGGATCCTTAGCCAAGATGATTTGCAAAATAATTCTGCATGAACTTGCCAGGTACCAGGCTCTAGGGATGAGGGTGCTGACATTTCCAGTGGACCACTTTTCAGCCTCCCATAGAGTATAATAACTGCTGTACTTCAGAACCCATGTCTTGGTATACTAAACAGCCCCATTTCCTAGAAATGGAAACTGACAAGAAATAAAGTGGCAGGCGTCGGGAAAAGGTGGGTTCTCCTGGGGACACACCCCTCTAAGCAGCTCGACAGTCTGACTGCTCCCAGATTGATGACTCCTTCGTCCTTGACACACACTCACTCTGCATCTGTGTGTTTTTAACTTTGAGAGGACTGAAGTCATTGCGGCTGTCAGTCTGGAGGCTTCAGTGACACCTGTCTGCACCAATTAAAATGTGCTCAGGGAAGTGCATCAACACAGCTATTTTTCCTCCTGGTGTGGATCCCAATCAGGCTCTCTCCGGAGTCTCTGCTTCCTCCCCTCCTCTTCCTCTCACTCCCACCTCCCACCTCCCACCTCTGTTTTTATTTGGATCCAACTTCCATTCTGCTCTTTGCTCATGGCCAATCAATAACATCTTTTTGTAGGGCTACAATGACTAGACTCAGGTGTCACTGCTCATCTGGTGATCCCGGATGGGATGAGAAATGGCCAAGAGTCTAGTTTGTTGCTTGTTTCAATTACTATGCTTGACTTCTGACCTCCAGGACCGTGTGATCATCTGTGACACAAAGAGTAGTCCTTTTCAGATGTGGGCGGTAATGCCCACAGTTCTTGTCTGTTTGTCACCTGTAACCCAGTCTGTAGGAGGGGAGATGCCACATCTCTGTACATCTGACTGCACGTGATGGAGGCAGGAACTTTCTCTCTCCCTCCCTTTCTCTCTCTCTCTCTCTCTCTCTCTCTCTCTCTCTCTCTCTCTTTCTCTGTCTCTCTCTCTCTGTGTGTGTGTATGTGTGTGTATGTATGGATGAGCATATGTGTGTGCATGTGTCTATGAATGTATGTGAATGTGGGTGTATATGTGTATGAGTGTGTGTGTGTGTGTGTGTGAGAGAGAGAGAGAGAGAGAGAGAGAGAGAGAGAGAGAGAGAGTCAGAGAGAGAGGCTTTTCTTCTGGAAGCCATTAATAAATTAGAATATGGCATCTCTTAATTAATTTTAAGCTCCTACATTAATCTAATATTCCCAGAATTCCCCTCAAATTAAAGAAGCTACACTTCTAGTATATTAATTGAGCCAGGTTTAGAAAATGCTGGCATTTGTTAAGGAATCACAGTGAATACAAACGGAGTGAATATCACCAGGCAGGGTTGACAGCTTTTAACCCAACAATAATAATATGTAATGTAGGGTTCTCAATGGGAGGTGTAATACAAGATTTTTTAACGTAAGGTTTGATTTCTTTTTCTTGAAGAGACTACCTGAATTTTGTAAACTTTTAAATAATTACAAGATTGGCTAATATTATCCCTATGTAATATTTAGGATTGGAGTGTAAACTTTTTAACTACCTTGAATTCTTCTAAAATAAATTGAGCTACGTAATATTGACAATCTTTTGTATCAATTATGTTTGCTTGAATGTAGCTTTCCACATCCATAGTCAACTTTAAAACCACATGCCACTTTAAAATCAAATTTATTAATAGGTGGTCTTCGGTTACCTGGGTATCTAAGTGAAACAGATATAAAAACCTTGGATGCCGATCATGTCTGTGTATCTTACGTAACTATGATTATGTGTCCTGTGGTTACACAGTGGCCACACCTTTGGATCCTATGAAGTGGAAGTTCCTTTTAGCCACATGGAGAAAGTGTTGAAGACACACTAGAGACTGCTGAGAGTCACATTCTGTAATCCTCCGAGCTTTGGGGTCTGCATGGATGCTAGCATTTGTGGGAGTTTTCAGTTCCTTCCATCTCTTCCTCCTTCCCTCCCTCCGTCCCTCCCTCCATCCCTCCCTCCATCCCTCCATCCCTCCCTCCCTCCCTCCTTCCATCCCTCCATCCCTCCATCCCTCCCTCCCTCCCTCCATCCCTCCATCCCTCCCTCCATCCCTCACTCCCTCCCCCCTGCCTCCCTCCCTGCTATTTCTTGAAGATGGAATTCCTCTGCCCGTTTTAAGAAAGATGGATTACAATGCCACATAACAGCAAACATCCCAGAGTTTAAGAAACAGAAGAACACGAGAATCTGTACTTTAGGGTCCAATATTATAAAAATGAGACCTGGACCTCTCCCTGCTAAAATGATAAATGGATCCAGATGTGATGGTTCATATCTGTAATCCCAGCACTCAGAGCACTGAGGAGGAGGAGTGTAAAAAGTTAATGGCTAGCCTGGACTACATAGAAAGTTCCAGACCAGCCTAGGCTAAGAGAGAGACAATACATATGCTGAGTCATCAGTCATGTGGTAACTTGATTTGAAGGCGTTTGGGGCTTTAGTGGAGCAAGGCAAAGGCCGTTCTGTGAGTCTGTTTATCTACTGGATGGCAAGGGTTCCGGTTCCCACTGGAACGGTTTTCTGTGCTGCCTGACTTCATCGTGCCCTTGATTACTAATGAGCTAAGGTTCCAGGAATTTCTGTCACCTTCCTTAGTAGTAATCAAATATGGCACAGTCTGACTATCTGGCAGGCAAGCTATTGCTACAGTCAAGAGTACACAGATTTGTCACTTAGCCATCCTGAAGTCAGACCAGAGTTTGTAGGGAAAGAAATCAGGGTTCCTTTCACATCTAAGAATCTTTTGATGTCCCAAAATTACCATAGGGATACATAAATATTTATTTTGTAATCTTAGAGAGAAAGAAAATCTAGAAAGAATTGGGTCCCCTTTGGGTATTTGTAATTTGACTTGATGTAAGTTGTGAATAACAAAAACTGATTTGCCAAATAGAAGAGTAAGTGTGTGGGCAAAATAGCAGCAGTGTTTCAGAAGGAATAAACTTGACAGAGATATTGGGAGATCCCAGACATTTTTCAATATTTCTACTGACCACAATATGTCCCTGCCCAAGACAGAATATCAATTAGATTTTTAGAAAGCTAATATTGTATCCCAACAGACAATCTAACCCTCCTCTATTTTGATTTTATTGTCATATTTTTCTTTCTATAATTGTGATATAATATCATGACCAAGAGCAACTTGAGGAGGAAAGGGTTGATTTAGCTTAGGTCAAGGGCCGCCATCAGGGGGAGCCTTGAGGGCACCTTGCCTTTGGAGGCCACAGAGAAGTGCTGTCCCCAGCTTGTCCCTCATAGCTTTGTCACCCTGCTTTCTTCTACAACCCAGGACCACTTGCCCAAGGGTGGCACCCTCCACAGAAGGCTGGGCCCTCTCCATCCATCATTAATCAAGGAAATGCTCCAGACTTGCCCGGGGCTGATCTGATGGGAGCATTTTCACAATTAACTTTCTCTTCCCAGATGACTCTGATGTAGCAGCTCTCAATGCTGCGACCTTTAGTTCAGCACCCCACGCTGTGGTAATCCCCAACAACAAAATTATTTTCATTGCTACTTCATAACTGTAATTTTGCTACTGTTGTGAATCGTAATATAAACACCTAATATGCAGGATATCAGATAGCTGACACCCAAAAGGGTCTGACCCACAGGTTGAAAACCCCAGGCTGTGTCAAACTGATGAAAAAACTAAACAGGACAACATTTGCTATAAATGTTGACCACCGCCATGCACTGCCTTCTCTAGATGTTTCTACCATCCTCTGAGCTTTCACGAAGGTAACAGCTTCAGGGTGGGAGCAGGAGCCTGAGTCTCTAGGAAAGGGTGACCCTGGGTACCAGTGATGACCAGAGCTTCCCATCCCCCTTCCTGAAGCGAGCTTTAGAGAGCAAGGCTGCCTCCATTAGACGGCGCCAGGGACTGGCCAGAGTCCTCAGGGTTCTTTAGTCTGGACACTTTCTCAGCATTCCTAATGCTGCCGCCCTTTCGTATGGTTCGTCATATTGTGGTGACCCCCCACCACCATTAACTTTATTTCATTGCTACTCCACAACTGTGCATTTGCTACTGTTATGAATTGTAATGTAAATATCTGACATGCAGGTATTTGATATGTGACCCCCAAAGGGGCCAGGACCCACAGGTTGAGAAGTGCTCGTCTAGAAACAGTTCCATGGGAGTAGCTGCTTGTCCATGGCTTAGCAGGGTAAATGTAGGGGACAGAGCTCACGCACAGGAGAAAGGTAACTGTAACTCTGTGTAGCTGTCAACATCCTATTTCACGTGGGTGTGTGAAGACGGACTATCTGCTATGGGAACCCCAAACTACAAGGCTTGTGATGGCACCTGGGTCACCAGCACCCCAGAACCCAGGAGTTCCTGCTTTCGATGAGATAGGCAAGCCACTCCGCACTACAGTGCAGCTAAGTGCAAAGGTTTGGTGGAAATTCCATCCTCCTTGTTCCGAGGTTGATTTTCACAAGTCACCTGTGTAGCTAAGGTCCTATCTGGACTGGCCGACTTTAAGCTATGAGAAGCTCTTCTTGGAGGAGCCGTGGTTTACATGTGGGCTCAGTGTTTACAGAGACCAGAGGCCCATGTAACCCAGGGCATCCTCCATGAGTGAAGTTCTTCTCCACAGCATCTCCTCAGACGCCAGGCTGAAACTCACGGACTTCGCCTCTAGCCCCGGGTTAGAGGATCCAACAATAGAGTCTGTAAAGCCCAGCCCCAGATGCCTTAATGGAATCTCCAGACAGAAGTCAAGTCTCTGGCCTTCGGAGTTTCTCAGACCATACGTTCAAGGGGGTATTTTATGATGACTTAAAACCTCTTTTGAAAATAATCAGAGCAATGTGGAGTGAGACCAGCCATTTTCTGTGATGGGGAATGGCCTACTAAGATCATCTATGATCGAGGGGACTGTCAGAAAAAGTGTTTTAAAACTTAGGAATAAGGCTCAAAGGGGGCACCGTGTTCTGCCATTACAAGGGAGGACCATCTGACAGGCATCTGCAGAGGGACTCATGGCCTGTGTTTAGCTCCACCCACAAACACAGTTAGACACTGAGTTACGTGAAACATGTAGATCTCTCTGTTTAAAAATAAATAAAGGCTATAGTTTATTGTTTTCAAACTTTTCTAGTTTTCCATCTAACGGTAAGTTTATTACAGAACGTTCTTTGTAGCCAACTGTATAACTTCCATTTTTCAAAATAAATTCTTAAGCACCTTTGCCGTCTTCCCGGGCCTCTCATTATTTAGTTAATGATCTGTAGCACAGAGTCAGTCTATGTTATATGAACCATGCTGCTTATTGTTCAAAAATTGCAATTGGATGCAACTTCCCTGGGAAGATGGAGAGATGATATGCTGCCCCCCCCACACACACACATTTGTTCCTAGCCACGCAGGGTCTACACTGCCCTGATCTTAAATTAACTACTGGCCCCGTAACCTCCCTCTGTGTCCTTCCTCTCTGCTCAGCCACTGGACAGTAGAGGTGGTCTGACCACTCTCTTTCTGGACCTTTGCTAACTACCTCCAAGAGTGAGGGAGGCCTTACTTCCTAAGGATAAGTCACTGGCTGCTTCTGGCTGTCTCACGCAAGTGGACATCCACACTGCAAGAGTAACTTTTGGCAGCTGTCACGAACTTGTACCATCACACCAGCAGTTGGACTCTGTCTTACCTAGGAGTGCCGCGCTCACCAGAAGCCGTGTACTACGAGTCCAGGCTGTGGGTATTCTGCCATCTTCCACTTATGCTCCCTCCCCGGTTGCCTTGGACATCGGCATTCCCTTGTAGGTAGATGGAGGAAGGGGTGGAGGGACGGGTGAGTGATTTCTGGGTCAGGTTATGGTCCACAGATGTCCCCCCACAGGTTGGAAGGCAGCAGTAAAGTTGAAACAGAGGCTGGGAATCTGTCCAGCTGTGTTTCTAAGATATGAAAATGGCTTTGGCAATGGCTGCTGAATAACCAAGGCCTGTGACAACCAGGACCAACTTAGCTGTCACCAACACTAAGGACAAAGGTTGCATCTGCAGGAAACTCACACTGCACCCCCCCAGGTCTCCCAGGCCAAGGCAGCCACAGTGATGGAACGATGCCAGCAGGGTGGCGGACGCCTGTAACGGACTGTGCCTTGCATAGGTTAACTGAACCGAGAAGAGCTGCCCACCGTGGGTTGCCTGATCCCCTGGGCTGGGATCCTGGTCCTAAGGAGAGGATGAGTTGAGCTCAAATATCACCACTCTCAGCTTCCCCTCCCCACTCTCAGCTTCCCCTCCCCACTCTCAGCTTCCCCTCCCCACTCTCAGCTTCCCCTCCCCACTCTCAGCTTCCCCTCCCCACTCTCAGCTTCCCCTCCCCACTCTTAGCTTCCCCTCCGCTCTCTCAGCTTCCCCTCCCCACCCCCCTCATGTCTTCAAACTCATCAGACAAAAACATGGCGGCTCTGTAAATAGCCACCACCTTCCTTTTGTGTGAAATGCCCCTCTACCTTCTGCTCTCAGAGAAACTGGATGAGCCCATCCCCCTCAGAAGTGGGCCACATCCCACCAGGCTGCACATTCCAGGGATAGGATACTCTTGCTGTCCCACGCCCTTCAGGAGTCCCCCCCCTCCCCCAGTCTTACTTTAGTTGGCTTCAATGTGTTGAATTGATCCACACGGACTTCCATGTCTACACCCGATCCAGGGCGGAGTACACTTGGGAAACAGGTATTTAACTCCCCTCTGTTTTGGCTTGAGTGGCTCCATCCCACACATGGTCTCTCTCTTCCCTCACAGAAGAAAGACGATGCCAAGTTTTACGTCACCTTCTCCATGGAAGAACAGCTGTCTTCCGCCTTCTGAAATTTGTGTTTGCGTCCTGCATCTAGGCATGCCAGGTTTACATCAGGTTTGTGATTCTGTACAGAATTCCTAGGTGGTAGGCATCTTTGCTATAAGGAGTAATATGGCAGGCACGGCCAGTGTCATTGATGAATCCTGGCACTCAGCTAGGATGGCGCTTCCCGTTTCCTCAGGTTTTGGTTGTTAACTGTAGTCATGTATGACTCAAAGGACATGCAGACAGAGACACCGCTCCTTTGCAACAGTTAGAGATTAGTCATTATCCTGGGGCTTTTGTCAGAGTTTTGACATGTTAGTATTGATGGGCTGGAAAATCTTTTCCCAAAAGGTCAAGGGCACTTTCTAGATAAATACCACATACACTATGGATTTATTGAGTGTGGGTTTAGAAGCCCTAGTGTCCCTTATTAGTGTCTTGATGGTAACAGTGTGGGAGCTGTGACTTTGGCGGCCACTCTCTGCTTTTTGACTTGTAATGCACCCGGCTGCATTGCAAGCTGAAACTTTTGTTGCTTTTCCTCTCCATATTGTGGGCTATAATCTGCAGCCAAAATAAATCCTGTCTCCCTTAAGTTAAACAACTTAAAAACAGCAACATGAAAACTAAGACAGTGCTATATTCAGAATTCTACTCTTTAAGCCCTGGGATGTTGTCTGGTTTCTAGGAAAAGACAGACTTCTGTGGCCTGGTCTCTTGTTATGGCAGGTTTTTCCTGCCGGCTGCCGCCGGTCCTGCCGCCAAGGTCCCGCTGCCACGTGAGTCCCAAATAATACTCAGAGACTCTGTATTTGATACAATCCTGTTGGCCAGTTACCATTATTGTTTATGGGCTAGCTCTGTCTTAATTATTAACCCATTTCTACTTATCTAAGTATTTCCACGTGGCTCATCTTATCGGGGATCTGCGGCTGGTATCTTCCTTCCTCCCTGGTCTACATCTTGACTCCTCCCTACTACTTCCTCTTTCCTCCTCCTGGTCTCCTAGCCCCACCTATCTTGTTTCCTATTGGCTACAGGCTTTATTAATTAACCAGTATGAGAAACATATATACAGGATAACATCTCCCATCAGTCTCTGAAGAGGACACATTAGCTAGTACACACGGTGTCCCCTTCCTAGCACCTGGACAGCAGTGCACCACACTTCAAAACACCTGGGCAGAGAAGCACCACACAGATGCGAGACATGGTCCCTAAAATTCCTATCTTCCATATGGTTTCTTACCAAGCATTTTGAACCATTTTCCTCAGCCACAAGGTTAGTTCCTGGTGCTATTTCCAGCCACATGGGTGGGCCAGGTGCCTTAGAGCATGTGGCCATAGATATTTCCATTTAATACCAAATATTCCACCAGATGGGCAACGGAAGGGGCACTAAACTATGAATCTTCCACACTCACCTGCTAACTTGCTTTGAAACATTAATACTTTTTTATTCCAATCGGTATGGGGGTGAGAATCCATCCATGGTACCCCAGATGCTTTCCCAGTAAACACTGCCATGGTGATGTTTTTACCCGGAAAATTATTTCCAAATAAGAGAAGGAAGTCATCATTTTCAATACCATGACACTGAGCCACAGTGGCCAGAATATGTCACAACAAATTAAGGGATTTCCTCCTCCAACAACAGCTTTTAAGTTATAGAATTTGAATATACAAACTGTCCTTAGTGACAATAGAGAGAGGGGTCCTTGTCATTGCCCAGAGAACCCTGGGAAATGAATACATCTTTACCACCATGGTTAGGAGAAAGGCCCAGAAATGCCTCTGTGGGTTTTCAGAAATATTCATAGACTTTGTGCCTCATGTTGAATAAGAATTATGTTAATCATGATTTTTGTGTTAGTATTTCATGATTATAACATTAATATTTTAAGTCATAAATTTATCCAATAACTATATATTAAATATATAAGTGTATTGCTTCCAGCTATCTCACATAGATCTTTTCTTAAAATAACACCGTTTTATTACTGTAAGGAATTTGGGGCATGTTCCTTTCTAGACACAGAGAAATAGAAACCAGAAAATGTCAGTGAGTGACCTCATAGTATTTGGGCATTCTGTTTTCCTAGTTCAGATTCAGTGTCTACCTCGCCAGTGCCTTGTGTCCCCAGACAGGACACTAGTCACCCTGTTTCCCTCTCACTGAGCCCACCACTGTCTAGCACTTGTGACAAAATTAAAGTGAATCTGTGCCTGTGTGTTTGTGGTGTGTGTATGTATGTGTATGCATGTGTGTGGTGTGGTGTGTGTGTGTGTGTGTGTGTGTGTGTGTGATATGCTGTGTGCTGTGTGTGTCTGTGCTATGTATGATTGTGTGATTTGTGTCCACACTGGGTGGCAGATCACAAACAAAAGCATTTTATGCTGGAACCAGCTGGAGTGTCTACTGTTTGGGTGTCTAGATTTCCCTTAGAATCAGCTGCAGAATCAGGAAAGAAGTCAGTGTGGTGTTATTGCTTGTTTTGTGGCAAAGAAACTGATTGTGGATGCTGGACCTCAGAGACATCAGAGTGCCTGTAACAGAAGGAGTGTGAGACACCCATCAGAATGCCTGTAACAGGAGGGGGGTGAGACATCCATCACAGTGTGTGTAACAGACGAGTGTGAAATACCCATCAGAGTGCCTGTACCAGGAAGAGTGTGAGAGAGACACCCATCAGAGTGCCTGTAACAAGATGTGTACACCCAAGTACCCATAGCACGAGGGGCAGGAGCACCCAGCTTTATTGTTCTAGAAGCATGATTCATTAATATACTCACCTAATTAGCATTTCCTTTAACTAATTGAGAAAGAAAATCCATTTTGAGCATTCATTTTATTTGTTTTTTGGCTCATGTCCCTGGAACGGAGGACTCCCCTGTTTTAATTACACACAGTTGGGTTTCAGGCTTGCCAGGCACAGCCTCCTGGTGTCTGAATGCTTTGTTGCTACAATTGAAGTAATTTATGGACGGGGATTATTTCTACCTGCTGTCAAAAGCAACTCATTGTGCTATAGTGTGTAACAAACACATTTCATGGCTCATTTAGGCTTCCAGACAGCCCCCCCCCCCCGAGCTGACGGGAAGCAGAAAGAGTGGCATAAGGTTTTGATGACACCCAGCAACTCCATTTCTCTGCACATGCATGACCCCTCTGGGAGCATCCGCACTGATTTCCATCCTTGTAACACTAGTTTGCACTCCTATCAGCTGTTAGTAAACGCCCCTTTACCCACGCTCACAACACCTGCTTTTATTTGCTTTGAGCTTAGACGTTCTGATTGGCTAAGAGGAAATCTTAAAGCATTTTCCAATTTGCATTTTCCTGGTGGCTACGGACACTGAACATTTAAATAAAATACTTCTGGGCTATTTGTATTTCTTCTTTTGAGAACTCTATTTAGCTTCATACCAATTTTAATTGGGTTGCTTCTTTTCTTGATGTTTAGCTTGTTGAGCTCTTTGTACATTGTAGACATTAGGCTCTGCCAAATGTGGAGCTGGTGAAGGCTTTCTGTTCTGGGGGCTGCCTCTCCACCTGCTGATATAGAAATGGAATGCCCATAGAGAGGAACTAGAAAGCTGCTATGTGGAGAGGGAGCTTGCAAAGGAAGGGAGACAGGTGGAGTAAAGGGAGAATGAGGAATGACAGAACAAAGGATTAAGTGGGTTAGGGATGGGAGGAGGGATTGGAGGATGTGCAGCAGAGGGAATGTGGGAGAAATTACTGACACTAAACACATTTGAAGAGCCATACAGAAACCTACTGGAAGGCCAAAACTCCAGACGGAAACCCTTCCTCCTGGCCTCAAGCAAACTTAGTTCTTGGAGTCTGTGTTGTGAGCAACAGGCCACCTGCAAGAAACACACATGAAGAACCAACACTAAACACAAGGAAGCTCCAAGAAACCCTTCCTCTTAGTCCCCGGGAGACTTGTTAGTTTCTGGAAACTCCAGGACGCTTGGTAGGGGAACTACGTACAACAGGCCACCTCCAAGAGATGCACAAAGCCATAGAAACCGCAGAATGTTCCCTCCCAGCACCAACCAATGAGAATAGGCCACCTGCAAGTAACAGACAAAGACAGAGGAACCACCAAATGTTCCCATCTGTAGCCAACCAATCAAAAGCATTGACAGATCAGTTGCCCTGATAAAAATATGACTTTAAAAAATTCTAATTGTTCCCAAAATGTCAACCAATCAGGATCCGACCCATACCCCTCCCTACCTACTGATGTAATCCTGTGGTTTTTGCCTGCAAATACTCCTGCAGTAGACTAGTTGGTCACTCCCTGTGGAGGCTGCTGTGTCAGCTTGCTAGACGGAATCCCTACCAGTAGGATTGGACAGTAAAGCCTTGCATTTGTAGTTTGGTGAGTCCGTCTCCTTGGTGGTCTCTGGGGGCATTATGACTTGGGCATAAGACTACTCCTACTACTGCTACTACTACTCACACACACACACACACACACACACACACACACACACACACACAGGAGAGATAGAGAGAGGGAGAGAGATTAAATGGAGTTATCCCATTACAAGGAGAATAAGACCTCCACAAGCTATCAAATAAAAAGTTCAGTATCAAGAATGTGTTACTTCTTTTGGAGCTGTTGGTCAGTGGGTCTCCATAGCACCCCAAACACTATGATCTAGTGCTATTACTCTTGGTCACCCTTCAGAACTTTAATAAAACACTGTCATATAATGTACAGAAATCAATCTGGAACTGACTGAAATCTTCACTCCTCCTGGATCTCTTTCATAGTGCTGAAAAGAGCTGTAAACACTACTGGAGGAGCAGGATAGTCATCTGTCTACCCAACTGTGAACTCCGAAAGCTACAGGAATTACTAGCAAGAGATACTCACCAGTGCAATAGTGGCATGGCTGTTACAGGAGTAACCAACCACTCTCTGATTGGATTTAAGGACAGTTCTACCAGGCAGAACTCATACCCGTCACCATTAACAGCACCAAGAAACCATGGCCAGGAAGATCACAGGCCACTAGGGGAGAACCTACTGCTTTTATTCTGCTAAATCAGTGGTTCTCAGCCTTCCTAATGCTGTGATCCTTTAATACAGTTCCTCATGTTGTGGGTATCCCAGACCAAAAAAGTATTTTCATTGCTACTTCACAATTACAATCTTGCTCCTGTTGTGAATCATAATGTAAATAACTGTGTTTTCTCATGGCCTTAGGTAACCCCTGTAAAAGGGTTGTCAGATCCCCAAAGGGATGGCAACTCTCTGGTTGAGAACCACTGTACTAAATGGGTATAGTATAAAACATACTCCTGAGGATTTACCTTTATACCCGTAGAGTTTCCAACGCTCATCTAAGAAGTTTCCTTTTGCAACAGCGCCTAACAGAGACCCATAAATGGGTTAATGTGTCAAGAATAAGACATTATGGAGTGCTCAGCCCTGAACAGAATGTATCATACCACCTCCTCCTAAGGTTCAGAGATAATTGCCAAAAAAGGGTCAGAAAGATTACAAGAGCCAGGCACAGTGAGTGACTACAGCAAAGCAATATTTTGAGGGTGGCTGCACTTATGAACACACATTAGTGTGGCAGCATGCACAAGATCCAGGCAGCTAAAATCCCGTGTGCAGGGGTGAGGCAGTCACACTGTCCCACCCTACCTGTGTAGCTACTGGTGATCGGTAGCTACTGAGAGAAGGAAGAGATTGCTTTCTACAAGGATGTAGGCCCTGACCTGAGAGGCTACTTACAATCTAGGAGATGGCCCTACACCACACATACTGTGAGCATTAAGGGATCTCTATGGGCTAAAGAAAGAACACAAAAAATTGGGTGGGAATATTTGTTAGGGGCAGAGGGGAGGAAATGGAGTAGAAGAAATGGGTAGACTTTATCAAAAAGCATATGTATGCATGCATGAAGTCTTAAAATAATTATACATTGTTCTGCAAGACAATAGAAACTTTGATAGTCTCAAAAGGGATTGACACAAAGCTGAAATAAGGCTAACAGCATTCAGGACCTAGAGCCAACTCACAAAAGGCAGCCGTTCTGAGGGGAGCGCCGTTTCTGACTGAACTTCAGGAGACAGAGTACTTGCTGCTGAACTCTCACCCTGGGCTTCTTGGGGCATGCCGGAGATGCCCGGAAGGACTGGAGATGGGAAAAAGGTGGAAGCTGCTCATGACGTTATCCCTCTTCTATCTATGCTAGAAACTGCCTTTCCACACACAGATTTCAGACGGCATTTTCCCATCAGGCCTCTCCCCCTTGCCTCATATTTCAGAGCTGAGACTCAGGGACATGGGTGTTGTGCCTACAAGCATGTATCTTTCCCAATACAGTAGATTCTAGATCCTTCTGTGGCCGGCAGCTTTTCATCTTGGTGTACCAGCTGCTTCTGCCACGTGACACCAGGAGTGGGGCTTCAGGAAGCTTCTCCAGGGGAGTTAAACTCTGCAAGCAACCAAGGGTCCTTTGAGAAGGTTTGGAGTCAAACAGGGCAGGTAGCACCTGGGCCTCAACCTCAGGATGCTCTCGGGAATGATGACTAGCACAGGCTACAATGAGATATTTCAGTGAGGACAAATGCTTGTCCGGGATGAAGGTAGGGTGATTGGAGATGTTATTCTGTAAATATGTTTCTCATACTGGTTAATTAATAAAGCACTCTGGCCAATGGGAAAGCAAGATAGGTGGGGCTAGGAGACAAGGAGGAAAGAGGAAGTAGTAAGGAGGAGTCAGCATGTAGAGCCTGGAGAAAGCAAGATGCCAGCCCACTGCGCTTGGATAAGATGACCACGGGGAAATACTTAGATAAGTAGAAATGGGTTAATGATTAAGACAGAGCTAGCCCATAAACAGTAATAGTAACTGGCCAACAGGATTGTATCAAATACAGAGTTCCTGTGTGTTATTTGGGGCCAGGTGGGCTGGCGGAAAACATACAGGACCCAAGCAGCAGGAAAAACATGCTCGTAACAGTAGGGTTATTCTTTGCCAGCACCCTTGCCATTCCCAGCAGCCAAGGCCCCATTCCTAGAAGGCATTCTCTAGGTTATGGGCTGAGGCTGGTAACATCTGACTGCTAAGCTAAGCCCTTCCGGGGACACTCAAGGTCACGATAGGGTATTGGAATCCAGGGCCATGAAAATGATAGGCAAGAAGATAGATTTTCTACCCTGCTTTCTGATGGATTCACACAGGCTAAGTTGAGGAAGGTCTGAGAGGCTCTGGGCAATGTAAGGAGAGGCTGTCCCAGAGAGAGCACTCATACAAACACCGCGGAGTCAAATATCAGATTGTCTTACATTTTTGGCGGCCGCTTTCATCTCAAGGAAACAAATCAAAGCAAAATAAAACCCAAGGACATCTTACGGCTTTCAGTCTATTGTAGAAATGGAATATGGAAGGTCAGCCAGTCCTGTATCTCTGGGAGCCCAGACACGGGAAAGGTGCCCTAGTATCTTGCAAAGCTTGTGTAGAAGCATCGGCACCACGGAGGGACGATCACTTTGGCACAGAGAGCTATCAGGAAGCCGTAACATTACCCTCAGCTACTGGTGTGTGTGGTTTTCAAATCTGGTTTTGTAATACCTCAACATGAGTGATTATTACAAATTCCATAACAGAAAATAGGAAATGTTCTGGAAGCAAAAGGCTTTTATTAATGGACAAGCTCAGGTGCAAATGGCTAGAGGTGTCTGGCTTCCTAGTCCCACTCTGCAGCTGCTCAGCAAGGCAGCAAATTCAGGCCCCTGCTCTGCTGAAATGTGAGTCTTTGCGAGTTCCCTCCCACATCCCTGAGGCTCTTAGGCTAGAGCAGACACTCGGTGGCAGGCCTTTAAGACCAGACACAGTAGAAACCCTAGAAGATGACAGATGAGGGTAGACTTGGCTTCTGGTGGCGTTCTGGCCTTCCACCCCACCAAAGAGATTTATTTTTCCCATCAGCCAAGGATCTGTCCTGGAAGCTGGTGCTGACTCCTAACAGGCTCCGCCTGCCCTTGAATCGGACCCGAAGCCCCATTTTCCCCACAGTGACAAATTAAATGTCTCCTGCAGTGCTCCCACTTGAGACTCCAGGCTCCTCTGTCCTCCCTGACCAACACAGCTGCATCTGCATCCGACGTCCCCAGGTCGGACTGCCTGCACCCTGTCCCCCACTGGCCTGGCCTTCTCCTGCTTTTTGCTCCTCCCGCTTCCTATAGACAGTGGGAGTCAGAAGGACCAACTGCTGCTCTCACCTGACTACAGGAAGTGTGTCTCAGTCAGACCTTCTCATAATCCTGCATGGAGAGGTGAAGCAGCTTACAAGCTGCTTTCGGCCACGCCCAGAATTAGAAACAGTCTGCATAATGGCTGGGGACTTAACCAACAGTGGACCAGGAACTCTCAGCTTGGGAGGGAATCTCTTTGCATCTCATGACTGATAGGGAATATGGCAGTCTGTAAGACGGTGATGCCGAGACCTTATTGCAAAACCTTCGGGTTTTTATTTATTTGTTTTCTAGCTCCTTCTCACTTCTCTCCTTGCTGCCACAGCCCCCAACCCCCCAGCAAGCAATGAGCAAGGGTGTGCAGGCTCATTCTTCTCAGCAAAAGCCATTTATCTGATCTTGTCCCAGATCTCTGTCTGTATATATGAATATTTTGTTTCTCCAAGAGTAGAGATAGGATCTGATCCTCACATTTCATGCAATCATGAATGCTCAGGATGCATTAAATGAAGGCAAGGCTGGAGAGATGGAGCCACAGCCATTGTACGAATACCGACAGAGCACACTGGAGCTATTTGCAGTCTCTAGCCACTGAGGATTCCTTAGTTGAGTTCAATTGGTTTTAAACTAGGGGTTCTCAACCTTCCTAATGCTGCAACCCTTTAATACAGTTCCTCATGTTGTGGTGGCCCCCAACCATAAAATTATTTTTGTTGCTGCTTCATGACTGTCATTCTGCTACTGCTGTGGATTGTAATGTGAATCTGTGTGTTTTCTGACCGTCTTAGGTGATCCCCATGAAAGGGCTGCTCATCCCCCAAAGGGTGGCAACCCACAAAAGAGGTCATCACTCCTGCTTACCCCATCTCCAATTTCAGTCTCAAACTTTATCACACAAGGCCTCTACCGGCTAAGACAGACTCGGGATCCACTTTTGTTCAAGTTCCGAAAAGCTGATTAACACTGTTGAAGTGTGATGAGACACCATTAAAAATCGCCGTTACTATAGTGAGTACCTGTGCTGTGCATTTTCCCTGGAAGTAAGAAAGACTTTGGAGAATGGGGCACTTTTGTCCCTTATTAACAGCCCTGAACTCTTCCCCAGTGTTCGGCTTCGTTGAATAAAGGAGTGTTGATCAAACAGCAGCTCAGGTGAGCCTTATGCCATCACTGAAAGCCTTAGAGACTTTGAGGAAACCACACAAGAACCCAGCTCCTTGCTGCTGGGGCACAGCCCTGGCTCCTGAAGGTGGAGTTGTGGTGTTGTGTGGCTTTCCTGGGGAAACGAGGAAAAAAACCCCTATTCACCCCAGAAAAAGCCACCACCCACAGACTGAAGGAACAATGCATCCTATTTGGTGAAGGGTTACTTATTGGAGTGTGGCACACACACACACACACACACACACACACACAACATACACGCAAAGGTGCATCATGAAAATGTTCCTCCCTACCATGAATAATTACTGTTAGATCCCACAGTCTTTAGTGACCCTGACGTAGACGTAGAACCCCTTTGCTCTTCAGAACTGAAGGCCCTCTTTAAGGCCCATGCCAAGCCGCATTTAGTATGGTGTCATTTTTCTTCTAATTCTCTCCCATTTCAAGCCTGATCATGGACAGCTGTCTGTGGCCAAGAAGATCCTTTTTATAACAAGGTCCATCTACAGGGAAATTCTGTGTCATCAATCAGAGTA
The DNA here is from genome assembly GCA_030556225.1 of Cricetiscus sungorus. Lineage (NCBI taxonomy): Eukaryota > Metazoa > Chordata > Mammalia > Rodentia > Cricetidae > Cricetiscus > Cricetiscus sungorus. The sequence continues at coordinate 24,220,029 of JANBXA010000190.1, read as the reverse complement.
CATCCCTTTGGCTCTGTCTATCTCTGTCTCTGTGTGTATATGTGTTCTGTGCCTGTGCCTGTGTGTATGTCTCTGTATGTGTCTGTTTTCCTCTGTGTTTGTCTGTGTGTCTGTCTCTGTCTCTCTGTGTGTGTATGTATGTGTGTCTGTGCCTGTGCCTGTGCCTGTGTGTGTGTCTCTGTATGTGTCTGTTTTCCTCTCTCTCTCTCTCTCTCTCTCTCTCTCTCTCTCTCTCTCTCTCTTTCTGTGTGTATGTATGTGTGTGTCTGTTTTCCTCTGTGTGTGTCTGTGTGTCTGTCTCTGTCTCTCTGTGTGTGTATGTATGTGTGTCTATGTGGTGTGTGTCTGCTTTCCTCTGTGCATGTTTGTCTGTGTGTGTATCTGTGTGTCTGTGTATATCTGTGTGTGTCTGTTTTCCTCTCTGTATGTCTGTGTGTCTGTCTCTGTGTGTGTGTGCGTGTGTGCGTGTGCGCGTGTGTATGCGTGCGTGTGTGCGTGCGTGCACGCGTGTGCGTGTGTGTGCATATGTGTGCGCGTGTGCGTGTGTGCGCGTGTGTGCATGTGTGTGTGCGTGTGTGTGCGTGTGTGTGCGTGTGTGTGTGTGCGTGTGTGCATGTGTGCGTGTGCCTGTGTACATGTGTGTGTGCGCATGTATGTGCGTGTGTGCGTGTGTGTGCATATGCGTGCGCGTGCGCGTGTGTGCGTGTGTGCATGCATGTGTGTGCGTGTGTGCGTGTGTGTGCATATGCGTGTGCGAGTGCGTGTGTGCGCGTGTGTGCATGTGTGTGCGCGCGTGTGTGCATGTGTGTGTGCGTGTGTGTGCATGCGTGTGTGTGTGCGTGTGTGCGTGTGTGTGCATGCGTGTGTGCGCGTGTGGCATGCGCGTGTGTGCATGTGCGTGTGTGCATGCGTGTGCATGTGTGCGCGTGTGTGTGCTGCGTGTGTGCGCGTGTGTGCGCGTATGTGTGTGTGCGCGTGTGTGCGTGTGTGCGTGTGTGCGTGTGTGCGTATGTGTGTGCGTATGTGTGCATGCGTGTGTGCGCGTGTGTGCGTGTGTGCACATGTGTGTGCGTGTGTGTGCATGTGTGTGTGCGCGTGTGTGTGCATGCGTGTGTGTGCGTGTGTGCGTGTGTGCCCATGCGTGTGCATGTGTGCGTGTGCGTTTGTGCATGCGTGTGTGCGCGTGTGTGCGCGTGTGTGCGTGTGTGTGCATGCGTGTGCGTGTGTGTATGACAGGGTTGATCAGAAAGTGGGCTATGTGCCTTTGCAGCTCCCCTCTCACATGCAGACATGAGCAAGCCCAAGCCCCTACCTCAGCTCCTACACCAAAGACAACCCTCGACTGCAGCTCGTCCTCAGCAGGGCCTTCTTGTGTTCTGACACACTGGTCAGGCCAGGCAGATCACAGAGCACGGATATGGTACCGGATCTCCTCTAACCCCGCTGCTTCAAGGCCGGAACAACTGGACTGGAAGACATGGGTGGCTGTGGTCATGAGGCTCTCTGCCTGATACGGCCGCCCTGCATGGTAGTTTCACACCAACCCCTTTCGATGGTCCTGCCACTCTTCTTACCAGCAACTGCTGGAAACCGCATCACAAAGTACCACTCAGCCATTCTACTTCCCGGTTCTCAACCTGTGGGTCCCTTGGGGGTCGCTTGCCAGATATTTACATCATAATTTGTGACAGTACCAAAATTACAGTGATGGAGTCATTTTATGGCTGGGATTCACCACACAGGAAAGTTGGCAACCCTGTCTGTAGCACAGATTCTCTTAGGTCTTAATAATAAAAACTTGGACTCAGCTACCAAGGGGTGAAAGCTGAAGATCAGAGAAGCAGAGCAACCAGCCACTAGAGAGTTCTCACCTCTACCAGTGCGCAGACCAAAGGACCATCCTGTCATCAGACTGCATGCCCAGACTGACTGCCTAGACCGCCTCTCTCCACTCAGCCACATCGCTCCTGTCTCCACCTCCCTGGTGCTGGGGTTAAAGGCGTGGGACCCCAAGGGCTGGTATCACCTTTGTGTGAGCTGTGTTTCTCTTTTAGACTGATTCATTCTCCTGTAGCCCAGGGTGGCCTTGAACCCACAGAGATCCATATGCGTCTGTCTCCCAAGTGCTGGGATTAAAGTCCTGTGCCACCACTGCCTGGCCTCTATGGCTGACTAGTGTGGCTGGCTTTGCGCTCTGATCTTCAGGCAAGCTCTACCACCTCCGGTATCATGTGCAGCTCAGGACAGAAGGCGGTGGGTGACATAATCCCAGGTGGGGGTCTGGTAACTCTTCTCCCTCTCTATGCCTGTGGGTGGGCATGAACATTCCCGTTACCAGGATGGAATGCCTAGCTCCCACTGTACTGCTTCACTTACTTCCCTACCTGGCCAGGGCCACGGTTTCGTGATGGCCAGGGCCACGGTTTCGTGATAAAGATGGGATAGTGTCACGTTGCCCCGTGGCTCATAGGCGGGCTCCTGGGCGCACTTTGGGAGCCAGCCTCCCTTTCCCTGTGGCGCTGTAAAGTTAGGCCTCTCCGAAGCACCTTTCCCTAGCCTAGCTTGATCTTCATCATGGGCTGAGCTGGTAACGTGAAGAAACCTTGGCAACGGCAGGGGGTGTGATGGCTAGGTGACAGCAGAGACTGTGGTAGCTGTGCCTTGACAGCAGTGATGGCAGAGAAGGCTTCCCTGACTGGAATATTATTTAACAAATGCCTTGTAGCCACGGTGAGATAATGTGACAGGGTTTTCCACTCTAAGCTCAGAGTGGGCAAAAGCCATCCCTGACTCACCTCTGCAGTGGCCTCTCACCTTGCTAGGGAAAGCTGCGCTGTGGGAGCCGCCACACCCTTTGGGTGTGGTCTGGGGTGTGGATTTGACTGCTAGAAGGTAGAGAAGCGGGGGCGGGGCAGTCTCGCTTGGGTCATGGACAGCATCGGAAGAGAAGGCTGTGCTTTACTATCATCTGTGTGAGTTGTTCCCCGGTGAAACACACATTTGTCGTTTACCTTGGGTGTAGTGACCTCCTTAGTCCCCTGCCTCCACACCCCAGCAGCAACCGCAGGAGCAGCGGTCACAGGAGAAGGTGAGACGTCCCAGAGGAGCCACAGCCTAGGGACAACGGAAAGAAACAGGAGAGCGGGAAGAAAAAAGGCTGCCAAGAGCCTGGGCTGCTGGCAGAGATGCAGATTGCTGCCCAGTCCGGGGCGCTCAGCCCCACTCCGCCACAGCCTTTGTCACTACAGGGCTGAAGGACCCAGTGCCTAAGGTCTGCAAGAGAAAGGCCCCTAGAGGGCACCACCTGCTGCTGCTCCCTCCTCTCCGTCCATCTGTCCATCCATCATTGCTGCGCATCCCCCTCTCCTCCTGGCGGGGACCACAGCCAGCTGATTGGCTGCACAGCAGGAGGGACACTGTCTGTCTGCTGGGCAATTCTTTCCCTGAAGGCCTCTCATACTCTGGAAAATGAGGCCTTGGAAACCTGACTGCTCTGATTAGTACACGCCTCTAGTGAACCTCACCGTATCCGAGGGAAACACTGATCTGAATTCTTACTTCCAAACGCAGCAGAGATTACCCATCAATTCCCAGGCGCCTTTGAGTTTAGGAATGAATGAGGCTACTCGCGTTCTCTCCTTGGCACTGACTTTGCACAAGGACAGTAAAGGCCACGCCTGCGGGCTGGGCTGAGGGCAGATACAGAGCTCTGTGAGAGGGAGTTCTCTCCAGGAGGTGGGGACAGCTGAGGCTTCCCTGACAGGAATATGATTTAACAAGTGCCTTGTAGCCACTGTGAGATAGTGTGACAGGGTTTTCCACTCTAAGTTCAGAGTGGTGGGAGCCAGAAGAATCAGCAGATTCACCATCTACTATTCTGTCTCTTAACAATAGAGGAGGAAATTCCAGTTGGTTTTTAAAAACTTTACAAATCTTGATTTTTTTTTCTTGCTGAATTTTTAAAGATTTTATTATTTTATTTTATTTTATGGGTGCTTGTCTGTATGCATGTCCATGTGCCATATGCCTGCAGCACCCATGGAGACAAAGGACAGTCAGATTTCCTGGGACTGGGATTACAGAAGGCTGTGAGCAGCCATGTGGGTGCTGGGAAGTGAACCCAGGCCCTCTGTAAGAGCAGCAAGTGCTTTAACCACTGAGACGTTTCTCTAGCCCTGCTAATACATTTTAAAATCCAGAGTTTGGGTGCTGGAGAGATGTTCACTCGATGCTGTTGCAGAGGACTGAGGTGTAGTATCCAGCACCCACATGGTAGCTAACCGTCATTCATAACTACAGTTCCAGAGGATCTGATGGTCTCTTCTGGCCTCCACAGGCACCAGGTACACATGTAGGTATACATACATACATACATACATACATACGTACATACGGGGATGTCCTTCTGTGTGCTGTGAATATAAGGCTGTTTTGGTCAACAGACAGGCAGGATTTAGCCAGGCAGGAAATCCAAACAGGGATAGAGAAAGGGAGTAGGCAGAGTCAGGGAGACACCATGGAGCTGCAGGGGAAGCCAAGAGTCCCGGCATCACTGGTGAGCCAAGACCATGTGGAAATACAAACGAATAGAGATGGGTTAATAATTAAGAGAGAGCTAGCCATTAAGAAGCCTGAGCCACCAGCCACACAGTTCATGATTAGTATAAGCCTCTGTGTGCTTATTTGGGACTAAAGGGAGGCAAGGCTGGGCAAGACAGAAACTCCTGTCTACATACTTGCTTACACACACACACACACACAGGCAAACACTCACAGACCTAGAAAAATCATACTAAAACGTCAGTAGGGGTCGTGTAACAGTGAAGGACAAGCGCAACAAGCAACGGCCCAGCTAGAAGGGCGTCTTCAGACAGGGGTGACGACGGAAGAGATGGAGCCGGAGACAGCACAGCGCGGCAAAGACAGCAGGAGCAGTCAGTGGCAAGCCACAGCACAGGACGTGAGAGCCAGAAGTCCCTCATTCTCTGGGTGTGAAAACTTCAGACGGTCTTCATCTTTGCACTGATCTTATGGATTAGGAACGATTCCTAGAAGTTTTGTATTGAAAAAGAGTCTAGGGCTTGCTCTGGGATTGACAGTGGTGCATCGCAGATTGATTAGTGATGTCTGTTTGGTGCACAGAGTTTGGCAAAGGGGAGCTCAATTAGTGTGGGAGTAAAGAGGCCCTGTTGCCCACACAAGCTCAATAGCATTTTTTTTTTTTTTTTGAAATGGGGATTTAGATCAAAGGTCCACAGACATGTGACTAACTTAAACATGTGCCCTGCATGTTATTTCTCTTGGGAACTCATGAACAAAGTAATGCATCATGGGTTGGATATGTTTTTAGATTCTACTACCATAAAAAAATAGGTAATCTGTTATCGGTTGGTCAAATTTTATATCTAATTAACTTGTGAAATTTGGGTCATAACACTTTCTCTGGCAGAGCCCGGCAGGTCATGTAGAGGCATCTTTGGTTATTTGTGGAGCGCCATGGGTGGGCTATCTGATGGACTTGAAGCATCACTTTCAGCCTCCAGCCTTGTGCTCCAGAGAGCTGATGCTCAAGTTTCTAGCTGGAAGTCCAGAATACTGGGGTCCTTGTGCGTCACTAGCTCAGGCTGACTTCAGTCCAAATGACAAGATTCTCCTTCACAGAAAATGCCACATCACTGCTTTCCCCTCCGGCATCCATGTGGCAAAGGTTCTTGTCATAACAGCCAAGGAAGTCTTGACTTTGCGTCCCTCTCCAGACAACACAAGAGTCCTGTGCATAAGCTGAGAGATCCCTTTGCAAGTGGCACTCAACACTGCGTGGCCTGAATTTGAGTACAAAGAGATAGCCTCCTTTGGGCCAGAGTGTATTTTATTTTATTTTTTTCATAAGAACATATGAATCTAAACTTTGATCAACATCTAAGAACCAGGTCAGTAAGATTTCAGTTTTGTTGTAATGTTTGTCACCAAGAACATAAAATGAGCAGACAAGATAAAACAGCTACATATATTTTTAAGGCTAACATTGCAAAGGTGAAAGGGTCACAGAGTTAATGGGTGCTCGCCTGTGATCTTCCCTCTGAGGCAAGTACTGTGAGGCCAGCATAACTCATTTCACGTTCCCCCAAATGTCTCGTGAATGGTAAACATGTTCAAACACGTGGGTAAAGTGGACGGATGGTGTTGAAGAGCTGTTGATATGGCTTGGGTGACAAAAGTCCTTGCCCGGCAAGCACGAGGCTCTGAGTTTGAGCTCCAGCACTCACACAAACAGCAGGTGTGGCAGCGTACATTCCTAACCCCAGCACCAGAGAAGGAAGTGACAGGCAGACCCCTGGGGTAGTCCCAGAGAGAGACCCTGACTCAAAAACTCCAAGGCAAATAACCTTGTGGGCTGACAACAGAGGTTGACCTCTGGCCTCTGGTGAGGCTTCATGTGTGCCCACCCACACATGAGCATGCATACGTCCACTCACTCATACCGAAAAAGAAAGAAAATGCAGTGCTACAGTAGTAAACACTGGAGAGAATGGTGTACTTGAACTTGAATTTATTCCCCGCTGCATCCCCAGCCCCTGGAAAAATATCTGTCACATGGTACTTCTTAGCAAAGAAGGAATGTCACCTGGGCAAGCTTGTTGACGATCAGGTGTCCTATGCAATGTGGCTCCTTCCAAGAGTATCTTAATGCGCTGGTGTCTATGTCATGCCCAGGGGACAATGTCTCTTTGAAACGTTCCCTGACATCCTCTTGAGAATCTAGGAAGAAATGACACCTCTGTCCTTTGAGATCTCCTAAATCCCACCATTTCTATCCATATCTACAGCCCTGTGACATTTAACTCCTAGAAGACAAGACCCATTTGCCTCTGCCAGATGTTTGTGTCCTACAGGTCAAGAACTGGCCTCTTCATTCCCTGTGCCCTGTGTGAGGGCAGCAGTATTTGAACCCATCTGAAGGGAGATTGAGAGGCTTGCCCAACGGACTTTCTGTGACTCACTGGACACAGTAGGGAGGACAAGTGAGAGTTAAGAAGTGGGAATTATGGTCAGGATTGCTTGGGATTCAGATACTGTCCCCAGAACATGGCTTGACACATTTAGAGCCAACTGTAGGTAGCATTAGTCATTACCATCCAACCTCCCTGCTAGCTGGAAGCCATTTGTAGGGCCTAAGGCAGCACATTTCATGTAGGAGTCCATAAGGAGGGGGATGGTGCATTTGGAGCTCAAAGTCCCTTGGGACAAGATGAGCCTTGATGGGAGTCTGGACACAAGGAGACTGGGCTTCAGGAGGACTATGCCACAGCGGGCACCTGAGATGTCCACAGCATAGCTACCTTATGGCTCTTCAGGAATACCTTGTCCTTGAGAGTAGGTAGTGACTAGGCCCCACTCCCCGAATACACAGACAGTTAACCTTATGTTCAGGTGTTAGAGCCTCTAATACCAGGGGGAGCAGAGAGCTTACACGGCTAAAGCTTCCTGGGCAAGAGGAGCTCAGTCTCGGTACACACAGCACACAGTCCTGCTCTCTGGGGCCTGGTCAGGGAGAAACAGGCAGATTCATCCGCTGTCAGGCGTCATCTGGCAACAGGTGACTTAGAAATCTCACTGTGAAGTGAGAACTGGCCTGATTTTTTAAATATCCACATTAAACATACAGGACTATGGAGGTGTCTGGGATTTTCAATTTTAGTTTTGGCATTTTAATGAATTAATTTGGTATGGTTCCTTATGACGCCTCAGCCTTCTGAGTGCTAGGACTGTAGGTATGCACCACCCAGGACTTGGTATGCTGCTGTTGTCTTGGAGGCTTTGTCGCCAAGTCCAGGCACACAGGCTGGAGCCTCTCCGTGGATACCACACAGCTGACCAAATGCCCAAAGAAGCCAGCTCCTGGATTGAGCCGCTAACTCTCAGCTCCACCTCAAACGTTCCTTGTTCCTATCTTACAACAGACTGAGGATCCCTGAGCCTCAGAGCAGGGAGGCCAGCTCTGCAGTAGAGAAAAGCACATTCCCCAAGATGTCCCTGAAATGCTTGGTTGGCTGTGATGTCATTATGCCAATTTTCACAAAAAGATGCCATTGTGTAATTAAGGTGAAGGACATGCCATGATTCCCCGGAGCCTCCAGTTAAGTAGGGCACAGGCTCCAGTGGGGCTGATTCTGGTAAACGCATACATTTTCCTGCTGAAGTCTGACAGTTACCCATCAAAGCAGGAGGTCCCCTGGGCACAGGGAGTCCCAGCATGCTTTAGAAAGAGGAAGGCTTTGATGTTTCTGGCCTGTTCCCGTCTCTCTTCCCAGGGAAAAGCCTGCTAATGCTCCCCCCGCCAACCCCTCCTGCAACCCATAATCAAGGCAGTTTCACAACCCTGCCAGCAAAGAGGGGGTGTGTATGCCCGCCTTGACCCTGACAGTGTCAGCAAGAGAGACTGTCTGAGTGTGCTGACTGACTCGTGGACTCAAATGCACTGAAGGGAATGAAGCCCCCACCCAGGGTGTACTAACTCAGCCTGCAAGGCAGTCTAGTGGTGGCCTGTCTTTTTTCAGAGGTCTCAAGAGTACAGCCAGTAGACAGAGCAGAGGCACCATCAGCACCACACGGAGGAAGTGGCCCAGTTTCCACGTCACCATGGCGAACTGCCCCCTGCCCCCTCTGCCCCGTTCTTAGCCATCTCCCACCGCACTCACGGCCGCCCTGCACATTCCTCATTGAACAGCCCCTATAGGGAGGCCCGTGTTTCTCTTTCCACTTCTCCCCGCGCGTCTCCCTTGCTGCGGCTCAGCTTCAGGGCTAAGCTCAAGGCCCGATTTCACCAGAGCCGGGTCTTCACCCACCCTCCCAGCACGCCGTTCTTGTGTAAGCTGTGATTTCCCACGCTGTCACCTTCGGCCCCTTTGGGGGTCGCGTCCTGCCTCCATAGTATTGCGGGCCCATTGCCCACAGCCACACACAGAATGGCTGTCACTAAACACTTCTAGAATCTGCTTGTCCACTAATTCCTTTGATGCCGCCACTGCATGGGAGCAGCGGCACGGCTGGAGGTCCAGCAGCCTTTGCGTTAACGCCTGGCTTGTCCTTCCGCGAGCACTTCCTATTGCTACACGACCGGTGTGCGCAGACCCATTTTGAATGGAGAATCGAATATTCATTTTCGCATGGTTTTCCAGGCCAGAAGTCCAACAGAGCTCCTTGCTCCATTTCACAGGGCTGCAGCCCAAGTGTCTGCTAGGCTGATTTCCTGCCCCGAGCGAGGGCTCTCAGGCAAATGTGATGCTGGCCAAAGTCAGTTCTTGGGGCTGTCGGACCAAAGCTTCATTCTGACGCTGGCTGTCACCCCGAATACCTCTCCAGCCCCGAGGTCACCTGCCCTCCACATGGGTGCCTCCTTCCCAAGGCAGTGGTGGTCTAACCTGGTCTCACCTCTCTCTCTGAGTTCTCATCTGTAGAAGGAAGCCTCCTGCAACCTTCGCTGCGGCAAGGCCATCTGGACAGTGTCCCTGTCGGTGAACATGGTCAGCTGGGGAATAATCTTAGTGACACCTGAACAATTCTTGGGCCGGGTAACACGACCTAAGTATGAAATCGGTGCTTTGCCACTCACGGAGAATTGCTGCCCATCGTCAGGGAAGGAAGCAAAGGACAGGAGCCCTGGCGTCTGTCTTAGAACCCTGCCCCACCCTCCAGGGTTACTTTTCCTCTTGTGTCATCTTCCTCAGCAGGGAAAACAGATAAGCAAATGTTCTCCCAGAATTGTAGGGAGGACTAAATGAATTAGAAGTGTGAAAGAGCCAATCAGGGCCTTCTAGTCTCCTCGGCTTGTTTATTTTTATACTGTCTGCCTCCTAGAGCGTCGTAGCTTATTCAGAGAACAGCGTGCAGCTGGACCCTGTGCCTCAGGAATAATTCTATGAGCTCCTTAGCAACGCAGCCAGGAGAAGTAAGACTCACTGACAATGTCTGGGGACCTCCTGTTTCAAAGCAGCTGGAGTCACCCAGACTCAGCCCATAACCCAAGTGGAGGCAATAAAGCACAAAATCCAAGCCTCCCGGGAGACTCCTATAAAAGACCAAGATCCTTATTTGTCTTGATAAAACCAACACAGCCCCCTGTCTGTGATGGTGGAGGTTTTATAAACCAGATGCTAAGAGCATCTAACAGTCCACAGAAAAGGATGTCAAGCCTGGATTCCGAAGCACAGCTGACACAGGACAAATGAAGTCGATCCCCCCACTCGCCTCAGGTCAGTCCTGCAGTGTGTGCTCTGCTGTTTCTGACTCTCCCTCAGCCACTTTGGACCTTCATAGCAAAGACACATGGGACAAGAGGGACATGTCTGGGTATTCCGACCCTTGACCAGAAAGCTTAACACTCCTCTCTCACCTGATGCCAGCCTAATGAGGGCCAGGGAGAGCAGAGACGCCTTTGCCTTTGGTTTCATTTCTCTCTTTTGCCTTTGGGGGCCCGCCACCCATCCCCAATAAACACACAGACTTATTCTTACTCAGGAACGCCCAGCCTTAGCTTGGCTTGTTTCTAGCCACCTTACTTAACTAATTTCCCCGTCTACCTTTCGCCTCTGGGCTTTAGCCTTTGCCTATTCTGCACACCATTCTTCCCTCCTTACTCACGGCTGGCCGTGCGGCTGCGTGGCTGCTCCGGTGTCCTCTTTCCTTCTCCTTTTCTTGCTCCTCCCTCTTTTCAAAACTAGATTTTTCCTCCTATTTATTCCTCTCTCCTGACGGCCCCAAGTATCTCCCCCTCTCCTGCCTCACTATTGGCCAGTCAGCTCTTTATTACAATCGTGTGTTTTTTGTTTGTTTGTTTTTGGCAGGAACAGAACACAGCTTTATAGAGTTAAACAAATGCAACATAAGAGAACACAGCACACCTTTGCATCATTAAATAGTCAACAGCGCAGACGAACGCAACACATCCCAAACTGATATTCTACAACACAGAGATGCCGAACACAGAGCAACAAAACATGTAAGCATCCTCCCAGTCACGGGAGCACATATCCTTTCACTCCATCTGTCGTCACGGACTCGAACTCCTTTTCTGCCCTGAGGGTTGAACCCAGGGCCTCTTGCATGCCAGCAAGTGCTACCCCAACCATTGGGCTTCACCTTTAGCCTGGTTTGTATTATTACTATTGTTGTTGTTGTGATGATGATGATGATGATGATGTTCAACCCTGTAGCCTGGATTAACTGACTATTCTCCTGCCTCAGCCTCCGGAGTGTGGAGACCACAGTCCTGCAATTTGAATTTTCTACAGAGTTCTTCCTTATCCTGCGGCTATGCTGCATGGCAGCCACCAACTCTGCATCACGGACAGCGAGACAGACATCAGTGTATGCAGTTTTGTGTGTGAATTAGCACCCAAGCCACTGTGTATCAGTGTGTGTGTGGGGGGGGGCGCGGGGGCGGGGGATGTTTAGGTAAAAGAAAACTTGGCTGCAGCCGGTAAGGACTGGGTTTTTGATGTCTGTTTTATTTAGATAACAAGAAAAAAAATAAATAAACCATTCCTGCTCCTCTTTCCCTGGCCACCAATACTGAATTTAGAAACACAAAACTCCAATTAACCCTCATCAAAGGTTCGCATTCTGGCCAGGATACTCCCCAAGGCTGAGCTGGGTCTGCCCAACCAGAAACACAGAGGCAGCTTTGGTGCCCCAAGGAATCGGTGACACATGGCACACCGCTGGAGAAGACAGAGCTCAGTGAATTGAGCTGAGCAGCTTTATTTTCTGCTCTGGGGACTCCCTGGGGTGTTTTGGACGTGAACAGTCATCCCTGGGAGCCTGACGCCCAATGAAAGGGACTCTGTCAGAAATATTCCAACTTCCTACCTCCCACCACCCCTACCAACCACTGCCCCTACCTCCCCAATATTCCTATTCCCCTACCTCCCACCACCCCTACCTCCCCAATACCCCCACCTCCCATCACCCCTCTCCCACCACCTCCCATCACCCCTACCTCCCCAATACCCCCACCTCCCATCACCCCTACCTCCTTACCACCCTTACCTCCCACCAACCTACATCTCTACCACCCCTACCCCCACCACCCCTACCAACCACTGCCCCTATCTCCCCAATATTCCTATTCCCTACCTTCCCAATACCCCTACCCCCTCCACCCCTACCTCCCACCACCCCTACCTCCCCATCACCCCCACATCTCCACCACCCCTACATCTCCACCACCCCTACCTCCCCTGAGGCTCTTCCTCCCCACTGCCCTTATCTCCTGATGACCTCAGCCTTCCCTCCCCCACCCCTACCCTTGGCTTATGTCCCCGCTGGTTCTCACACTGGAGGGAGTTCAGTCCACACAGGCACGGTCCAGGTGTAGCCTGAGTGTGCCCCAACCCAAGCGAAGTTTAAATGACAGCAAGATCAGTGCACTGAGGACCTGTAGCCTCTCCATGTAGTTTATGGCCCTCACCGTATAAGCCGCTCCACCCCAACACACTTGCACACACACACACACACACACACACATACACACTCACACACGCACATGCACGCACTGCTCACCCACACACCCGCACTGCTTACGCTTCACAGGGCTCACCCATACACAAGTACGTGGGATTTGATTTTGAGGAGCTCTTCTCCCCCTCTCTCAAGCCTAGAATGAGTCCTCTCCGTGAACCCCTGAGGCCTCTTTATGGTACTTATCTCTCTGGAGGGCCAGCTTGTCACTCAGCAGCTGCCAGGCCCTTTGGTACTGCAGCAAAGCGTCCTACATTCGCCTTATGCTCAGGAAATGCTGTGAAGGGAAGGGACAGAAGGTGAGAAGAGGGGAGGGAGGGGAGGCAGGATGAGCATGTGGTCACGGCACTGAAGAGGGTTTGGAGACATGGCTGCCGGCAGGGCATATGGACAGAGGATGGCTCCCTTGTGAGCAGTTTGACTGCCTGTGAACCATTCAGAGGGGACAGTGCTACCCCTGAGCCTCAGGTCCCCGAGCACCAGCTCTGCCCCAAATCTAGCTCTGACTTCTCTGTCTTTCCCAGTCTGAGCAGCTTGTAATGGGCTGCTGCTCTGGCCGGAGATTTCACCAATTAATACCGAAAGTCACTGCAACCCTTAAAACAGCCAAACAAGCCACAGCAAATGAGAGCTGACAGGGCAGGCTCAGGAGGTGTTTCTAGGCCAGACCCATTCATTCCGACACTAATCCATTCCGTCAGCAGCAGTAGGAAGGGCACCAGGGTCAATAAGCTGTGCAGGAGGTCTCATCCTGGCTCCTCTTGAAGCAATGACTCAATGAGTCTGTTGTCACCCCGCACAGATGCCAGTGTGACACCACGTGTGAGTCGTGGCCTCTGCAAAGGCCAGAGACGGACAGCCCGTGCTCATCTCCCATGGCAGTCAGACAAGGAGAGCAGGTAGTTCCTTCTACACGGTGAACCAAAAGTCTCCAATCAAATGGAGTGAGACGAAACAGGGCTCTGCACTAGCAAGTTGTCATTTACTTTTGAAGCTGTCCATTGGGGAAATGCTTAAGACACAGAGAAGTCCTTTTAAGATAACATTCGGTGAAAAAGATCTCACAAGATGTGCCAATTTGAATTTGCAATCTGATTATAATTACGCAAAGCAACAGCCATGAGAAATCTCAGAAATGTAGCCTAAGGACAACGGGGCCCTGGAGATGCGTTATCTCCCTTTAGAGCCGTTCGCTCCCCACCTTCCTGGTTTTCTTTTAAAACATGTACTGTATGTTCTACATGATAATTAATAGTTTTCATAACCGACACAATAAAGGTTCCTGAGACACCATTTAGTTCAGCGGCTCCTAAACACAGTTGTGCTGGGACCCAGCTGGCTTTCGTATCGTTAAGAGGTTGCAACCTAATTGCAAGGTCAGGTCCACAGCCCTAGAAATCTGACTCAGAAAGCCTAGTATTGACCCATCAACACACAGGTGCATGCGCATGTGTGCACACACACGTGCACGCAGCCATGCATACAGACACTCAAATATACACATATACACACACACATACACACAAAACATACACACACACATAAACACATAGATACACACTCACACTCGAAAACTCACACTCTTGCATACACGCATACATATACATACACATATACACATGCATAAACACAAAAAACACATGCACACTCACACACATATATACATGCATACATACACATATACATATACACACATACACACATGAGCATACACACACATACATACACCCTCTCACATACACATATGCACACACCATCATACACACACATAAAACAACAACAACCAACATCAGCCAAGCTTGCGTGACAATGGCCAGGGAATGCAGATTTAGGTCACCCCCAATTCCATGTTCTTACGTGGAGCAGCTTCATGACTCTTTATGGTTTTGTCACAAATCAAGGCAAGTATAAAACACATTCTGGGTACATCAGAAGCTTTTATAGCAAGATGGGGAAGCTCTCCCTCAGGCCTCAGATGCAATCTGATGATGTTCCTAGCCTTTGGGTTGGTGAAATCTGAGTAGTCTGCTGGCTTAATAGACTCCAAAAGTTTTTATCTGCTAGTCACAGGATGTTCATTCCAACACAGAGCTGGTCAAGCAATGGCTATTCAGCGTCTAAAGCCAGCCTGCGCCACGCCAACCTCTCCACACGGCTGCAGTCCAGTCAGCCGGTCGCCGCAGACGTGGCTTTTTCCAGGAGTTCTCGGCGACATTAAATTAAAAATAAAACTGCTCCACAAGCAATTCCAATGGGAAATGGGGCTCTGGTGTCTCTGCTCCTTTTTATGCAGAAGGAGGAACCAGCATCCCCAGACAATGGGAAGTGGGGCTCTGGTGTCTCTGCTCCTTTTTATGCAGAAGGAGGAGCCAGCATCCCCAGAGAAGTCACCTGGCAAGTCCATGACAGAGACAAGATTGGCGCTCAGGGCTTATTCTGGTGTGGTGCTATAGATCTGGGGTGACTGGACACTATTTTAAACTCTGCTCCACCCCGCAGGTCTCCTGTCATCTTATGATGACACTTTCCGGTCCCCTTTGGACGGTCTGCCCAGAGAGCTGTGCAGGGGCGCTGGTTACCGAGACTGGCTTTTCTTGTGACCTTTCCTGAACAAAGGCTTCCAGGCCTCAGGATTTGAAATGTTAATATTGAGAAATGAATAAAAGGCCCCGGCACCAATGGGCTGGCATTATTATGGCTGCCGATTGTGGCCTCTGGGCCACAGGAGACATTGTTATCATCCTTTGGCGTGTCGGTATTGTGTGTCTACATTAGATTCTGGAGGGTAGGGTGGCCCTAGGCATCTAGCCAGACACTCGTCTGCTGGGAGAGCCGACCTTCACTCTGAACTCACCAGCCAGGGAGCCGGCCCTGAAGAGCCAGATGCAGTCAGCAGCTGTGTGTGTCCGTGCTCAGCCTGCTTCGCACAGTAGCTCTAAGGGCCACTTGGCTGGCACTTCTGGGCAGAGGCCTATCAGAGCAACCCACTTCTGCAACTATTTCTCAAAGGAAAGTCACCAGAGATGCCTGGTGTCTCACTACGGTTTACTGGCTCTCGTGGAAAGCTCCATAGACAGACAGACACCCTCTCTCCTGCCGGGCATGAGGATTTGTGTGTGTGTGTGTGGGGGGGGTGGTTAAAGACCAGCTGGTCTCCAGCCCAGGGGATCACGCAAGTCATTTCAAAGGCAAAAGGCCTATCTCAGGGACCAGAAGGCAACCAACAAACAGGCTGAGAGCATGAAGGAGGAAGAGGATTCCTTTCCCTCCTCTACCCATCCCAGCACAGCGTCTGAGATTGGACAGCATTTAGAGGCATCGGCTTCGTGGGAAGGCACCACAAGCTATAGGCGCAGTAGCATTGGAGGACGTCTGCAGATAGTAGGAGGAGGCAGAAGCAGGGCTGAGGGTCCTGAGGACTATTCACGGGGGGCCAAAGCAGAGAGGTCTTAAGGGCAGGGTGAGGGGAAAGTGCCTAGCTGAGCTCTGAACTCAAGGTTGTACAAAACGTTGCACATGAAAGTTTATGACTGTTCTGTCGTGATCACCACATCCCAGGGACAACTGAGGTTTCTCTCTCCTAAGTAAGCTCAGAAGCAGAGTTCATCATCAGAATAGCAGTGCACAGCGAAAAGAAATGAGGTCTCAAGCCAGGACACCGGAGAGCCTCAAGTGCAGGCTGCAGTGGGTGAGAACCTGTCTGAATAGGTGGCATGCTGTGGGATTCCAAATGCATGCCGAGCTGCAGAAGCAGAGCCAGAGATGGCGAGCAGATCTGCGGTTGCCTCAGGCTGGGTGACTGGAGAGGCTTGGGACTGATAACGTGCGGATGCGCATGGGCAACTGAGTGGGTCTGTTTATCTGAGGCCACGCTTCCTATGGTCTCAGCTACCCATAGTCAACCAGGAACTGAAAGCATTAAAGAAAAACCACAGACATAAGCAATAAACATGTTTCAAGTGATTTTAATTATGCTGTGCTATTGTTATTGTTCTGTTTTATAGTTAGTGTCAATACCTCACTGGGCCTAATTTATAAACTAAATGTCATCATACATAGGAAAATACAAGAAAACCCAATACAGACATTACTTGATTCAGGCTATCTTATGTCACAGCCAGAGACAGTCACTGGTTTGCCTCACTCTATTGAGCCCTGTGGGTGTTGTTTTATAATCGGAACACTCATGCCATTACAACTTCTCAGATGGGAGCTCACCTGTGCCGCTAAGTTTGCTAACTAGGATTTCACACAGTCTTGCCTGCCTTCCAGGGATCCATGAGGATCCGCGGCTGCTGCTGTTTCATGTTAACATTTGATTCTTTGGGCGCGCTGTGAACCACGTCATCCTAAGACAGTCAACTCAAGTGATAATTGTTGAGCGCCTGACGGTTCTTTGATCTCTGGCTCTCCTCTCCCTGTCACTCTGCTCTCCCCTCCTCTCCCCTCCTCTCCTCTGCTCTCCGCCTCTGACCTGTCTATTTACTGAGATACAATATGAAATGAGGCCACTTAATAACCCAGCACAGCCATCTAAGTACCCTTGTGAAAGACTCTCACACCTCTTTCTTTTAAATCAAAAGCTGGAGTGCTCAACTTAGGAAGACATATTGCAAGCCTTGTTGAACAAAAAGCTACACCAGTTAATCAAGGCCCGAATGCAATGGAAAGTTTCCTTAAGGAAACAGCAGTGCAGTCCAGGTGAGCGTACAAAGAGAAAAAAGATGGTGGAGGAAGCTGCCTTAGGCGCTGCATGAAAGACCAAACTGGCCAAAGCATGCCCTAAGCCAGAACTGTATTACTCAAGGTTCTCTAAAGGAATAGAAGTTATAGAACACACACACACACACACACACACACACACACACACACACACACACACACTCACACACACACTCACACACACACTCACACACACACTCACACACACACACTCACACACACTCACACACACACTCACACTCACACACACACTCACACACACACTCACACACACACACTCACACACACTCAAACACACACTCACACACACACTCACACACACACTCACACACACTTACACACACACACACACACACACACACACACACACACACACGTAGATGGGACTTATTGTATTGGCTTATTAGCTGTGGTTCAGTTAGGCCAACAATGACTATCTACCAACAGAAGGTCCAGTAATCCAATAATCCTCCTGTTGTTCAGTCCATGAGGCTGGACATCCCAGCTGGTCTCCACTCTATGCCACGATCCCAAAGAAGTAGGCTGCACTACCAGTGAAGGGATGGATTTGCCAGGAAGAGCAATTAGGCAGAGAGCAAGCTTCCCTCTTCCATGCTCTTTACAAAGGCCACCTCCAGGAGGTGTGGCCCAGATTAAAGGTGGACCTGCCCACCTTAAAAGATCTGGATCAAAGGTGGATCTTCCTACCGCAAATGATCTAGACTCAAAGTGGATCTTCCCACTTCAATTGATGTAATTAGGAAGTAATCCCTTACAAGTATACCCAGCCACTTGAGTTTTAATAAATTCCAGATGTAGTCATTTTGGCAACCAAGAATATCCATCACAAATCCATCCCTTGTCAACATAACAATCATATTTCCTTTTGTCACATCTAATTTTCAAATGAAAATAATAACCAGTTCATAATTACACCTAAGATGATATAACTACCCCTGTGCAACTGCTAATACATTACAAATTTAGGACAGGTGGCAAAATCACTTCAGAGACATTCTTTTGTTATCTTCAAACTTAAATATGATAACCTGTCTTAGGATTTCCACTGCTCTGAAGAGACACCACACACAGCAACTCTTATAAAAGATAAACATTTAACTGGTGTGTTTTCCAGCTTTAGAGGTCCAGTCCATCTTCATCATGGTGAGGAGCATGGTGGCATGCAGGCAGACGTGGTCCTACATCATGCTGGCAACAGGAAGCCAACTTTTACACTGGGTGGTGTTCTGAGCATAGGAAACCTCAAAGCCCACCCCCACAGAGGCACACTTCCTCCAACAATGCCACACCCATTACAACAAAGCCACACCTCCTAATAGTGCCACTCCCAATGAGATTATGGGGGCCAATAAACTATCACAGAACATCAATATTCTCTTAACTGACATTACATTGCACAATAAATAAATCAAGGAAAGAAAACATATCTGTGCAAAAGCATTTTTAGCAAAATATGACAGAAACACTAGTGTCAATTATAATGCTTGTGTCCCATATAGTTCATTGCTTTAGCTGATGTCTATAACTACCTTCCTCTACTGCCTGTTCTGAACTCAGAAAGCACCTCAGCAGGTCTTGGGTCTTTCCCTGGAAGACTGAGCCATACCTTCATCCTGTAGGACCTGTGTCCTTTGTCATCCTGCCTGGATTGAGTTGTAGTTTCTCATCGACTTTAATCACAGATGTGCTAATACCAAGAGGTGCACTAAAAGATATCCTGCACTCCAGACATAATCTTGTTTATCTCCATTGTGAGAAAGCAATCCAATTTCCTCTTGGTAATTTGGATCAATAACTCCTCCTAATGCTGTTATTCCTTTCTCAGCCTACTGGCATAAGGGCATCAGAAGCCCAAAGTGACCTGGGGAAAGTCTGAGCTTCCCCTGGAACCAGAATTTCTAGGCTAGAAGAACTCACAGTCATGGGAACAGGAAGCAAATGTTTTCCTAGCGGGCCACTAGGAGTGATGGTAAGTGGAGACATTTCCTTTCCCACCCCTTGATTCCTCGGCCCATAGATTCTGACTATGGGAGAAATCATACCATATATTAGACCCTGTACCAGTAAGGGCTCTCAAGACAGAACTTACAGAAGGAATCTGTTCACATATACAGAAAGGGGAATTATTGGAATGTCTATAGGCTGCAGTCTAGATAATCCAACAATGGCTGGCTGTGAATGGTTAATCCAAGAATGGAATAATTGTTCATTCCACAAGACTGGCTGTCTCAGCTGGTCTTCAGTGTATGCTGGAAGTAGGCTCTAACAATAGCTTTCTTCTTCCGTGTCTTTATATAGGCTCCCAGTAGAAGGTGTGGCCCAGATTAGAGGTGTGTCTTTCCCACCCCAAGATCTTAATTAAAGGTATGTATTTTTTCTAATTCAAAGATCCGGATGAGAAGTGGATCTTTCTACTTCAAATTAAGCAGAATATCCCTGATAGGTGTGCCCTCCGTCTGGAGTTTTGGTTCCAGATGAAGTCAAGTTGACAATCAAGCATATGCCACCTTCTGGAGAGCCCTGTCCCAGTCCTCCAGGACGCTGCCAGCTACTTGGCATTTAAACTGTGTCTTTAAAAGGTCACTGCGTGTTTCTATCAGAACAGCAGCTTCAGGATGGTGGGGACATGGAAAGACCAGTGGATTCCATTCTCATGGGCCCATGCTTCTCTGGCTGTAAAGTGAGTTCCTTAGTCAGAAGCAATACTGTACAGAGCATCGTGACAGTGGGTCAGGCATTCTGTAAGTCTTTCCTTGGTGGTTTGGGAAGCATCAAGAGCAGGAAAGGAAAATCCATAACCAGATTGAATGCCTACTTCAGTGAGGACAAAGCATTGTCCTTTCCATGGAGGAAGTGGTCAGATGTAATCAACCACTGGCTGGTTACCCCAGGGAATAGAGCCACAATCTGGGGCTCAGTGTTGGTCTCTGCTGTTGGCAGATCTGGAACTCAGCAGCAGATCAGCCCTGGTGAGTGGCAGCCTGTGTTGTTGAGCCCACGTGGAATGTCCATGGGACAATGACAGGGATACCTTGGGAAAGAGGCTGACTGTCCACACAATAGGTCATCCTTTCTACTGGACTACTGAACTCCTCTTCTGCTGAGGTCAACTTTTGATGGGCATTTATACGGGACACAAGTGTCTTCATACTCCACCCATTTGAAGACATCTAAACACATAATTCTTCCTCAGATGCCCTTCTCACCATTTCTCCAATCGTGCTCATTCCAAGGCCCCTGTCCAGCCAGCCCATTGTCCACAGCCCATGAATTAGTGGACAATCACGCATCTGACCATCTCTCCTCCCAAACAAAATATACAACCGTATGTACTGTTCAAAATTCTACCCATTGTGAAGATTCCCCTTCACTGGTGTCCTTTATTTCCCATCTTCTGGTTGGCATATGTGACACCAGCAAGTCCAATGTGGTTGCTACTTCCTGATCACTTGGTCAGCACAATCGTATCAATATAGCACATGGGTATAATGTTCTGTGGGAGAGACAGATGATGAGATCACCTCAAACTAAGTTAGGACACAGGGCTGAAGGGTTACTACATCCCAGAGGCAAAACTACAAAGGTACACTGCAGGCCTTGCCAACTGAACGAGAGTTGATTTTGGTGGCCTTTATGGACAGCTACCAAAGAAGAGGGGACTTGCTGGATCAACGGCTGCTACTGTGCACCAGATGTGTTGATGTCCCCACAGCAGCTGCAATTGGAGTCATGACTCGCCAACTGTCATTCTCCATGACCCACGAGTCTGCACTGGCCAGATGGGAGAGTTAAAGGGAGATGTGGTGGCCACCCCCCTCCATCTTTCAAGTCCTTGATGGTGGCACTAATTTCTGCAGTTCCTCCAGGGATGCAATACTGGTTTAGATTCACTATTTTCCTGGAACAGGCGACTCTAAAGGCTTCCATTAGGCCTTCCTGCCACAATCCCCCTCACTCCACAGGTCAGGGGACCAGTGTGCCAAGTTCTAAGTGTACCTATCCCACTTATACATTCTGGGACTAGGGAAACAACCACAGGCCAAGTTCAAGGACACACTGAACCTACTGTGAGTTGGACTTCAAGCAAAACTCCATTAATCACCCGACCTTCCTAAAACTCTGCTTTAATTGGAGGGCCACAATGTGACTCAGTATCAATGAAGAACCAGCATCTAATAGACCCTGGGACGTCTGCTCCCTTTTCCCCAGTGTGCCTCGGGGTAGAACTGGATAAAGGCTAACAGTAAAACTCAGGCATTTTATCAGGGTCCTTCCTCAGGGGACCTGGCCGAGTCTTCATTCAACGGATTCTGGGTTTGAAAACTGGCTCATGTCTGAAAATTGGCTCAGGAGCTGCCCTAGTTAGGGTTTCTGTTGTTATGATGAAACACCATGACCAAAGTAACATGGGAAGAAAAGAGTTTATTTCAGATTTCAATTCCAGGTAACACTGCATCACTGACGGAAGTCAGAGCATGAACTCAGAAAGGGCAGGAACCTGGAGGCAGGAGCTGATGCAGAGGCCGTGGACAGCTGTTCCTCACTGGCTTGCTCCTCCAAACCTTGCTCAGCCTGCTTTTTTGTAGAACCCAGGACCACCAGCCCATAGGCTAGGCCCTCTTCTGTCAGTCACTGATTAAGAAAATGCCCCACAGGTTTTCCTACAGCTCAATCTGATGGGGACATTTTCTCAATTGCTATTCCTTCCTTTCAGATAACTCTAGCGGTGTCAAACCAGCCAGCACATAGACCAAGATTCCCCTTTGCCACAATCCAAGGGGACTTTTCATTCAGTTGTTTGAAAATTTTTCTGCTTATACAGATCAAACATAAATGCAGTTGGTTTCTTATCTCTTTCACCCCTGGAAACGCCCTGATTGATTAGCCAGTAACAGAGGTCCATCAAATCATGCCACTATGAAAATCACTTTGTCCGTGTTGCTCATTACTGGTCAGGCCGTTATGGACACTGCTTTGTCCATGTGCCCATCAAGATAACTATGATCACCTTGCCTTGTCTCAAACCCTAAGTTGTGGCGCAAAGAGGAAGACTACAAAGCTCTCCGAATGTGCTGGGGCCATCCCACCATTTTGCATTTTATGGGGTTAGAGAAGAGCACATTTTCTGGGTCCTCTCACTGTAGAGGATTAGGTTTTATATAACACGCCCACTCGGGCGTTGCAAGTTCCCCAAGCCTTAAAATCAGCACCAAGCCAGGGGATAGCAAGCATCCCTAATGCCTTTGCAGTAGGCATCTTCTGACAAACACTTCAGCCAGCCATTCAAACAAACTTTTGGGTGCACCTTTTTTTTTTTTTTTTTAACTAGTGAAAGCTTCTATGTTAAACCTAGAATCTCCACTCAGAGGACCCATATCAACAAACCCAGCCTGATCTAGCTTTATGTTCCTCCCACCATACCCCACACCCTTAAAATTCATCCCCACACACATTCTGCTATGATGAATTAGCACACTTATTAAGTTATTCAGTAGTGTTCCATGCACACCTCCTCATGGACTTCCCTTCCTAGCTCCTCTCTAGAAGCCTGCTTTGCTTTGAGTCTGGTAATATGTCTAGAGGCAACTGTTGGTGGGCCCTGGGGGACATCAGTATCGCCTTGCTTGACGTCTCCTTCAGAAAAAGTCACTGCTAGTTTAGCAGACAATGAAGGATTAATTTCCTTAGTCAGAGGCAGCAAAGGCACCGTTTCAGGGGGTGGAGGTGTGAGTACATCTTCTGCTTAGAGACTACTTCCTTAGGTGAGATAAACCCTTGAGAACTCTCTGACTCAATAGGGTCCTCCCACACATCTCTATCCCAAGCTACAAGATCCCATTCTTTACCAATTAAACGCTCTTACTTTGACTGCTGACACCCTCCCAAGGCTGGGACTTGAATTCCTTTTGTAGATCAGCCAACCTCATAATGAGAGCCTCAGTTTGATTTCCCTAAATGAGCTCTGTAGCTGATGAAGAAAATTCTCTCCTAGGACACACTTGGAGACCTTTAGTCTATTTATGCCCATCTACTGCTGGTCAATTTTTGTTTGCCTTTTACAGATTTTATTTTACTTGCTCATATGTATGGCTCTACTATCTCTATGCAGGTGCTTGCAGAAGTCTGAAGAGGGCGTGGGGTCACCTGGAGCTGGAGTTACACACAGTTGTGAACTGCTCCCATTGGTTGCTGAGTACAAGTCTGGTCCTTTGTAGGAGCAGAAAGCTCTGCTCGTAGTCAACAAGCCATCTTTCCAGACCTGGTCGACTTTATCTTTGAGTTTGCTGTTGTCCTTTACCATATTCTGAGATTCTGGAAGTTGATTCATTTTATTATGGAGCACATGCATTTCCTTTGTCAATTTATCCAGAGATGCTTGCAGCAGTCAACCAGCATCATCGTGATCCTTATTTTCCACAAATTGTCAAAAGTTGTATACACAGCCATTATTGTTACAAGGGGGTTTATTAGAATAACTCACAGGCTGTGTCTCCTTGGTTCACCAATGGCTGTCTAACAACAGAAGGTCCAAGCATCCAGCAGCGGTTCAGTCCTTGAGGACCTTCTTGACGTCCCAGCTGCTCTTCAGTATACTTCAGATCCCAAAGCAATAGTCTGCAATGCCAGTGAGAGTGAGAGCAAGCTAGTGAAGAGAAAGATCTTCCTTCTGCGTCTTTTGCAAAGATGTGGTCCATATTAAAGGTGGATCTTCCCACCTCAAAAGGTCCAGATTAAATGTGGGTCTTCCCCATTTAAATTATTTAATTAGAAAAAAACAGAACATGGGTATACCCAGTCTCTTGGGTTATAGTTAATTCCTGATGTCCTCAAGTTGACAACCAAAAGTAGCCATCACAACAGCCTAATGGAAATGGGAAATTAAAAATTTAAAGGGTGGGAAGGGCTGTATTGTAAGTGTAGAGTTTATTAATCTGTCTTCCTCCTTCCGTTTTTCTTCTTTTTGTTCACAATCACATGCAGTTAACATTTCAAAATAGCTTATTATTATTATTACCATGACATATGACAACCACAAAGCAAAAATGCATACCATAAAGACCAAAATAGTAAGTGCTAACTCCATTCTCTTCAGTTTACCTTGCTCTCACATTCCCCCTTTTCTTTGTGCATTATGGGGGACCCAATCTTGGGTCCCTGGTGGATCAATAGCTTTGTTGGGATTGACTTTGGTTTAGATGGGGAATTGTTGGAGGGCAAAGTGGGCATGAGTTACAGAGTCATTGCCACTTTATGCCCTATGTAAAAGAGTTTTCTTCTGACTTAGCATCTCAACCAGGGAGAAGGGACAACGTATAATTTCTATGACTGCTTCCTGCTGACTTTGGGACATTGTTGTCAGGGGCCCGAGCAGGCTGAAATGCTGGTCAAAAGCAAACAGGGAATTCAGGCGATAGGGTATTTGTCAGAAGCATCTGACTCACAGACTACTAAAGAGAAAGGAAGTGTTCACATCTGCTGGACTGGTCCACACCTGCAGCGAGTCTAGAGTTCACAGTCTTTCAGTGCAGGCAGCAATTGATGCTTAGGTGTGTCTGCCAGAAGTGGAAACCTGTTGAGACATGCTTAAACTGGGAGCAGAAGTTAAATTTATGTACTTAATCTTTCAGGCTCATAGTTTTAGTAATCAGGAAGGGCAGGAGTCCCAAGACCAGGGGAGAAAACTCCCATCCTCAGGAGCAGACGGGTGGGATAACAAAAGCTATACTTATCTGGAGTCCGTTTGACCTGTGAGAAGTGGATCTATGCTTTAGGACTTTTGATCCTCTGAAGCCTATGTGAACTTTATTTTACAAAAGGGTATAAAAGTTTTAGATATATTAGCATTACCAATCTGTACTGAAATCCACATTGCAGAAAAAGCAGATACTGGGTATCTGCAATAGACTCATACCATTGAGTCCAAGCAAAAACTACAGATTTAGGTTAGAAGGATGTACTTCTCTTTTTCTTCTGTCCAGAGAGCCAGGTATAGACTGGACAGAGATTCTTTTCATATCCTTAAAACTTACATGTTCTTATATCTTTAGACTTCTATTTAGGACTTATGTCAAGGCTTGATTTTAATATGTAAATTGAGTTACCAAACTGGCTATAGCCTTGCGGTAGGATCTGGTTTTCTGATGCTGCCACGCTGATAAAGTTACAGCTAGGCCAACCATCGATACTCTCAGAGACATGAGAAGGGTAAATTCTATAGATTTTATGCAGTTTTTGAATCTATTAAAAATGACAGGGTGTTATGGGCACGTTCCCCACCTGCCTGGTCCCACTGCCGCTTTAGCCCCAAATAACACACAGAGACACTGTATTAATTATAATGTTGTTGGCCAATGTCTAGAGCTTCATATTAGCTAGCTCAGTCTTAATTATTAACCCATCATTACTAATATATGTATTTCTACATGGTTTTGTCTTACCAAGAACACCAGACTCACTCATCCTCTCTTCCTGAGATCACATAGTGACTCCGTCCTACGTTTCTCAGAATCCTCCACCTCTCCTAGTCCCACCTATCTTGCTTTCCTATTGGTCAACCATACTTTATTAATTAAACAATAAAAGAAACATATTTACAGAATGACATCTCCCATCATCTCCTCTTTTCTGTCTAAAAAACAGGTTTTTTTTACTTTAACATAGTAAAATATATAACAAAACAGTTATTAAGCAAGAACTATAATTACAATATTTAGTCCAATAGCATTTAGCAAGTTTTAAAGAAAAATTTTAATCTATCCTATCTTTGTGAGTCTAAGTTTTTTTATGTAACTTATCTTTAATCTTAACTAAGGAAACTATAACCATGACTATCTGTATTCAACTCTATCAAAGACCACAGAAGGATAATATATAAACTCCAGAATTGACAGAGATAACCCGCTGCCTGGTCAGTCACCTGAAGTTTTTCTGTAATGATCCATCTTCAGCCCATAGGCCATAGTGTGTCTGGCAGACTCCTCAACAAAGCAGGAACCTTTAAACTGTCCACCTGTATTGGCAGTTTGTCAGTCACTTTTCTATGTGTCCTGCAGACTGTCTGGCAGACTCTTCCATGAAGCAGGAACCCTGTAGCAATGTCCATCTTGTATCAGCAGTCACTTTCCTCTGGGTCCTGCATGTCCGGTTTATACAGCATAAAGTCAAACAGTCCAGACAAGAGCAGTATCTTGCTCAAATGGCTAGTCCTACCATATTGAAAGTAAACTCCATAACACATTTCTTTGATGTCCATCTTCCTTTCTGATACAGGTGGTGTTGCCAGGAGTAGTTATGTCTCACTGTCAAGAAAAACCCTAAACCATTTTAAATGCCATGTAGGTCTTTGAAAGGTTAGAAGAATGCCTATCCATTTGGAATAAATCTGGAACCCAACTAACCTAAATATAAGTTTTGACTATTATAGGTAACTACCTATAATTTGTACTTAATTATACATTACATCTTTAAATGAATTATACAAACACAACACCTAAACAAGAGGGGAAATATACATATAACAAAATTGACCTTAAATGTGCATCAATAAATGAAAATCCATTCCAATGCAAAGTATCCATTCCTGTATCAACAGGGACCAGTCCATGGACAGTTAGCCACACCCAAGTCTACACAGTGTTGGACACAGACGTATCAGGAGACCAGCATCAATCTTCTCCAGGAGATGTATTTTTCCTCTGTGGAAGAGGGATATGGAAAAGCCTGACCTCATTTTGTCTAGGCAAAAGTGGTACAACCAATTCTCCAGTGTCCTGAAGCCTGTCCGTGGCCTGGGCCGGGTCCTGGAAGCAGGTGTTACGCTGGGGCATCTCACCTGCTGGTTTGCATCCTCAAAATCCAGGTTCAGACATCATGGTGCCCCATGATCTTCTTTGGAGACCTTGGGTTACTGTCAGAATCTGAGAGTCTCTGTCTGATATTATAAGCTTCTAAATTAACATTTTTAAATGCCATATTCTGCAGATCTCTGTAGTATTAGAAGGATGTCTAGGAAAATTGGAATAGACAACTTTGTTTTCAGTTACTTGTTTTGAGCTCAACTTTTGAAAACATTTATAGGGGACTAAGTAAGGTTTATCCCTCTAATTAATTATATTAATATTTAGCGTGACTACAATCAACAAACTTGATCATTTGTAATAATGGCTATTAACTTGCATTTCTTAACATTTTATAATATAATAGGTTAGCAGCCTTTATAAGACTAGGGTTTTACACTTTTACACTGTTTTACAGTTTTACACTGTCAGTTTAAGCTTTTTGTTAAAAATTAATCTTTGACCCTTTAAAGGAGTTCCCCATGTTGTAGTGATCCTCTACTATGAAATTTTTCTGTTGTTATCAATGCAAATATCTGACATACAGATGCTCTTAGGCTATCCTTATAAAAAGGGACTACTCTAAGCCTTTGTCCAGACTTAGGTCACCACCTTACTGCATCACAATTTATGGTTAGAATATGGTGTTTATGGCTATGGCTCTCAATTTTAGCTTTTTAATTAAAGTACAAATATTAACAATATAAAACATTGTATACGCACAAATATCTCATAACCTTAGAAATTTAAAATCTCTCCATTCCTTCTTATATCAAAAATAAAGTACCCTTTACGCCTTCAAAACCATTATCACCTGGGTGACTGTTAAATGACAAAGTTTATCATTCTTGTGTTCAGAGATGTACACCAGAAAACACAGACAAAACTTTTTATCAGAACAAGCATACATAATTTTCTTGAGAAATAGGCAAACTTTTTTAAAACTAGAGTTAACCTAATATGGTCAAATTTTTAATTTATATTACCAATTTTTAAAATTCAGTATTTGCAGGTATGAGAAATCACAGCAAACATAGTTGACATTTACCTCTGACCTTCAACAACTCTCTTTTCTACATTACCTTCAGCTTCTTTCTCTGATTCCCTTAGACATCCTTACTTTAGACAATTTCTCTTTCCTTCCCTCTCTTTATTACTTTAGTCTCCCACCTTTTCTCTCATTTCTCAGTCAACATAAAAACGTTTACCAAAGTCCTTCTCGTGGTTTCAATAACTTTAAACTTGTATCAACGCCATTAAATCCTGTATCTCTGTGAAACACCTTAAATGATGACAACTAAATGCAACCCATTAGAACTAAATGACTAAAACTTATATATTATTTTCCTGTGGAAGCAAAAGTATAATTTTCCCCCAAACATAATGTATCTTTGACTTTTATTTTAAAGTCAAAGCTTTCCAAAGTATGTAGACTGGCATAATTTAACATTTTTCCCCAAGTAGAATCAGGACAGGGAAGGGCTAAGGTGGGAAGCTACTGGCCAGCAGGAGAGACCTTGGCTGTTACTACAGTGAATAAGAATTTGGCTTAGGAGGGAAAGGAGGGGGATCAGCGCCAGTGGACACAGAGTGTCCTTGGCTGCCAGTGTTCCTGAAATGAAAAAAATTATTTTTCAGCTTCTTCAGTCACAATCCCAGATCTCTGTTTCATGTCCTTCCAATGAGTCAGGCAGAGACTCATGTTAGGTTGCACCCCAGTCAGGTCCGTACTGTCAGTACCGTCAAGACAAGACAAGACAAGACAAGACAAGACAAGACAAGACAACACAAACAGCGCTTAGACAAAATGGAGGGCCCATCGCAAAGACTTATAAGTTTCAAATTCACAGACGGAAGGCAAACTCCTCAGTAGTTACTCAAATTCCAATGGTGGATTAGAGGCTCCTCATCCAGAAGTTACAAAAAATCCTGACAGTGGGATACCCTACAGGGAAGGGGTAATGTCTCCTGACCCTTCCCCCAGATCTGACCTTCCAGGCATGTCTGCCAAGACCTGCTTGATCCATTTCTTACAGTTTCAGATTGTCCACTATCAAACCCAAACCAGAAAAGAACAAAATCACAGAGCCTGACAAACAGACACACAACACTTACTCGGCCGGTCAGAAATTAAGCCTTCAGGGTTGGGGGGTTCTGGGGGTCTTGGGGTTCCAGACAATGCACTATAAGTTACGTCAAGTTCGTGAGACCCCAAAAGGCCACCAAGAAGCTGACTCACTGACAGATGCACAAGGTTTATTGCTAAGTTACAAGCCTAGGCAGGGACCCTTCCAGCAAACTGGCACAGCAGCTGTAGGAAAAGAGTTCCTGGCCTCAATTGCAAGGCATTTTTAAAGGGAAAAACCAAAAGCAGGGTGGTACATGCCTTGGCTGTTCAGGATTGGGTAAGAGTAGGTGACCTTGGGATTCAATGACTGGGGTCTAGGAGAATTTCAGAATTGTTGCTGATAATGGCTGCTCACAAGGACAGTTGTGGTGAGAAGATGTTGTTTATCAAAATTAGTCCTTGCCTGACCACCTGGTAGGGTCACTTTGACCAGGATGGGCACAGTTTGGGTACTCCTTGAAACTGTTTATTTTTCCTTGCCTGGAGCTGAATCAGCCTTGTGCCAAGCAGGGAATTTCTCAAGGTGGCCTTTTCTGAGGATGGAGTTAACTCCGTCCTCTCCAGTTTACCTTGTTATCACAATAAGCAAAGACCAAAAACTATTACCAAGATAATGCACAGTGCAGCAGTGAGATGGAAACCAAGAAATAAGTTTCACTAGAACTACTGAGTACAGGCTCGAAGGCCATGTTACAGCCTTGACTGTCTAAAATTGCCTTAAACAGGTTCACTGGGTCCTGGGAAAGAGACTGAGGGGTTAAAGATCTGGACACACAAGCATAAGGACCTCAGCACCGTAATAAATGCAAAGCAGGCATGAGAACCCAGCTGTGATCCTAACCCTCAAGAGGTAGGGACTGGTGGAAAATGCTTCCCATGACATTGGGTGAGGCAAGTATTACCATGATACAAAATCAGACAAGGACCAAGCAAAAAGACAAAATTGTAGATTAATCTCACGGATGAACATAAACGCCAAAAATTTCTAAATAAAATACCATAAAAACAAACACAACAGCACATTAACAGAAATTATTCTCCCTGATCAAGTAGTGCAAAGGGGTTTAATATATGAAAATCAATAAAGGCAATATTCCACATCAAGAGAATAATGGATAAAACCCATAAAATCCTATCAGCAATGCAGGAAGGGCACTTAATTGTAATAAGCTCCCAGACCTTACCACAGCTAAATCCATGATGGAAGTGCCATTCAGGACATGAAACTCAGCACGTAGACGGCACCACCTGCCAAAATGAAAGCAAAGATCTAATCCATCCAAGCCCATGGTTCTGGGAAAGCCCCTATGTAGCGAGATAGTCACCTTGTCTGCACCTGTGGCTTAGGCCATGCCCATTGGGGTGGAGACAGGGCCGGATGGGAGCTGGGAGAAAAGGCTGGGAAAGGGTCGGGCCACCCCTTTTGGTGGTGGACGCTGGAAGGCTTAGGATCCGGTGGAACCCCCCACGTACATCTGCCTATGTTGTGAGTTATTTCTCCCTTAATAAACTTCTGTTCGGCCTAATTGTTTATCCTGATCCTTATTAAATCGCAATACCCCTATGTACTGATCTTGCTTTTGGATGTCTGTAATTCTACTCTGGCTAACTGTTCTGGTAGAATGAAACATGTCAACCCAGGACATGGTTTTTGTGCTTAAAAGCTCACCCTGAGAAAGGCTCGATCCCGAGACACAGTGCCATCACCAGCCGGTTAATAAAGACTTTTACAACTTTCTGTTGGCTTAAATCTGTGTCTGAGCAACCTTCTCTGATGCGTACCCTACAACATAATAAGAGTTGACACCCTCTTTACCGTTTTACTAGAAATAGCACTTCAATTATAACTGAACCAATCAGGCAAGGAAAAGAAATAAAAGCCCCCAAAATGAAAATAAGTAAAGTCACTTTGTCACTGTCAGAAAATGGTGCCATCTCTACACAGACAACCTTGAAGACACCACTGAAATACTATTCGAACTAATAGTACTGAAGCACACAAAAATCAGAACTGTTGCTTACACTCAGAAAATTGCCAGAAAAATAAAACACTGCATTTAAAACTGTCATAGGAAAACAAGACCAAATAAAAGTCCAAAATTATTTACCCAAAGAAATGAAGGGTTACCACAATGACAAATGTAAGAGGAGGCAGTATTAGAATTTCTCTATTACCCTGAGTCTAGTTCAGTGCAATCTCCATCAAAATATAAGTGACTTTACTAACATAAGAAATAATTCTGAAATATATATTGCCCCACAAAAGAGTAAAAAGCAGACACACTCACACACACACACACACACACACACACCACAAGCTGAGTAAGTTTGAGCAAAAGAACAAAACAGGAACTAATATACTTCAAAATATACTATAAACCATGGTGAAAAATCTGGCATAGTATTGACATAGAAAGAAGCACATAGATCAATAAAAAAGACTAGAGAGCCTTGGATTGAAATTGTAAGACTCATTTTCCACCACAGGGCTGAGAACACACTGTGGGAAAAGGCATATTCATCAAAGGATGCTGAGAAAGTTTCACACACATGAGAATGGAAATGGATTTCTGTTAACCATCTAACCAGTTAAAAAGTCAACTCAAAGTAGATTCAAGACACAAAACCATGAAATTACTTGAAAAACACAGATGTAATACTCTGGGCCGTTGGAATAAGCAATAATTATTTGGACAAGGCCTCAAAGGCACAAAGGACGAAAAGATAAGAGATATTCCGGGAGACAAAAATCTTTCTCATGGGAAGGAACAGTTAAGGGAATGAAGAGACAACTCTTAGAATGGGGGAGATTATTTTCACACCGTCTATGTGATAGTTGTGCTTGCTTCTAACCCCAGCATCTGGAGGGAGGGGACTAGGACAGAAGAATCTCTAGCTTGAGGATAGCCTGAGCTACAGTGAGACACTGTCTCAAATTAAAATAGCTAAATAATAAATATTAGAAATGAACAATAGGGCAACACAAAAATTCTCAAAATAAGATAGACAAATGACCATCCTTGCTGGGCAGTGGTGGTGCATGCCTTTAATCCCAGCACTCAGGAGGCGGAGGCAAACAGATCTCTGTGAGTACAAGTCTGATCTACAGAGTGAGTTCCAGGACAGATTCTAAAGCTACACAGAAAAACCCTGTCTCAAAGAAAGAAAGAAAGAAAGAAAGAAAGAAAGAAAGAAAGAAAGAAGAAAGTAAAACCAAAATAAAACAAACAAACGAGCATCATTTGTATGAAAATTTCTTGATACCACTGTTCACTGTGGAAACACAGATCACTTCACTTCTTGCTAGGAATGTAAGCCAATACAGTGGAGAGAATATGGGGTCTCTCAAAACATTAGAAGAATTGACATAGGATTCAGCAATCCTGCTACAGAGGAACTGAAATAAGTATAAACTCCCATGTCCATTATAGCATTCACAATGGCCAGGGAATTGAAATTGCACTGTGTATAAATATATGTATTAAAATATACGCCACACCCCTTGCGAGTATAGTTTTGTCTTTTTAATGTATCAGTTAAGTAAAATTAAGTAAAAATTATACAAGGAAAAAAAAGATTAAATGCTTCACTTGGATAATCCACAACCCTCACGGGACAGTACATTACCATACATTAATTTATTCAATAACATAAAATGATAAATAAAAAAGTTATCCTTACGCCCCCTGACCAGAGCCGTCCCTCTGCACAGACCACCAGCCTTCCTCCTCGTCATGCAACCCCTCCTGTGTATGGCCCCCTCACTTCTCACCACCTGCTCCTACCCATCCTCAGTGCCCATCTATTTCCTTTAGAAGGATTTCAGCTAGCTCCCGATTGCATTTCCATCCCATTTGCGAACCCCTCCTCCTACCCCTCCTCCTACCCAAAGCTGACCATTATTTGCTAAGTAAACAGAATTTGGCCAACAGGAATTCCATTGGGTAATAAGCCAGCACCTTCTTCCTCCCTCTGCACACAGATATTAGTGGAGTGTTTGCTCTGTAGGCCGCATCACAACCAGGCATTTCATATCTGTTATTTCACCTAGTCCTCTCATGTCAGAAGCAAACGGGAGCTCCCAAAAGCTAAGCGGGCAGGCTGAACACCTTATATTGAAATGAATCAAGATTTTAATTTAATCTGTTTGACTGGGGAACCCACCTTTATAACTCCACCATGTGTCAGCCGTAGGCAACGCCAGTATCTCATGGTTTCAAGTCTTCAAATCACCTTCTGTGTTTCTTGAAGCACACCTGACATTAAACATGAGAAGCAAGTCAGGAAAGGAAGAAAGTCACCATGGACTAATGGTAGCAGGTAGGTCACAGATCACAATGGCCTTGCAGGGCAAGATAAAAACCTTGGAGATTTTACAAAGCAGGGAAGCTCGTAGACAGTATGAGTTGGGGTAGGGAGCTTCACTGCTGCTGAGGCCAGGGATGAGCACTAAGACAACACAGTGAAGAGAGGGAGAAGTTAATGAGATACTCGCAACTAGCACAGAGGTAGACTGTGCCTGACAACAGACAGTGCTCACCACTGGCTATGGAGTCTGTCCTGTAGAAGATAAGAGCCAAGTCTTAACCTGTAGAGCATTAGAACCATTTTGAGAGCATTAAGTGCTTAATAGACATTAGTGTGTTTTCATCTTCTGCACACCCCACGCTTCATGGGACAGTTTACTGTCCCCATGAGCTGGTGTCCAGTGCTTACCAATTCCTTGTGTTCCCTCTTCTTTC
The DNA here is from genome assembly GCA_030556225.1 of Cricetiscus sungorus. Taxonomy (NCBI): domain Eukaryota; kingdom Metazoa; phylum Chordata; class Mammalia; order Rodentia; family Cricetidae; genus Cricetiscus; species Cricetiscus sungorus. Next base: position 24,186,061 of record JANBXA010000190.1, on the reverse strand, counting down.
TCTGCTGGCAGCACAATGGGAAAATAACCAAGGCTCACCTGCTTCTTACTGACACCAAGTCAGGTTTTAAGATACCTTGCCCACTGTCCCAGTGTCCAAGATCACACATTGGATTTTACTGAAGTGAATTACAGGGCCACTGAGATTCAAATTCGCTATTAGAAAGACATAGATTATTACTCACTGGTGAGTAATACTCACTGGTGAGAACTACGAGGAATTTAGGATAACCGAAGAGGAGAGGAGACACTGAGGTTTGTCAGAACAAAGATCTTGAGCAGAAAGCAACATAAAGCCAAGATGCTCAAATTCAGAACTAGAGACTTGTGATGCTGAGTCTTAAGTGTCATCTGGACAGTTTAGTATCTCCTGGGAAGGGACTCCCAGTGAGGACTGTCTGGATTAGGCTGGACTGTGGGCATGGCTGAGAAATAGTGTCTTGACTACACTGAGGTAGAAAGGCCACTGTGAGTGGCACCATTCCCTAGGCAGAGAATCCCTGCCTGTTTAAGAGTAGAGGAAGCAAGCTGAGGTAGCATCCATTTATTCATCACTCCATGCTGTGGATGCAATGCAAGTAGCTGCTTCAAATCCCAGATGACTTTGAGTTGGGTAGTAATCTGAAATTATTAATCAAGAAAACCCTTTCACCCATACATTGCTTTGTTGGAATGTTTTATTATAGCAAACGGAAACGAAACTAAGATAACGTCTTTTGGATCCAGAGAAAACACATGAGCTTCAAACAGTCAACAATTTCTTTTATTATTATTATTGTTATTTCTACAATTTCTGTCTGTTGAACCCTGGGGATCCTATGGAAGGAGAACAATTCTATGCGGATGTCCCTGTGACAAAGGCAGGGGATTCGCTCAGGGTTACGAAAGGAGCCCACTGCCAAGGGTCTCGGCAGCTCTTCATCTGCACTATGTGGCCACTGACCTTCACTGGGATCTTTGCAATCCTTCAATTGCATACTTTAGGATGTGAAAGAAGACTAGAGGAGGAAATTCACACTCTCTTACGTTAGACAGAAAGGTAAAGAATAATGTGTGAAATAGAGCCTGCATGAGTCTAGGAAGGAAAACCGGAGAGACAGCACAGGTCATCGGTGGGTGTGAGAACACACTCAAGGAGGGTCCTGCATTGGTGGTATGGGAGCAGCCACGGGTGCCGCAGGGACAGAGACACTGCCTTGCCATCACCACTTACTCCTGGGGGCTTCATCAGAGCACTTTAATACATTAGTGTGTATTAGGTGCCTCCACTCCACTCAGGTCCAAATGGAGTTGATATGTTCTGATGTAAATTAGGTTGGACTGTTCTGAGATGGAAATTGTCTTCCAAGTTCAGTTTTTAATGCTCATAACATATAAATTTCTGCACTGACATGTCTGAGGAGCCTGGCTGAGAAGGAGTCACAGACAAGTCATTAAAAATGGTTCTTCTCCTTGAAAGAGGAAAGAGGAGCATAAACCAAACTCTATTCACAATGCTGAACAGAACAGTTGATTATACACACACACACACACACACACACACACACACACACACATTCAGAAATTCATTACTACATGATATAGTCAAGTAATAGAACTTGTATGTTATGCTATAAAATATGTATACATTTATATATGCATTAGATTTAGATGAATTATAGGATAGAGGAATCATTAGGAAAATGGTAATCTTTAAAAGTTGCCTAAATTCTGCTAACTCGCTGGAGATATTTTCTAAGTCTTAAGAAAAGGGAGTGTGCTCCAAAAAGGAGGTTATCAGACACACAGTGTAGACTAAAGTCCACAAATATTAAGTGCAGGCCTAGAATATATTCCTTTTGTGGCTTTGAGCATCCTCAACTTGATAAAGGGAACCGTTCTTGACTCTCTCATCACATGGTGGTTTGAGGATAGATAGCTTCCAGAAGAAGACAGTGCCTTCACTACCAGATGCCAGTATCCTGACCAATGGTGTCAGGCTGCGAATTCCGAGTTTCAGTTAGCCTATCGTCTATATTTTCAACCCTGGCACTCTCAGTGTGAGCTGAATATGTTGGGTATAATCACCTTGAAGATCTGTGTAAACCTGGACTGGAATCCTTGCCAAGCAATATGCCAGGTTGTAGTTAGGAGTCAGCAAGCAGCAGCTGTCAATACTGCTTCTGATGGTGGCAGTGGTGGCATGGGATGGTGGGCGGATGGATGCGGTGGTGAGAGGTGGTGTGGCGGGTGGGTAGTGACGGTGTGGCGTGTGGATGGGGATGGTGTGGTGGTGTGGTGGGTGGATGGTGGTGGTGTGGTAGGTAGACGGTGACGGTGTGGTAATATGGTGGTGTGGTGGGTGGATGGTGTGGTGGTGTTGGGTGTGTAGTGGTGTTTGGATGTTGTTTTTTTTTTATTGTTCGTGGGTGGTGGTGTTGGGTGGATGAGTGGTGGTTTGGTGGTGATGAACAGGAGGATCCAGGCATTCTACCAGGCATCATTGCATCCTTCACGGCCCTCTGAAGGTGACGGTGACCCTGTTTTACAGAAGAATGAGTTTTGCAGCATTACCCAAGGAGGCCACTTTGCTATGCAGTGGTACCCTTCCTTGCTGTACTTTAACAAAAAAAAAAAATACAAGATAAGTTATTGTTTTGTTGTTTTTATTTACTTTTGAGATTATACTCTAACTACATCCCTTTCCCCAGACGTTACCGTTAAAGAGTCATGTGCTGAATAAAGCATGAGGGCCACCGCCTGCTCTTCCATGTCACCCACACCTCTCTTTTAACACAAATTGTTAACTGCACAGTCTTAGAGGAGTCCCCATCAGTCCAATGGGGACTTCAGTGTCAAAGAAGAATGCCCCCTGTTCATCTGAGACAGACGTCAGGGCTGTGGGGACCGCACGGGTCTTTCCTCGTATGTAGCAGGGACCAGCACCCTGCTGCTACAGTTCCTAGCTCTCCCTTTTCCCCTGGACTCACTGACAGCTTTGTTTCCCCACCCTCGTCAAGGCGCAGCGCTGTGTGTGACAGCCACACGGATGCCTGCACCTCAGCAGCAAGAGAACCGGAACTCAGTCATCAGTGGTGCACAGCTGAAGGGAAAGCAGTTTCTGTTAGAGTCTGCATTTTGTTTTACTGTGAGACACAAATTAACTCATAAATATTGGATGGTACATGACAAATATCTCCTCTAAAAAAAGAATAAAGATTATTCATGAGTGCCAGAGAGATAATATCTACGGATCTACTTAGAACATCCTACACTGGAGCTTGAGCTGGTACATAACTGACTCACAGCTGCTCCCAAGCTGACTTCTGAGTTCACGGTGTTCCCAGTCTAATTCAGATGGGGTCTCACAAAGAGAAGAGGAAGACGTGAGTCTCTATGGCCACTTAGGACTCATGTGGCAACATCCATGCAGAGGGACTGTGGGCTCAAGTGCCATCGGCTCTGCCCTGTGACAAAGCTCTACCGTTGAGTATAGCTCAGTGGAGCCTGCCGATGGTCTCATCGGAATCTCAGCCTCAGATCCACGAGTCTGGGTTTTAGGGAGAGAAGGATGCAGTAAGCAGACATTTAAGAATGAAGACACAATGGGTCAAAATAACCCCGTGAACGTGTAGCCCCTTGAGGACAATGTGCCATTATGAAGAGGTGGATACGTGTGCCCCATACGAACAGAGACTACACCACAGCTCCAGGGACTGGGTGGCCCCAGTGTAATGGAGGTCTCGGTTCTCCAGCAGATAGTTCAGACTGGCAGCAGATCTTTGGAAACTGACTGGGAAATAGGGTTATGGTCAACAGAGAGCAGACAGGTCAACATGGTGAGGGTGCTCACTGGACTTGGTGTCCATTCCAAAGGACTGACAGTGTGCTCGAGTTAACACCCAGGGACTGGTAGAATTTGCCTCCTGACATGCAATGACCCCATATACTCCTGGAAACATTTTAAGGGGCGTATGGCCACAGAAACGCGAGCCTGAGAAATTTTATTTCTCTGAACCGTGACTCCATTTTGGAGTATGAGGGAAATGACCCCCAAAATACAAGCAACTAAAGTAGAAACAAATTGAATTAGATAAACACTAACAGCTCTGGGGCATCCAAAGACAATCAGTGAGAAGATGGTTTACACAATGGGAAGACCATGCTTGCAAATCACACACCCGCTAACTACGTAAAACCAACAACCAACCAAACAGCAGCAACACAGAAAGTAGTACAATTAGAAGAGAAACAAAGTTCTGAAAAGACACCCCGCCCCCCAAAAGAAGACACACAGTCAACCAGCATATGCCAAGACGATCAAGGTCACCATCAGCAGGAAAACACAGATGGTAGAAGGCTCTTCTGGTCAAGGCAGGCACTGCATGCAGGTGATGTACATACATACACACAACCACACACACACACACACACACACACACACACACACACAGAAATAAATATAAATAAATCTTTCAAAATGATTAAGAAGTGTATCTTATAAAAGCATTGTCATCAGCAAAAATGTCAAAAAAAAAAACAGTGAAGGGAATTCTGGGTCATAATAAACAGAATTAAAGCTCTAAGTTAAGCTGTTACAAATGCAAGCACATGGCCAAATTCTTCAAATTGCAAATGTTAAATGCTCGTGTATTCACTGTAATTCAGTAAAGCTCCAAAATGCACATGAAGATGCAAGGAGAAACATCACCTTGGAACCACCAGGATGACTATAAAACAAAAACAAAAATCCAACCCAAATCAAACGGACATATGGAGAATAATGTGGCAAAGATGTGGAGAAATCGGAACTCAGTTGCACCGGGCATTTTTCTTATGAAAAGTAGCATAGCAGTTCCTAAAAACTGCCATTTTGTGCTGTGGGTAGTTTTGTGTCGACTTGGTATGGGCTAGAGTCCCTTGAGAGAGGAAAACTTAATTGAGAAGTGATTCCATAAGATGACAGTGTGGGGCACTTTCTGAATTAGTGATTGATGGAGGAGGACCCAGCTCATTGTGGGTGGGGCCACCCTGGGATGGTCCTGGGTCGTATCAGACTTCCTGAGCAAGCAGGAAGGCAGCACTCCTTCAGGGCTTCTGCATCAGCTCCTACCGCTAGTCCACGCCCTGTTTGAGTCCCTGCCCTGACTTCCTTCGGTGGTGAACAGTGATGCGGAAGTGTGAGCTAGCCACGCCCTCCCCTCCCCACACTGCTTTCGACCGTGGCATTTCTTTTCGTTACAGCAATAGTGACCCTAACGGACCACAATTGATCCAGGGACACAGCTTTTTCATAGACATCAAGAAAGATGGCTCAGTGGTTAGAAGCACTAGCTGCTTTTACAGAGGACCAGGCTTTGATTCTGATTCCCAGCGTCCACATGGCAGCCACCACCACCTGTAACTCCAGTTCCAGATGAACCTAACACCCTTTCTGCACCTGTAACTCCAGTTCCAGATGAAGACTTGAAGACTTGGTGTCAGCTGGTGGCCCTGTCTACGGAAGTAAGGGAACTCCTAGGACAAGGCTGCTTGACGGACGGAGGAAGTTCGTCATCAAGGGGGGAGGGTTGGGGGTTGTAGCTCCCTGTCCCTTCCAGCTCTCTCCCTGTGTCCTGCTGCCTTCAGCTAACTCCCTGCTCCAGTCACCTACTGCCACGTGCCCCTTCCACCACGACTCTAACCCACTGGACCCCAAGCCAGAGTAAGCTTCCCTCCTCCAGTTGCTTTTGGTCAAGGTGTTTTATCATAGAAACAGAAGTAAGCCGGATCATCGCACCAGGGAAGCCAGCATGTCAGCATGGGGAACTGGATGCAGTTTCCCCAGCAGAGGGAAGTGGGGCCAGTAGCTGGCTGATCTTGTTCTTTCTCTCTCTAATCTTTCAAGTCAGATTTTAGTGCAACCTGAAAAACGGGTCACCCAAACACCATGGCCTGACTTTATCCTTGGTGGCTGTGCCCCAGGTCAGCAGGCATCATCAACAGAGATTAAAGAACTGAAGCCTAAGGAAAAGGAGAAGGCTCTGTCTCAGCAGGCACGCACGCATGCACGGGATCAGCGCTACCACCGGTGGCATGTCATCTGCACCATCATTGCTCCCAACACACAGATGCCTGTGTGCAAGTGTCACACGCACCCTTCTGCATGCTACACGAAGCCATACCCTCCAGAGAGACAATATCCAGGAGGCTTGGAAGGATTACTCTCTATTAGATCCATAATGAGACATTAGTGTAGCAACAAGGACAAATGCTAGCTGATATGCAGATTCTTGGTATCCAGTGACCAAGTTAAGCCCACGGCTCCTTGAGAGTTTGTGTTTAGGCAGAACATAGGGAGGACGTTTTCCATGGAATGCCATTTCCCAAATAAGTGACAACTGGGAAATTAGGGCCCAGAAATAATATGCCCCTTTGTAAGGTAATTATATGTGCAGTAATTCATGCTAATTTAAAAATCACATATCTTTTCTTTGTGCTGATACAACCAGGAGGGTGAGCTTCAGCAATCCCACTTTTTTTTTTTTATGTATGAGTGACAGGCCCTAGAGGGGAGGGGAGGGGAGGGGGTTTGCTCAAAGGTCACAGAACTAGTCATTGTTGGAGGGCTCTCCATCTTGAGCTGCATCAGCAACTCTTTCTGATGTTGGATTCTGTGAGACCCTGGGCAGGACAGGTTTGATAACAGACAGTAGTGGAATCTGCACTATATGGAAGGGCTGTTATTTGACTTGATGATACCCGAAATTCCACTCAATAAACTAGGAAATCAATAAAGTCCCCTGGACAAGGAGGGCTGTTCGCCCAGAGCATGTGCTTTAGTGTGACAGAGTGGAAGGTTTGCAATGAAGATACTTGAGCCCCCGCCCCCAGCTTCCCTAGATATTAAGAGGGGGTTTCTTTCACTGCTGTTGCATGTATCAGCATGTTCTCCAGGGACATCCAAGCTGTTACATGTTTCAGCATGTATCCACACTGTTGCATGTATCAGGATGTACCCACACTGTTGCATGTATCAGGATGTATCCACACTGTTGCATGTATCAGCATGTACCCACACTGTTGCATGTATCAGCATGTATCCACGCTGTTATATGTATTAGCATGTATCCACGCTGTTGCATGTGTCAGTAACATGATTCTCTTTAAAGCTATTTTAACTTATCGTTATGTATACGTGCATGGGGGGAGACATACTTGCCATGCAGACACATAGACAACTTTATGGAGCCAGGTTTCATCTTCCATGTTTACATGGGTTCCAGGGATCAAACTCAATGAAGCCAGGCTTGGGCAGTGACTCCTTTGCCCACGGAGCTATCTTGCTGATGTGCTCTTCATTCTATAGAATAGTTCATACTCAAATAGCCTTCTAGTAGTGTGCATTTGGGCTGCTATGTGGGTTTAAACGAAAACCTTTCCTTATTTATTTTATTATATGAGTGCTTATCTCTATGTATACATGTGTCCCTTGTGGGTGCAGTGCCCACTGAGGCCAGAAGAGGGCATCTGATCTCCTGGAACTGGAGTTAAAGATGGCTATGAGCTGCATGTGCTGGGAACCAAACCCAGGTCCTCTGCAAGAGCAGCCAGTGCTCTTAAGCATGGAGCCAGCCCTCTAGCCCCTAACAGAAAGTCTTTTAAGGTGTTGCCTTGAGAGAGAGAGAGAGAGAGAGAGAGAGAGAGAGAGAGAGAGAGAGAGAGAGAGAGAGAGAGAGAGAGGTGGGTGGTAGTGATGGTAAAAACTAGATCTGTTCAATTTAATAGAGACATGCCAGGATTTTTTTTCAGAGTGGCTGTTATGGTAACTTCTACTTCCAACAATAGCATGTGAGGTTTTATTGCTAGATTCTCTCCAGCACCTTCTGCCACTGGGGTGTTTGCACTCTTTAAATTAATCAGGAAATTGGATATGTGCATGTCGGAGGCATCACTGAGGAGGTGTCACTTTGTGACTGTTAAGTTCTCATCATTTTTTAGGCTAAAGTCACAGTGGCATCAATTGCATCTTCCTTGACATTTTAGAACTATGACATCCTTGACCACTGCTAAATGCACTCGAGAAATTAGCAGCCCGTCGCTAGCATTAGAAGCCCTGTCACTTGAGGGCATAGCTATGCCGACTGACACTATATGGAAGACACTTTCACCATCAGCCGCTGACCGGATGATGTTTTGTGATGTGACTACTAACAGTGCAATTGAGTTTGCAGCTTCATGGCTGCCTTCTCTGGGGCCCAAGTCAAGCAGCAGCTGGCTCCAGCTGTCAGTGGGCCGCCATTTGCAAGAAGAGGTGAAAATGGAAATCCCCCCCTTTCCTTTCCCCTCCGTGAGGAAAGGGACTTTTGGAAGTGAGAAGTGGGGTGGGGGGCGGGGAGGACTTCAACACTGCAAACATTGCTGTGTGTCACCCTTGCAGCTATGGAGTGGGAATAGGGAACAGAGGCAGGAGGATCTCTGTGAGATCCAGGCCTGCCAGGGTCACATAGTCACACCCTGTCAAAAAAAAAAAAAAAAAAAAATCAAGAAGAGGTAGGAAATGGGTCTGGAGTAAAAGTGCACTTCCCAGGGAGAACAGTGACAGAGGCCGAGAGCGCAACCCGATTGCTAAACTGGCATTCCTCCCAATGGAACCAAGAGGGAGACTTCCAACACGTGCCCATGCTTGGTGTTTCTCACAGGACTCAGATTGACAGGGGCACTGAGGAGCTGCCTAGGTCTTCCCGTACAGCCTGTGGGGGGCAGATGGGTGGCAAAGGTAGCGAGGGAAGGACATGTACGGATGCTTAGGGATGTGTTCTTGTCCTGCCCAGAGGAGAAATCACTCCAGCATGCCAGGCAGGGCCACTTCTAAGGGCAGGAGATGAGAGGCCAGAGGTGCAGAGAACAGTGGTCCTGCTGGTCCAATAGAAGACGCTCTAGAGACCTGAATGTGACTAGAAGAATGCCAGTTGGATTCTTTCTGCAATGTGAACCCAGGGGAACCGGGGATCCTACCCTGAATCCCTGAATGAGGATCAGATTTAAGTAGTCACATTAGCAGATCAGCAAAAGAGACAGGAGGTTCAAAACCCAGTAGGGAGGTCAGTTAGATACGGCAATAAAAGGTCCCAGGAGCTATATCTAGAGTAGAAGTACCCAGGGCTTACTCAGCACTGAGAGCAGGGATGGCATCTTCCCAAGGGCAGGGATTTCTGCACAGTCAGCACCAAAGCAGGCTTCTCAGCTCTGCAGATCCCGCAGTCTGCACAGTGAGAGCTGCCGACCAAACCACACAGCTGGCCTCCATATTGGCTGCCCCTCCTCCTGTGCTGCGGGACAGACAGCACACCCCCTGCTTCCCCCACTCCCTTAGAGTGAGGGGGGGATGCGCTGTCTGATGCTGGGGTGCATCCTTCTCCCTGGAGCCCTCCTGGGCTTTGTGCCTCTTCAGCCCCCTCGTGCAGAGGCAGGCATGCCTGTGATTGTTTGAAGGTAGGCTACCGCCGCTAAACACCAAGCAACTCTGCACTTGGTTATGAGGGAAGTCATGAAATCTTCATTAAATTAGGTGGAGAGGCAGATCAGGGATCCAAAGGCAGGGGAATGTCACACAGGGTAAAACCCCAAGTCATCGCCAGACTTCCAAGTCCTTGACTGGTCCAACCTTGACCTCCCTTCTCACCAATTTCTCACCCTCCTTGTGTAGGGTCACTGAGGCACCTGACCGAGTACCTCTCCCCCATGGCACCATCTCTTGGATGGGGACCTTGGATGCCTGTCTCCCTCCATTTTAGGTACACCTGGCTCATTCCCTCACCTGTGGATCCCTGATCTGCTGCTCCATCTGATTTATTTCTGACTTCCCTCGTAACTAAGTATGGAGTTGTGTGGCTCTGACATCTCCTCCTTGGATTGGAAGCACCAGAAAGACAGGGTTACAATGGGGGGGATGGGGTGGGCAGGGCTGTGATGGGAGGGATGGGGTGGGCAGGGCTGTGATGGGGGGGATGGGGTGGGCAGGGCTGTGATGAGGGATGGGGGGCAGGGCTATGATGAGGGATGGGGGGGCAGGGCTGTGATGGGGGATGGGGGTCAGGGCTGTGATGGAGGGATGGGGTGGGCAGGGCATGATGGGGGGATGGGGTGGGCAGGGCTGTGATGGGAGGGATGGGGTGGGCAGGGCTGTGATGAGGGATGGGGTGGGCAGGGCTGTGATGGGAGGGTGGGGTGGGCAGGGCTGTGATGGAGGGATGGGGTGGGCAGGGCTGTGATGGGAGGGAGTGGGGTGGGCAGGGCTGTGATGGGAGGATGGGGGGCAGGGCTTATGGGGGGATGGGGGGCAGGGCTGTGATGGGGGGGATGGGGTGGGCAGGGCTGTGATGGGGGGATGGGGTGGGCAGGGCTGTGATGGAGGGATGGGGTGGGCAAGGCTGTGATGGGGGGGTGGGGGGCAGGGCTGTGATGGGAGGGATGGGGTGGGCAGGGCTGTGATGGAGGGATGGGGTGGGCAGGGCTGTGATGTGAGGGATGGGGTGGGCAGGGCTGTGATGGAGGGATGGGGTGGGCAGGGCTGTAATGAGGGATGGGGTGGGCAGGGCATGATGGGGGGATGGGGTGGGCAGGGCTGTGATGGGGGGATGGGGGGCAGGGCTGTGATGGAGGGGTGGGGTGGGCAGGGCTGTGATGGGGGGATGGGGTGGGCAGGGCTGTGATGGAGGGATGGGGTGGGCAGGGCTGTGATGGAGGGGTGGGGTGGGCAGGGCTGTGATGGGAGGGATGGGGTGGGCAGGGCTGTGATGGAGGGGTGGGGTGGGCAGGGCTGTGATGGGAGGGATGGGGTGGGCAGGGCTGTGATGGAGGGATGGGGTGGGCAGGGCTGTGATGGAGGGATGGGGTGGGCAGGGCTGTGATGGGGGATGGGGTGGCCAGGGCTGTGATGGGGGATGGGGTGGGCAGGGCTGTGATGGAGGGATGGGGTGGGCGGGGCTGTGATGGAGGGGTGGGGTGGGCAGGGCTGTGATGGAGGGATGGGGTGGGCAGGGCTGTGATGGAGGGATGGGGTGGGCAGGACTTGATGGGGGGATGGGGTGGGCAGTGCTGTGATGGAGGGGTTGGGTAGGCAGGGCTGTGATGGGAGGGATGGGGTGGGCAGGGCTGTGATGGAGGGATGGGGTGGGCAGGACATGATGGGAGGGATGGGGTGGGCAGGGCTGTGATGGAGGGATGGGGTGGGCAGGGCTGTGATGGGAGGGATGGGGTGGGCAGGGCTGTGATGGGGGGATGGGGTGGGCAGGGCTGTGATGGAGGGATGGGTGGGCAGACATAGGGTGGGGTGGGCAGGGCTGTGATGGAGGGATGGGGTGGGCGGGGCTGTGATGGGGGGATGGGGTGGGCGGGGCTGTGATGGGGGGATGGGTAGTCTTCTGTCCTGGGGGATAGAAGACGGTGCTCTTGCCTTGCTAGGAGTGGTTGAGCTTTCTCATCCTCCACTGTGGTTTTAACTGTGGATGTGAAAAACACCCCCTTGCCCTGACGGTCAGAATAGGCTTCAGAAACACGGGCAGGTGTAATCCGGAGATAAGTGAGTAGGGTTTATCTTCACTGCAGTTTCACAGGAGCTATACATGTGCCACAGGTCTAGTTAGCCGACTTGGGGAGATGACAATGCTCCATTCTTAGAAGAGCTTTTCTGTTACAATAGCATTTTGAAGTGACAGCTTCAAGGGCAGAAGGGACTGGTTTAGACTGTCTGAGACATGACATCAGGCTATGACACCTGAGCACACGCCTTTCACAGGCCCAGGGAAGGGCATATGCCATGAGGATTCTAGTGACTGAAAGCTCTCTCTCTCTCTCTCTCTCTCTCCTGTGTGTGTGCATGCGTGTGTGTTTGTGTGCGTGTGTGTGTGCGCACACGCGTGTGTGTGTGTGTGTGTGTGTGTGTGTATGTGTGTGTGTGTGTGTGTTTGTCGCATGCACATCCACGCATGTTCTGATGCTATGCTGTAACATAAAGAAATTTCCACTTTGGGCTTGGCTCTGCTTTGCTTGATTCTTCCTCCAACACTAGCAATATAATCTGCTTAGCTGGACAGACAAGCCTACCCTTGCTTGTAAGGTGAACTAGAAAATGTTAGGTGTGTCAGAGCCGTGGCCTGCACACACTTTCACAACACTTTTAGGAACTCCAATCTATGCACCACCCTCGGTCAGGTCCTCAGAATCATCTTTGGGGCGGGGGCGCTGTAGATAATCTTAGTCTTCACCTTTTCCCAGGTGAGTGCATGGCCAGGGCTTACAGCCAGTCTAAAGGTTGCAGGTTTAAGAGACACATCCTGAATTTGTCATTTCATGACTCCAAACACATGCCAAGGCCTCCCTGCCTGTCAGGACACACAGCATCCACAGGTGGAAGGAGGGTGGAGCACAGAGCTGATTGACACTGGCCATGGGAGGTAGGAACAGGAGGTAGGAAAATCGACAACTCTGACACCAGACACTGCCAGCTCTGACTCTGCCAATCTATTACCTATGTCACTCCAAGGGCGTGCACCCCAAACAGCCCTGTGTCTGCTCAGAGATGCACTGAAGAAAGGGACTGGGAAAGACATTCTCGGAGAGCACACCCCTGCAGGACCACACCCACAGCCCACACCCCTGCAGGACCACACCCACCGCCCACACCCCTGCAGGACCACACCCACCGCCCACACCCCTGCAGGACCACACCCACAGCCCACACCCCTGCAGGACCACACCCACAGCCCACACCCCTGCAGGACCACAACCAGAGCACAGATCTCTGCAGGAGTATAACCAGAACCTACACCCCTGCAGGACCACACCCACAGCCCTGTAGGACCACAGCACACCACCCTACAGGAATACAACCAGAGCACCAGGGTGAGAGCCACACCTCTCCTAGTGAGGACTGCTGAGAAATCAGAGTGGTGGGCCTTGACTAGAACACCACCTCCTGTCCACTCCCCTCCACCCCACTCCCCTGCTGTAGGCACTTAATGTCCAAGCAGCTCAGATGCCAGGATTAGGGAAGCTCCTGAAGTCGGGAAACCAGGCTCCATCCGGAAATGCATCTAATTTGTGTGCAATCTGCACACAGAAGGCTCCCTGCCCCTCGCTTGGAGCTGTCTTTTATACTATAAATAATATTAAATCCAGATTCTGAGATTCATCTCACTGCAAACCACCTTCTAAATCCTGAGATCCTACCAGTCTGCTCCCTTCCCAACTGGAACACAGATGCAGAGCAGGCCAATCCCATCCCTGCTCCCTGGAGGCTTCTGAGACCCAGCATTGCCCTGCAGTGATGCTGGCTGGTCCAGGAAAGTCCCTTCATCTGGTCAACTCATTGTGATGCGAATGTGAAGTGACTTCTATGAAAGGGGAAACCAAGGAAGAAAGGGAGGGAGGGAGGGAAGGAGGGAGGGAGGGGGAGGGAGGGAGGGAGGGGGAGGGAGGAAGGGAGGGAGGAAGGAGGAAGGGAGGAGGGAGGAGGGAGGGAGGGAGGGAGGGAGGGAGGGGGGAGGGAGGAGGGATGCCACTGTCATCGAATGCTCGCAGATGAAGTGACAGGTAATAGCAGGCATGCCCACTGTCACAGAACACTTCCAGGTTCTCCAGACTCAGAGGGCAAGGCTGCCTGAGAAGCTGAAGGAAAGAGCGAGCTGCAGACACACTGAGACCCTGCGTATCTGTGATGTTGCCCAGTCATAGTCCGCACGCTCTCTTCTATAAAGCTGTCACGAGGGAACATCTCCCAGGGTGACTCAGGTTAAAATGCTAGGACGTTTGCAAAACAACCCAGTCTAGCGTCTCTCGGCGGATGTTCAATAAAATGCAACTACTATTCCTCACAGTAGTTTTCTCATAGTAGCTTAACTGAATTCCATTTGTCATCTCATCCGGGCTTTGTGAAACAGGCAGGTGGCCAACACTCATCATTTGGGTTAGATGAGGGGATCAAGGCACTTGCATGTGGAATAAGAATTTGAGCCCAGCTGTCTCTGCGTGCCAAAGCTAAGGCAATTGCCCCTTCCCATGTGCCTCCCCTCTTTTCCTGTTTTCTCTCAGCCTCTCTCTAGAGCAGTGGTTCTCAGCCTTCCTAAAGCTGCAGCCTTTTTACACAGTTCCTCATACTGTGGTGCCCTCGTCCGTGGCATTATTTCATTGCTGCACCATAACTATAATTTCACTACTGTCATGAATTGTAATATAGCTATCTGACATGCACCCCCGAAGGGGATGTGCACACATATTGAGAACCACTGCTCTGTAGGAATCCACCCTCACAAGAAATGAAGTTCCCGAGAGCTCTGTTCCCATTTAGGGTTAAAGGGTAAAGCAAACTTCATATCGCTCTTTGTTCCCTTGGGAGACGACACTGCCATCAGGAATTATGGAAAGGGAAGGGGATAGTTCACTGTAGGAGATTCTTTCCTTGCTGGGTCAAGCCAAATGCCTGGTGACTTCCCAGGAAGAGCACATTTAAGCCCAGTCAGGTAGGTCTTGATGTAATGGTCAGACGAAGATTCTTGGCCTTGTGTTAGCAGCTGTTGGGACAGGACAGTTGGGCAACCTGTGTCTGTGTTCCTGGGTGACGGCCACTCACACTGGCTCCAGAAGAAACTCCCTCTAATCTCTGTTGTGATGAGAGTTTTCCTTCCTTCTAAAACCCTGGGGGGGGGGTCACAAAAAGGTCATGACACTGAGAATTGTAATAAAAGCGAAGCCTTGCCTGTGGAATGTCACTTGGCTTTTCTTGAAAGACAGAACAGCATAATTAGCTGGCTATATTTAGTACTGAAGAGGTTGCTGCCGACTTCAGTGTTGAACAGTAATGGTCGTTTCTCTCATAACCATGAAGGAAACATTTATAACTTTTAAAAAATGTCTAATAAGTTAAAGAAAACTTTGAAGTAATATAGGGAAGTTAAAACACCAAGAAAAATGAAGCAAACTTGAAAAGATTTGCAGACTATTATCAGTGCATCAATTTACAAATTTAATATAATTCCAAAATCTTCCTAGAACTTTAAGGGATGGTTTAAGCAAATTGAGAAGTTCACATATAGGAAAGACAGGACAAGGGATGTATTGCTCAGTGGGAAAAGCACGTGGCACCTAAGGATGAAGAGCTGGCCTGGAACTCAGAGCCCACAGGAGTAAGCATCTGCAAGCATGGTGCTCCTAAGGAGAGGCGGGAGACGGAGATCAGGGAGAGGCGGGAGACGGAGATCAGGGTCCCAGGGAGCTTGCAGCCCAGCCAGCCACCCTGGTGTCTGCACCAGATAACAACAGAAAGATCCTGTCTCAGAAAATGTGGAAGGCATCCAAGGTTATGCTGGGATCATCAACACACATGCCATGGCAAGTGTGTGCCTACATGCACACATATTCTACCATGTGCGTGTGCTACCTTCAAAGTCTGTTTATGATGTTGAACATGTACATACACACACTCACATATACATACCCAAGGGAAATTCATGGGAACAGCAAGCCTAGGTTGTACAGCTGAATAATAGGTTAGAATTAGTACAGCAGGATGACATGCATGTGAGAAAAACAGATAAATGATCATGAACCAGACAGAAGTAGCCAGGGAGGGGCAAGGTGTCTCTTCTCCCTCATGACACAGTCTATGAAAACTGGAGCAGTTCCAGGGGAGAGGGGGTTAAGCGGACACTGGCCCTCAGTGGTGAGGGTAGAAAGTAGACAGCAGTTGTGCAAACAGCAAGCAGACCCCTCCAAAAGCCCAAAAATGAACCGCCGTCTGACCCAGCTTTCCTACCACGTGGTTCCACACAGACAGGAAATGGACTCTGCATGCTGAAGAGACATTTGCATGCCGATGCTCATTGCTACATTATTCATAGCAGCCAAGGCATAGAAAGTGTCTAAATGTCCATCAATCTGACAAGTGGATTTGTTTGAATGTAGCATAGGCACACACACCATGAAATAATATTAAACCATGAATAGTTGAAGTGCTTTCATTTGTAACAATGTGGACAGAACAAGAGATAATAATGAACATCACTCAGCTGTAAAGAAAAATGATATCAGGGGAGCTGCAGATAATGGAGCGATGGCCCTGGAAAAGAGTCTAGTGAGTGAGATCACCCAGGCCCTGACAGACAAAAGCTTCGAGTCCTCTCTTATATGTGCATCCCATTGTCATGTCTTTTGTATCGTCAACCTGGAGTACATGTGGAAACTTGGAATCTAGAAACAGGCTACTGGGGACTGGCATCACAAGGGAGAAAGGACAGAAAAATAAAAGTATCAGGAATGGAAAGCTTCCAGCATATAGGGGTGAGAGAAGGCTTAGCCAAAATGGAAACCTACAATCTTCCAACACAAGGAAAATATAAATTAGAGGAGCCAGCAGAGCACAGGTGTGTGGGGTGCATATGTGTGTGCAGGGTTAAATGTGTAAGTGGGGATAGAGAAGCTTCGGAGAGGAGAGTAGATGGATGGTTAAGCAAAAGCTAAGGATACATGAGGAAGCCTTATGGGGGCCACTGTGACTGTTAATCTAACTAAGCATGTGCTGTGGAATATTTCTTATACTGCATGAAAATGTGTCACTGTGATTGGCCTAATAAAGAGCTGTATGATCAATAGCTAGGCAGGAAGAGGTGAGGCAGGGCTTCTCCGGCGGGACAAAGAGATCTCAGAGAGGAAGAAAGGGGAGTCACCAGCAAGACACAGAGGAAACAGGACATGCAGGAGGAGAGGCAAAAGCTACAAGCCATGTGGCAGCATGTAGATTAATAGACATGGGTTAAGTTAAGTGATAAGAGTTAATTAGAAATAAGCCTAAGCTACAGCCAAGCTTTCATGGTCATGATTTGGGGGCTGGTAATCCAAGAAAGCCTGTCACACACACACACACACACACACACACACACACACACACACACACACAAAAGGGGAGTTTGAACAAAAGTAACTTGCAGGGATGCACAATACTATTCCAGAAGACACAAGTTAGTAAATAAGAATCTCAGTATCAGGCCAGGAGACTTCCACAAGTGTTATCAGTCGGGAGGACCCCGAGGTATGCAAAACAATAGAGGCAATGAGCATTGCTCTTGGTTGTCCACAGAACTAGATGGTGAGACACTATTGCTGAACTTATCACTTACTCTGGAATCAGGACATAGGGAAACCAACCTCAAACTGACCAGGAAACTGTCCCTGCCGACTAGCTGACATAGAGCCAGGATGTGCCGTGCAGACTGCTGAGGGAAACAGACATTAATGGTCTTATCTAGTGCTGAACTCTGACTGCCATGATAGCAACTTGCTGATAAGATGTGCTCACTAGTGCAATAGTGGCAAGATTACTTTGTGGGTAACTGTAACAAGTATGTTTTCCCCGTTGCCTGTCTGGTCCCACCACCATGCCAGCCCCCAATAACACGCTGAGACTCTGTATTTGATATAACGCTACTGGCCAGGTACTAGTTCCTTATCGGCTAGCTCTCTTAATGATTAACCCATTTCTACTATTCTAAGTATTTCCACGTGGTCATCTTATTGGAGAGCGGTGGGCCGGCATGCTGCTCTCTCCAGGCTCTTCATGCTGACTTCTCCTAACTCCTTCCTCTTTCCTCCTAGTCTCCTAGCCCTGCCTATTTTGCTTTCCTATTGGCCAACAGTGCTTTATTCATTAACCAGTATGAGAAACATATTTACAGGATAACATCTCCCATCAGGTAACCAACCAATTTCTCACTGGACATGAGGTCTGCTTCATAGGACAAAATTCATGATGGCAAACCTGGTCAAAGACCATGAAGGAGCCAGATTACAGGTGCTGGAGAGAATCTACTATTGTTCACTTTGCTAAATGGCCATTGCAGTCAAACTTCACTTTAAATGTTTATATTCATAACTATTATTTGTGCTGCTCTCAACCCTTTATCAAGGAAGCTCCTCTTTGCAGTTACAGCAGAGGCTCTGTTAGTAGTCAAAGTGCTGAGGACAAAGACCTCCAGATGCTCAGCTGTGGACAGGACATCTTTACCAACCTACTGCCATCCAAGGCTCAGGGATCACTGTGGAGAGGCCATCGGGAGAGTGGGAAAGCCTGCAGATGGGAAGGAGCGCTGTAGATTCCCAGAAGAGACATGGCTGTTACACTTACCAACCCACAAGCATCTGTGGTTACCTGCATAACCACAAGCTAGTTAAAATGCTAACCCAGACGCAAGAGGGTCCATCACAATAGCTATTGGCACTTGATGGTTGCTGAGGGAGAGAATCACTCCTTTGGGAATGTGACCGTGCCTCAGCAGATGGCTCCACACCCATGAACACACAGGTACTACTAAAGAGGCTCAGGGAGGTATTAATGACATCAACAAGTGAGTAAAAGGTGGATATGAAGTTGGAAGGGAGATGGAGAGGGGGACCCCAGGTGGAAGGAAGCAGCTGGGAATAGATACAATCAATATAGAGTTAACAAACATGAGATTTTCAAAGAATAGAAATGAAACATAAGTGAAATAATTATGTAAAGTGAAGTATGCTGGGCATGGAAAGATAAGTGTCACATGACCTTGCTCATACATGCAATATAAAAATGCTGATCTCACAGCAGTTCGAGATAGAATGGCGATTCACAGAGAGCTGGGGAAGGGGCCATGGCGAGGCTGGTCGGTGGAGACTTAGTCATAAGTAAGAACCACAGGCTCCTGTGTACCAGAGCACAGTAGGGTGGCAACAACAAAAACACAGGGCACATTTCGAGAAGTCTTAGGGGGTCTGCGATATTTGACTGATTCTAGTTGGCAACAGGAACTCCATTTTGTTCCAGTTTGTTCTACTCTGAGCTGTTACCCACAATTTCCTGAGGTTGGACCACAATCACCAACCCCCTTGCAAAGGTGTCTAGAATGAGGCCAAATGGTCTGCCTAGAGCCAGGTCTGGGCTCCTGATAGGCAGGAAGGGTACAACTACAGAAAATCTCCAAACACTTCTCCCCATATTACACTGATTGTATAGACTTGAGAGCTGTCTTTGTTTTTTCTGTTTTGCTTTGGTTTTGGTTTTGTTTTTTTGTTTGTTTGTTTTGTCTTGTTTTTCCTTCTGTCCTTGCCTCAGGGATGTGGTCTAGAGCCTGAAATCTGTCACCTCCCCAATATATCAGTATTTCTAAATACATTTTTGGGGGCTTGCTTGAACCTGGTCTTCTGTGGTGGATTATCCCGGGATTATTGGTCTCTAATATTTGGGGGCTTGTCCGGGATATGGGGGGGAGCTCCACTGGTTCAAGTCTCTGACCAGGCTGTCTGCCCCTGGACCTGGTGGCAATCTCTGGAGGTAAGCACTAGAGGAGTGTCTAGGCATCTGTTTTCTGGGAATCCCACAAAGAGGTAACTGTTTGCCTGGTTCTGAAAAGAGGACCCTGATTTATAGTCACCCTTGTCTTTCTTGCCTCTGTCATGATGGTCTTTTTGCTTGTTTTTTGTTTGTTTGATTTTTGTTTGTTCTTGTGGTGCATCACTAGTCTCATTATCTTTGGTTTTACTTTATGCACTCACTATTAGTCTTTAGCCATTCTTACTTCAAGATTATGGGCAAGCTCCATTTTCAGGCCCATTTCTCTCCTAGACTCTGTTTTATAGTGTTGTAAAGACTTCCAGAAGAGAGTTCAGGAATCCAGGGAACCCCTTTTTTTCCCAGGAAGCTCCATACTCTCTGTCAGCTCAAGTGGCCAACTTTAGGGGTTGGCTGACCTCCCAAGGGCACTTTTAATCTCTCCATTTATTTTGCAGTCCACACAAGGATTTTTGGTCACTGGGGATACCCTGAAAAATACTGTATATAGTGGTCTGAGTGCGCCTCTTGGAGGACCCCCAAAATGGGTCACTTCCCACCTGAGGAGCCAATCAGAGGGAATCCTTATTGTCTGCCTTGTTAAACCTACAGCTCCTATCTTGCCTGCCTCTGAGGAGGATCTCCCTCCTTATGCACTGCTGCACAAACCAGCAAACACGGGGCCATAGGTACCAAGCCTTACCCATGATCAACTGCAAGCCTTACCCATGATCAACTGCAAGCCTTACTCATGATCAACTGCAAGCCTTACCCATGATCAACTGCAAGCCTTACCCATGATCAACTGCAAGCCTTACCCATGAACAACTGCAAGCCTTACCCATGATCAACTGCAAGAAAAGTCCATCTAGGGAGGCACAGTGGCTCATCCTGTCAGAGTGACCCCCAGGAGGCACAGTGGCTCATCCTGTCAGAGTGACCCCCAAATGCCCTCACTTCCTCCTGGGAAGAGACTCAATGCACAAACTGGGAGTTCAGATAACCTTCAAAGATGGCACCATAAGCACAGCTTTTCCCAGAAGAGGGTCCCTAACTCTGGAATCTTCTTTACTCTTCCTCTGGGGGAAAGAATACCTCCTTAATTCTCCAGGGGAGGGAGCCCCCAAAACCAAAACAGCACCCCTATTAAAAGAGGGTCTACTATTAAAATAGCTCCAATCAAAGATCCCACTAGTGTGGGTATAACCCACCTAGATTAGCACAGAACCTAGCCCCAACCATCGGGCAGCTGAAGCAGAGAGGTCACGCCTACCCATGGGGGCTAAATACCTGATGTCATGAGAGATACAAAGAAGGTCAGGACTCACACCACCTGCCTTAGGGAAGAGGGGATCTTGGTCTCAATCACTCTGGAACAAGAATTTAAGCCTGTGCAGGATTTGAAGAAGACGAACAAGCATGGAGAGGACCTCCACCCAATAGTGCCTAACCCTTACGGTCTGCCTAGCCTGTTGGCCCCACAGAAGCAGGTCTATAGTCGTGGACCCGAGGGATGCCTTTTTCAGCATCCCTTTGGGCAAATAGAGTCAGCCCCTGTTTGCCTTCGAGGGAACCAACCTGGATACTGGGTCCCATGACCAAATGATGTGGACTCAGCCCACAAGGATTTAAGACCTCGCCAACCCTCTTTGATGAGACCTCCCATGGAGACCTAAGTGAGTACCACCTCTGTTTCTCCTGGTCATGCTCCTGCAGTATGTGGATGAGTCGCTGATAGTGGCTGTAGACGAAACTTCCTGGTAGAAAGCCCCTGAAAGACTGGTGCAGGCACTCGGGACTTGGGGTATCAGATGTCAGCTAGAAAGGCTCAGCTTTGCAGCAGGACAGACACCTTGGATTTGACATCCACACAGGTCAAAGGACCCTGTCTACTTACTGCTAACAAGCTATTTCGGGGATCCTGACTCCCCTCACCAAAAGACAAGTATGGGAATTTCTGGGAAGTATGGGGTATTGCCTATTATGGATCTCCAGATTTGCTAAAATGGTTAAACCTCTGTGTGAGGCAAAGTCCTGGACCACCGTGACCTGAGGTTGAGGCTAAAGCTTTCCTGACATCAAACAGGCCTTGGTCTCAGGGCTGGCCCCAGCACTGCCAGACATACCCAAGCCTTTCTGTCTCTTTGTGCATGAAAAAACAGGAGTTGCTGAGGGGGTGCTCACTCAAAAACATGGGCCATGGCACCACCCAGTACCATATTTGTCTAAAGAACTGGGTTCTTTAGCAGCTGGGTGGCCAGCTTGCCTGAGAATGATAGCAGCAGTGGCCCTGAGTGTTAAGGGCTCTAACAAATTAACTCTGGGGCATGCAGTGGAGCCCCTGCCCTGACAGGTAGGTAGCAGATGCTCAGCTGGCCCATATCAGGCTTTACTGCTCAATCATCAACCCTCCATGCTCAATCTAGCTTCCATGAGATGGATAGCAGATGCTCAGCTGCCCCACTCCCAGGCTTACTGCTCAATCATCAACCCAACCCTCCATGAGATGGATAGCAGATACTCAGCTGGCCCATACCAGGCTTTACTGCTCAATCAACCCAACCCTCCATGCTCAATCCAGCTTCCATGAGATGGATAGCAGATGCTCAGCTGCCCCACTCCCAGGCTTACTGCTCAATCATCAACCCAATCCTCCATGAGATGGATAGCAGATACTCAGCTGGCCCATACCAGGCTTTACTGCTCAATCAACCCAACCCTCCATGCTCAATCTAGCTTCCATGAGATGGATAGCAGATGCTCAGCTGCCCCACTCCCAGGCTTACTGCTCAATCAACCCAAGATGACCTTTGCCCAACCCTCCATGCTTAATCTAGCTTCCATGATGGCTGCTGGGGGTGTGTGCCTCACAACTGCATGGACACAGCATCTCTGTGCTATACTAGGTCCGAAGGCTCCCCCCGAGCCTCGGGGACTCACAGGTGTGTGTATGAGCATCACATTATGGCTTTGGGCACCATGCTTGGAGACATCTGGTTAAATATTCATTCTATGCCTGCCAAGTGGGACAAAACAGGGAACCTGAGGATTATTTCTGCTCCTCCTGGGGATGTGAGATACATGGGCTGTGGGTACGTGAAAAGGATGGGGATAAAGACCTCATTAGGAGGGAGAAACACCAATCCAGCCAACAAGTGTGGAAGTTAAACCCGATACAAATGACTGTTTATAATGATTCATCCACTGCCTGGGCAGCGGGGAAGACATGGGAACTTCGGATGCACTGCAAAGATTGTGGAACATTTTTCACCATCCAAAAATCTCCCCCTTGCATGGAATAGATCCCAGAACCCATTGGCCGTAACGAAGTACTGAACTCCATTCAGAATGGGGGAGAGGTTTTAGGCCCTACGGCCATACCTGCCCAGGCCCCACAGCGAGGAAGGAACATGGCCTAAGCTCTGGGCCCTAGTCAGAGTGCTGGGGCCCTTCTCTCTAGAATACATATACAACTTTTTAAAGCTCTTCTTCAGACCTCACAGAGGACTGCTGACTCTGTCTTGACTCCAGAATCCCTCATATGTTGGGATAGGCTACTCAGCAAGACGGGGGTTGAGAAACATCTTATCAGAAATCTATCCATCACGCAAGACAGCCAGAGTCAGCACTGCTCCTGAGGAAAAGAGATCAAAATCGCCTACCCTTGGTAGTATAGAGGGTCAAAAGACTTGCCTTCAGTCTCCTGTTTAACATATGGAACACGCCTGTATCGGGACATTGTAACAAAGTCCTGAAAATGCAGCCCCAGGGGATGAGAAACTCCACACTCCTCTTGGTACCACCCCAGGGTTCTTGGTTTGCTTGCTTCCCAGGGCTCACTCCCTTTGTTGTGTAGGAATGTAGAGAGCCATGTAGTGCCATAAAGTGGCGCTGGCTTCTGCCTTACACCTTCCCACTGGTGAGGGCTCTCTGGCATAAACAAGCCCTTAATTGGTTAAGTCTGTTCAGCCTGTCTGCTTCCGCGTTAGAGTAGCCTATCTGCAGAGTCCACGTAGCTCACTGGGGTTGGTTAGCTCAAGGGTATTTAAGCCTGTGCAGGGGTCCCCCGGATCTCTCTCTCTCTCTCTCTCTCTCTCTCTCTCTCTCTCTCTCTCTCGGCCAGAAGCAACATGTTTAAGGGATCCTAATTAAAACTGCATGAAGAATCTACCCGGAGTCGCGTCTTCCTTGCTGGCAGGGGTAGGCGCGTACATAGGAATCTGCCCAGTTCTGCATCTTGGTCAAACTCCTTCCCCAAGTGTATCATTATGGTGAAGGGGTTGGAGCATCTCAACCTCCACCCCTCTCACTGCCATCAGGGCTGTATCTATTCTAATCCCCTTGCTAGTAAGTCTTGGATGGCAAGAATAGCTGCTGTAGGTACCACCGCACAGCCCTATTAAGGAGAGCTAAATTACTGGGCTGTGGGGAGGCAGACGAACGTGGATTTGTCAACCCTAGAAAACTCCACGGGCCATCTAACCTCTGGTAATTCTACAGACCCGGAGAGGGTCGGACCTTCTCTTCCTGCAGTAAGGATGTCTCTGTATAACCCCAGAAAAACAGTGCTGCTTCTATGCTAACCACGCAGCAGTCGTCAAAGAGAGTCTGAGCTTAGAAAAGGATTAAAAGAAAGGGAACAGCCCAGTCAGCTACATGAGGCTGGTTCAAATCCCTTTCCTACTGGTCACCATGGATTACTACCCTGATAACAGGAATGGTGGGGTCTTTAGTTTTAATTCTGTTGGTTATACGGTGTGCTCCTTGCTTGCTGAACTCTATCTCCTACTTCATTCAAAAGAGGATTAATGCAGTTAAGGTCCTAGTCCTTCAGGCCCAGTATGGTCCCCTATAGGACCCGGACCTGTGACATCAGTGATTTGATGAACCACTAGAAGAGGGGAGACTGTTAGATCCCAGGTGACAACAGGAACTCCATTTTGTTCCACTGTGTTCTATTCTGAGCTATTATTCACAATTTCCTGAGGTTGGGCTGCAACCACCAACCCCCTTGCACAGGTGTCTAGAATGAGTCCAAACCACAACCGTCGGATTGTCTTGTGAGTGGTCAGCCCAGAGCCGAGTCTGCGCTGATAGGCTAGAAGGGAACCACTGTGTAAGATCCCCAACCTCTTCTCCTGGTATTACACTATGATTCAATGGAACTCTGGATCAGTCCTTTTGTGACCTTTTTCCTGTAAAACTGGCTGCTGACAAGGATGTGGTCTGGAGCCCCAAACCTGCCACCTCCCTGACATATCCGTTTTTCTAAATAACATTTTGGCTTGCTGGAACCTGGTCTCTTGTTGTGTATTATTCTTGGAATCTTAGAGCCTAACATGATCACAAATGACAATTGTCTGAGTAGATATGTTTAAATGTACTTAAACTTACACAGTATACACATGTAAAAACAGCATGCGCTCTCATCCATATAGACTATTTTTTATATGTCACTTAAAAATAAAAGTTAAAAAACAGAAACTCCAAAACCAGGCCCAGATATGGAATTAACATAGGAAGAAGGATGGGTCAGGGAGGGGTGTTTTGCCCTTTTCAAAAGTGTTAGGGTTTACCCGCTGTTTAAATTAGAGCCTTATTTAATGTCACTCACTGGAGAGTGCACTAAGGATTGTGGAAAACAAAACCACGAGACAGTCAGAACAAAACTCAGATGAGCTCCTGTGTCCTATAGGAGGGGGGACTTAGAAACATAAAAGCAAATGAAGAAACTAAGGAGAAGGAATCCTACATGAGCAAAAAATAAACAGTAAAAGAACAGCAAGGAAACATTCAACCTTCAAATGCAAGCAAGCATGCACAATAGGTTAATGCTTTCAATATTTTATATGTGGCTATAAACACAATATCCTCATAGAAAAATGGCAACTGTCATAAAAGGAAGCTCATAAAAAGGAAAAACAGCATAGTGTACAAATTATAAAACAAAAATAGCAAGATAAAGAACTCGGCAGGGCTTAGGAAATGGCGGGATGGTTAAAGCCTTTGCCACACAAACCAGAAGACCAGTGTTTGAACCAACAGCCCAGGTGGGTGTGGCAGCTTGCTGGTAATCCCAGCCTCAGGAGGTGGAAACTGGGACCCCCAGAGCAAGGTGGTCACTGCCACAGGCTGCAGCAGAGAGCTCCAGGTTGACTGGGAGACCCTGGCTCAAATAACCATGGAGAAATGGTTAGGAAGATCCAACCTCAGGCCTCCATACACATCACACATGCGTGCACTTTCACACACAGTACAGATCACCTACACATGTGCACATACCACATACTGAAAATTTTTTAAAAATTCAAGTTGACTATTATTGAGAGAATGAAATTTTACTTTTTAACAACTTTAATATAATTGCACTTATAAGCGTTCACAATATCAACAAAACAGCTGCAATGTTGTTTTTTTACAGTTACAGAAATAAAACATTTCATACAAGATATATCAGTAATAACTGAATATATATATATATAAAAAAATACATACCCCACATGTACCTAATTTGCATTGTGCATCAGGAACCTGATTAGGCTAGGCAGTGGTTGCACACATCTTTAGTCCCAGCACTCAGGAAGCAGAGGCAGGAAGATCTCTGAGTTCGAGGTCAGCCTGGTCTACAGAGTGAGATTCAGGACAGCCAGGGCTACACAGAAAACCCTGTCTTGAATAACAACAACAACAGCACAAGGAGAAGAACCTAGCTTGAATTTCCACACCAATTTGCAGATTCTGAGTGTCCCAGGCAGGGTAGTAAAGGACAGGGCTATCTAAAGACACATTCATTAGTGCCTTAACTACACACCATACAGTTCAAAGCTACATGGCCTCAAATTCCAATTATTTCCTTTAAGAGGTTTGAGTTGTGTACAGGAGGTTAATGCTTTATAGGTGAGGGGGGGAAAACTGCAAGAATCAACTTATCCACCCTCCTCTCCCTCCTCTCCCTCCTCTCCCTCCTCTCCCTCCTCTCCCTCCTCTCCCTCCTCTCCCTGGCTCCTTCCAGCCTGGCGACTCCCCTTTGCTGCCTCTGGTTTTCCTCAGCTGTGCAGGCAGCCATGTCCTTTTCCCATCTCCTGCCCCGCAGCCGCCTTCTCCTAAGGCTGCTTGCCTTCTGCAGCCGCACTGTCCCACCTCTCTCCCCGTGCCGAGCTGGGGCAGCCATCTTTGAATTTCTGGTGACACTCAGAACAGAAGGAGGGGCTGAGGGTCTCTTGGGCACACCGGGAACTTTGAACGCTTTGCTCACTTGGGGAGGACGCACGTCCACTCTCTTTCATAATGCGTCTTGCCCACATTTGCTGTCTTCAAATGTTTCCTTTCCAGCCCACTCCGAGAGCTTCGTAGAGCACTCTGAGAGATGACTCACACATCCGGTGCTACGGAGCTCCTCCTTCCAGCAAAAGAATGTATGTGATGATGCTGTGTGGGTCTGGGGCCATTCAGAGATTCACAGTCTGACAACAAAGACGACTTAATGAGGGCCTTTTTATTTAGACCAGCGGTTCTCAAGCGGGGGTGGGGGGGGTCGTGACCCCTTTGGCAAACCTCTATCTCCAAAAAATATTTAAATTATGTTCGCAACAGCAGCAAAATTACAGTTATTAAGCAGTAACAAAATAATTTTACGGTTGGCAACATGAAGAAGCAACATGAGGAACTGTGTTTCAGGAAGGCCGGTCTGATTGGCATCAGGACTGCTCTGGAGAACACTCCCAAGGTGCAGCATTTAGCATGTCAGCCCAGGGTTTGCAAAGGCAAACCCCACAAGATTGCATGTGTTCTGCAATCATGCAGACAGGGGCTTATTTTAACATGTGCGTCTTGCAGTTGTCCTAGTCATCTTTTCAAGTAGAGAAAGCAAGCTTGATTACAAACGCAGGAATAGCAGTCAGCCTGCCATCTACCATCTTGTAAGAACTGCAAATCAATTTAAGAAGTCTTCAGTGTCTGGAAAACAGGGAGTGGGCTGTTAGGATACTACGGCACAAGCTAGGCACTTGCACGCTAGAGACATCTTTCCATTTTGGTCCCTCAAGCATAGTAAGTTTAAACAGTAAACATGATGCTGACTATCACCATGCTCTGCCCCTTGGCTTCTTCGAATCTCTTTTGCCTGAATTCGGCTGCTTTTCCTCAGAGAAGCAGAGTCACCTGGTGCCTGCCTAGCTCTCCTTTGCAGGGCCCCATCTCTGTGGAGCTCACTACACTACGGTGGCTGTCAAAAGCAAAAATTTAAACCAATATGTATGGCTTTGCTTGCTATGTGTGCTGGTGTGCACCTCTGTCGGTGTTTGAAAACACTGGCCGAAAGCAACTTGGCAGGAAAATGTTTATTTGATCGAGTAGCTGACAGCCCCTCATCGAGGGAAGCCGAGGCAGGAACATGGCCAGGAGCTTCAGGCATTGACCTAGAGGAAGGCTGCTCCCTGGCTCATAGTTAGTGTTCTTTTCCAGCCTATGCCACCTGCTTAGGGATAGTGCTGGGCTTAGAGTCTCCAATCAGAAGTTTTCCCATGGGCTTTAATAAGTGAACACAGAGAGAGACGCATACACACACACACACACACACACACACACACACACACACACACACACACACACACACACACTGACATGCCAACTCCTGTTCTCACTCATTTTATCCCACCAGGCAGGATGAACATACGAGCTTGAATGAGGTCTACCCTGCAGTGGACTATAGGCAACCTCCCGGGGTAATTATGTCCCAGCAGAGTTTCCTTCTGAGGTTTTCATTTTGAATGCTCTGCCTCCGAGCTGCAGCATTTGGTGAACACGGGGACAGAAATGATGTAAGACAGGCTTCTCAAGTGTCTGCGTGTGACTATTACACCTTGCTATTCTACGACAGAGACACCTTTCCAAGATCCCTGAAGAGTTCTCAAAATTCCACTAAGCTTTCACGTTTTAAGGTGGAGGAAGGCTTTTCTTTTACCCCCTTACAGAAGCTATTCCAGGCTCTAGACTCTCAATTACTGTTAACTAGCAGAACTCAGCAGACATGGTGTCTCTTCGACTCAGCGTGCTCTGTTGTATGTGGTCTCTCCCGTGAGACAGTAATTGCTTAAACCACGGACTCTACTTACTTCCCATTGGAGTCCCAGGAGCCAGGGAGACTTAGTAAGAATTGCGTTCCCCATGTCATCCCACCACTCAGTTTCCACTCTTCAAGTGAAGGCAGCCAAGGTGTGAAAATGCTCAAAGATATGCAAATCAAAGGAGGACTGGGAAGCCGTGTTCATCTTTCCAGCTGGCATGTGTTTTTAAGTGAAGACACCTCAACTGGCAGAGTTCTTCTACAGGAGTATAAATTGATCTAGAATTTCTGATGGAAAAGTTGGCATGGTGCAATAAAAGTTATAAAAATGTGCATATCCTTTGACACAAAGTTCCTGTGTCTAGACAGTTTTGTAAGAACCTGATGGCTGTATACAAAGATACACATGTCAAGATCTTTATCAAAATGTAACTCAGGAAATGCAAAAATTGGAAATACATTTGAAGCAATTGTTAAAATCAACTTTCACACTATGTAATCGTTGGGTGGCACAATCTTGACTGGCCCAAAAAGTATTGACACTATATCACAGTGGGCTGCAAAAAATATTATGCATGTTATTATTCCAATGGATATATGATTCAGTGTATTTGTGTGTGTGTGCATGTGCCCGCACATGCTCATGCTTATAAGTGTGTGTATGTGTGTGCGCGTACGCGCACGTGGGTACACGTGTGCAAAGTCGGGTAGGAAAGAGCCAGGATCATCATCAAATTATATTACCTGGGACACATCCACAGAAGATATTACAAGTGGATTACAGATTAGCAGAAGAAAGGTATAAAGTTCAAAAAGTTGCCTCGTGGTAAATTTGCCCTGTGAGAATAGCCAATTGTGTTCTCACTTTGGTGAGCTGGTTAATGCCTTGCAGAAAGCTGAAGTTTAGTTTCCTAACTATAAATCCAAAACCAAACCTATATGAATCCTGGTGTCAGCATCTAATGAGACTGGGCAGCCCATACCTACCCACAGTCATTCATAGTCATAAAAGCTGGCTGCAAGGTCCTTAATACACTTTGAGTTTAGTGCCAAGCACTCTCTGATATACACTAATGGAATGCTCCCACTAACCCAATGATCTTGCACAATCAATACCTTTACTGATGAAAACCCCAAGCACAAAAGATTCAGTGGGCTGCATGGGTCACAGAGCAGTGGGCACCCGAGTGAAATGTAACTCTGAGCAAAGACCCTCTCTGCGCCACAGCCTTGAGGGTAAAGTTCGGTCATCTGTACCTCCATCAAGCTGGGCTGGGGCACTTGAAGCAGGGAAGAGAGATAAATATAATCAGTGTGACCATATTGGCAAAAAGAGTAAATGAAGTGGCCCAGTGACCCCCAAATCCATCTTGGAGGTCCTGACATGAGGCTTGGGTATAATTAGAGAGCAAAGAGGCATACATAGCTAAGCCATCCTGGTCAAGGCACGGTGCTGCCTGGCATCTTTGTCTCTGTCCCATTGTCTCCTACAAGGCGTTCTGAAAAGTTGTCCACCCCCTGTTGCAACCTCTACAGGACAAATTCCCATTCTGGCTTCCTCCAGGTCCCCAGCATAGACCCCTGGGATAAGCCCAGCCCTTTGGGGATCTGTGTCTAAGGGAGGACACAGCACAGCATCTCTCTTCCTGTCTCTATTCTTGCAAGCACGGTTCCCACTTTACAGTCAGAGCAGAGCACCTTCCAGGCAACATCTGTGACCTGTGACTCCATTCCTCTCCCATGGCTCAGTGTCTTCCTCTTGCCAACCAATGGGAAGCCAACCGAGCACCTAAGCGACCACAGGTAAACTGACAGAAACCAGGTCAGCAAACAGGAAAGGAATAAAATTCCCAATATTCATCTGGGTATGTGTTTACAAAGACATGCATCTTAAAAATAGGAGAGAGGCCCAATGAGGAGGGTGTTTTGCAAAAAAAAAAAAATACCATTATTCCTATAACTTAGAGCTAAGTAAATATTGATACATACACTGTCTTGGGAGCCTTACAGGAGAGATTACCATGAAAACCATTGTTTCTGAAATACAAATTTCAACTCAACAAATGTGGCTGAAATTACATGGAAACAAGGACCCCTAACCTGTGAACACACATCTTTGAGATGTGTCACACTGGACACTGGTCACACTGCACAGTGACCTAGTCAAGTGACCCTGGAGGTGTGCCACAGAGCCGTTCATCCAGCCTCACGCAGGGCTTTAAGAACACAGACAGAGGCCACTGTGCTCTCACAACAGAGGCTAGGAGCCGCTCTTGGCAAAAGCCATCCACTCGCCACTGGAGCCCCAAGGCTAACTAGAAACAGGGTGAACACACAGCATCTCTGCCTTTTCTGTGTCTGTCTCCTTTGTCCTGGCTCTGTCATCCGTGTGGCTCTACACAGATGCAGCACGGTAACCACTGGAGGAAGCCTGCCTCATGGCCTATCATATCACACCCCTTTAAAGATGGAAGAAAACAGCTAGTCATTATCTTAACCCTAGAGTTACCACTGGTTCCAGGAAGATCAGAGTGGCATGGGACAGACCCCTCACCACGAGGGCAGCTACCATGAAAGTGGCATTGTACCCTGGAGCGGAAGACTTCATCTCACGGTGACAAGCTCATGCCCCACAGTGTGTAACATTAAGGGCATCTTTGACACGTTTTTCTTTTCAACATCCTCCCCTTTAGCCTTTCCGTTTAAGGGACACATTGGGATGCTGGGCTGCCCTGGTTGTTGGAGATGTTGGAGACGGGGATTTTGCTCTATAAGTCTGGTTATAGCCTGGGTGGGTCACCTAAAAAGCTAACACAGGTCACTCAGAGGGCAGAAGAACAAGACCCGGAAGCAGCTTTGCAATCCAAGTGGGACATCATTTGTCTCTTTTACCAACAGCTGTATCAGATGCTGGTCTCCCTCAGAGGGCCCCTCAGCATTCCTGACTCTACGCTGCCCCTAGAACCCTCACTGCCTGCTTGGGTCCATACCCTTCTGCTTTACTTTCTCGGTAGTTCAAAGAAAGTTTGAAAGTATAGATTGACAAATATAATAATAATAAAAAGACCGTTAGGGTTCAGTGTGTGAGGGCTTTTTTTAAGTGACATCAGAGAGTCACGGAGAAGCAGGGGGCACTGGGTCCCAGCCTCCAGAGCCAAATTCTGGGCAACTTCTTGTCAGGGTGCCCTAACTTCGCCCTAGGGTTGGAAAGCTGCAGCTGGTCTATGTGACTGAATCTGCTTCTTAGAGGTGGGGGCGAGCCTCAGACCCCAGCATATCTGCTAGTTAAGGCTTTGTTTCTATGTCCTGAGCCTGTAGGCTGGGGAACTTGGGGAGGAAGAAAGGCTGGACACCAGGAAGAGTGTATCTCCCCAGAGAATGCAGTCAGTGAGGAATTCAGGGCAGCAAAAAATGTGATTAGGAATTTAAAAATAATCATTTTGTATCAATTTGGCAGAGGGGCCATTTTTGCCTTTTCTCTGGACCAGTGCCTGCGACTGCAGAATCATAAAATCAAAACCACCTCACTTTCTCTGGTCTCCCACACTTGTTACTCCAGAGTGGTGGACTTGCTTCACACAGTAAATGAAAATGGATCTCTCTCCAGCTCACACAAACTGGGGAAAGAATCTTACGTTTCTCCACGGTTCTGTAAGTCACACCACTTATAAAAATCCATGAGATGAGGGCAGACCGGCAGATTTTGCTGTGATGGTGTCGGTGGATATAGGTTGATGCACATCTCCGAGGGGGTTCCCAGTTTATGTCCCAGAATGAAGAATCGAAGAAAGGTGGGCAGTTAGAGTAAGGGCAGGGGAGTTCACTGAGAAGAGATCTCATTTCCAAGGAAGAAAGGAATCCAAACTAGACAGCATCTCACAGCTCCACTCTACAGAGAGGGAGTTACCGCCACTAACACGAGCCCGGGAATCATTTGCACAGTCAGCACGGGCTTCCTGGAACATGCTTCATCTGTTAGATACAGTTCTACATACGACTTCCTGTGTCACATGTTTACGAGCATCTGAAGCCCTTCCCCATGAGCCCCAGAACCCTCCCTGCTCTCTGGAGCGTCTGTGTGCCCTCGTCTGCACCTGCACAGATGTCTAGGACTGCCTCAGCTAGAGTGTGTGGGGGTGGCCCAGCCTCCTATTTTGTCATCCTGTTCTTTACATATGATCACTTCCGCAGCTTCCCACAGGGCTTTCCAGATCACAGTACCCATACTATTCTTCTGCCTCCTAAGTCAGCTTAGTCACTGGTCCCCCCCTGGGAGGTAGACTCAGCCCCAAGGCACCCTCATTCGAAGCAGGCTGTCACCACTCTAAGCAAGCTGTTGCTTCTGACATATATTGTCACAAGATAATATGGTCACAGAGCCTTGTCTGAAGTAGAAATAGCTTTGATATTTGCCAGCATGTGCTCTGCGGCTGTATAATTGCTTAGTTGTATTGTCTGTGTTAGAACAACCAGTGAGAAGTCAAGAAGGCTCTCAGCTGTTTCAACCTTTCTGAATAGCAGAGAGGACCACATCAGGTAAAGGGCAGGGGTGGCAGTTGGAGAAATGATTACATTACTGACCAAATTCTGTGGGGACCCCAAAAGACCCCTTTGATATTGCACCTTAATGGCACTCTACTTTTCCTATAATTGGTCCTCTAAACTGCCACTCACAGTCAGGAGCTGGGTTTGCCCCACCCTCTGATCAGCCATGGAGGGGAAATAAGTTCCCAGCTCTTGCATGTGGAGCAGAGAGAGCTGGCTCTCACAGGCTGGCCCTGTGACAGGGACTGAGCACCACAGTTTCATCCAGCCCTCAACACCCAGGGAAGAATTCAGTCTGTGTTGTTTAGAAAGAAGGCAGGGAATGGCTCTCCTGACCCATCCTGCAGCTCGTCTCAAATCTGTGGCATTTCAAAAATCACATTAATTGTGTGTTTTGTTCTTCTTCTTCTTCTTAATGACGTTGTTTGTCCGGTGTAGAATTGGGGGGGATGAACACCTGAGGTGCAGTATCACATGCGCATCCCTGTGGCTGCTGTGATAACGGATGCTCTGTCAGTCTTCATAGCTGTAAGGGTGTCTGTGCTCTGCTATACAGTGGCACGGTCTAGGATGAGGTCTGGATTAGGGTGAAGGGAGCTAGGATGGGATTAACAAACATCAATTCATTGTTCCTATGAATCCTGGAGATGGGCTTTCTATGCAATTTTGATGGAATTTCTTTCATCCACAAAGAAGAATGCAATGTGCATCTCAGAATGGAAAGGGCTAGCCAGGCAAACAAAGAGAACCTGGCTCACCTCAGCAAAGTACTTACACTGCCCCAGACCCGTTTCTGCGTCCATCTGTAACTGAGTATTACTGCAAAGGAGGGAAGCTGGGACACGGGCCCTGTGCGCTCTAGATCACCACCATTTCTACTTCTCATCTCAACCCTGTGTATCTGTAGAAAACGCCAAGGTCACGGAGTCCTTCTCAGAGGGTGAGAGCACAGCGGTAAAGTCCACCTTGTGGGCAGATTGCTGCACTTTCTGAGGAAGCTAACTGGGAGGGTGGCAATGAGTCTTGAGCCAAGCTGGACTACTCAGTGAGACCCTGTCTCAAAAATAAAGAAGGAAGGAGGGAGAGGTGAAGGGGAGAGCAGGGTTACTCCGTTCACCAGGCATGAAGAGCAGGCCTGAGATACCTACTTTCCACAGCCATTGGCCCTTTTACGCCTGTGTCTATATGAGGCTTCATATGAGCTGTTGACTTTCTTTTTGGCTTCTGAAGCAGAACAAAATCATATAGCAAGAAAACCCAGCTGTTGACTCCTAGATCTTAGACTTCCAGGCCTCTAGAACCTTATTCCAGGAAGTGTCTTTCTATTATAAATTACCTAGCCTCAGGTACTTTGTTAAAGCAGCACACAACAGGCATGTTAGTAAGTCTTAACCTCATTGTTATTATTTCTACTTCACAAGTGTCTGTCATGAAAACAGAACTTCTGAAAATACAGCATAAATCCTCCAATAAATTAGTCAGTACTCAGAGAAATGTTGATGATGTAAGACATGCGAGCATGGATCCTCACACCACGACTAAGGAAAGGCTGCCTCCCCAAATCACTCACGAGAAGTGGTCTTGATGCAAAACCATGAGGTCCTTTTTATTCTGAGTGCACTGGGGTCCACAGCCATATGCCATGCAGGGGTAGAGGACTGGGGTACCTTGGTACAGGCTTGAGACAGCTTTTATAGGGTTACAACAAAACCCCACACATTGTGAACCAATCACTTCGTAGCATCCAGTGTGGACCAATTAATTTAAACTATCCAAGCCCTCGCTTAGCCCAGGAAGTCTGCGTTATCACAGGCTTCTGGGTGGGGTGACAAGGCTCATTTCCTGTGTTCACTCACAGGTGCTGTCGTAAACATTCAAGAAGGTGACCTTCAGCCTGGGATTTAAGACTCCCAGCTTCCTGGGGTCAGTGGAGAGTTAGGCTAAATTTTTCCATCCTAACAATGTGAGAGAGTGAAGATCTCGAGATGGGAACAGAGTAATCAAAAGAGAGAATCACTGGCTTCATCTGTGCAATGCGATGGTGAGACTGGCTGAGCACAAACTTGGAGAAAAACAGAAGTTGTATGCAACTGATCGCCAACATGGAAGTTCAGTGAGAGAGCCCTAGTGGGGGTCTGGGAAACATCTACATCTATACAATTGGCTGCCCCTTTGTAAAATGCTACTGTGTAGCCTATGACTCTGTGCCTGGTAGAGGGCCTGGAGCCATTGTAGGCTGGCAGACCTGGCAAAGTGCATGAAAAACAGGAAGTGAGGAAGGGCTGCTTGAGGTTGACCAGATAGCCTGGTTGTCTTTAACTATGGCAGCCCAACTTTCATTTAATTTTTGTGTCTTAAATCTTGTAGCCATGAGCTGGATCCATATGGGAAAGAGGATCTGGGAAGTGCCATGGCCTTCCTGAAACAAGAGACAGTGTGGAGTCAAGAGAGTATAGTGACTGACTGTGTGTGAGCAGTTATGGGT
This sequence comes from Cricetiscus sungorus, assembly GCA_030556225.1. Classification (NCBI taxonomy): domain Eukaryota; kingdom Metazoa; phylum Chordata; class Mammalia; order Rodentia; family Cricetidae; genus Cricetiscus; species Cricetiscus sungorus. The sequence continues at coordinate 24,150,656 of JANBXA010000190.1, read as the reverse complement.
CATGTATATGGCATGCAAGGGGCAGCTCAGGAGACAGTAGCCTGCTTTGCAATCAGGAGAGGTAGCTGGCCAGTCTTTTGAACAAGCAGTAAATAACCCCTTTCATTCTAACCAGTGTGCCATGGAGACAGAAAGGAAGTCACTCACCTTGGTCCTTTACCTGGGGGAATAACCCCGTGCCATCATTCAAGCACACTGTTACAATCAAAACTCTTATCATCACTTCCCTGAGCAAAGACTGGAGCAAGCATGGTTGCAGAGAGTTGTAAGGCTGTGCTGCAATGGTCAGGGTTTGGGGATTGTCAGAAGGCCTCTCAGGAACTGGTCAGAGCGGAAACTCATCTAATGAGGGAGGAATGTCTGTCACTCAGACTTTGGATTCTGAGTTTGACATTGCTGTTTGGTTTTATTTCCTTGTTTCCCTTTTAGTGTTGTATTCAAGGGGGATAGTTCATTTATTTCTTGATACAGGGTCTTGCCATGTAGCCAAGGCTTACCTCCAACCCACTACAAAGCTAAGGCTGCCCGCAAACTTGCAACTTCTTGAGAGCTAGGATTACAGGCATGCATTCCACACTCAGCTCCTGCATGACTTCTTATTCCCATCTCTAGAAATGAGCATCCTGCCCTCCATGGTCACATTAGTCTTGGGCAACTGTGGGAAGTTGTCTTTGTGGGGCTGTAGTCAGAGCCAGATGACTCACCACGGTTCATACCTGAGATGGGGAGTGTGGACTAAGAGTGGCCACTAAAGACACTAAAGAAAAAGACAGAGGCACAGGACAGTATCAAAAGGCTAAAATCTGGTCCATACTGAACACCCTTAATTTCTTCTTTAACATTTTTAAGTACCCAACCAAAAGTGAGGACAGTTGCTAAAAGCTTCTAGGCCTTCAGGGTCAAGAGTAAACACACCTGAGCCCAACACCGTTGTTATTTAGATAAAGACATCTGCTACCAAGACCAAAACATACTGTAGCGGCCAAGCTTAGTCTTATAGGTATAAAGACAGTTTTAAACTCGAGGCAAGATGAAATGGCCCCCTCTTTATGGGCCCTACAGACTGCCATCTCCTGATGGGTCTCTTTTTTTTATTAATTAAAACTTTATCATAAAGAACTAGAAAATTAAAAGCAGCATGCACCAACATTCAGCATATCCAGGGTCTGGATGTCTCACTGAACATCTGTTTGGTTAAAACAGCTTTTTTTAGGCTGTATAGCATTACACGGAATGCTACACCTTCACTGCTGAACACGTTCTTATACACTCATCCACCACCAAAGCCCAAAGCATCCATGACTGGGCTGAAACTAGAGAAACAACAAGCTTTATAATTCTTTCATGACTTGTGTCCATCACCTGCATCTGCTCCTTCCTCTGTCCTTTTCATTCTCCTTTTTATAAAATATACCGTACCCACACATATATTTGTTTACATAGACATATGGTTAGGATCCACACATGTGGGTTCTACTATTCAACTCTAAAAACAAATTCAAAGGAAAACGGATAAACTTAGTATGTATAATATTAAAAGATATCGCACAACCTCAGGAAGAAAAAGTCACATACTGTCTTCACAGGTCTTAAAACATTGATCAGCCAATTGGTACCCTGATTCTAAACTCCTGGTGGGGTAGGACATCCCATCTGGCTAAGCCTGGGGAGAATCTTCATATGCTCTGCCCTATTCCACAAGCATTTCACATGAGAATGTTTCGTAGGTGCTAATGTACCACACAGACAGGAGACCGCATGGGATCCTTTCCAATAGGAACTGTTCTGAGCTGTGTACAAATTCCAAAGAAGGCTGCCTTAAAACAGGGCGCTGTCACACAGGGACCGTGGAATACATAGTTCTTGAGATGGCTGGACTTATTTGTCAGTGTGACTTCCTCTGTCACTGTGATAAAACCCTGGCCAAAAGCAACTGTGGAAGGAAAAGGTCTTATTTCTGTTTGTAGATCATAGTCCATCATTAAGGGGGCCAGGGCAGAAGCTGAGAGCACAGACTCAAGCCAGGAACTGAAACAGAAACCATGCAATAACGTACTTTACTGGCTCGCACCCAGGTTCATTATCACCTACTTTTCTTATACAGCCCAGGCCCATCTGCCTTGGAATGGTGCTGTCCACAGCAAACCAGATCTTCCTATATCAGTTAATGCCCCCACAGACATGCTCACAGGCCAATCTGATGGAGGCAAGCCTTTAACTGTGGCTCTCTCTTCCAGGAGTGTCACACTGACAAATAAGCCCAGCCATCTCAAGAACTATGTTCAGGCAGGTATGATGTCATTGAAAATTGGCCTAGTAATGACAAGGACAGTAAGCTGATGAGAGCCTTCTACTCTGAGACCCCAGACTACTCGGGATTGTTGGTAAATAGAACCTGCAGTCCAGCCTGCTCTGTGTCCAGTCTTTGACAAGAAGCTCTGGTCTGCAGGAGGATGGATTTTATCCCTTTTTTCCAAGTATGAGCCCTAGCCAATACATTACAAAAGGAAATGCATTGATGAACTTGAACTAAGAAAACCCTGCAGCTAGCTGTGTGGGTATAGTGATGTGTGGAGGGCTAGCCGTGTGCTTAGGGAGCTGTGATGTGCAGAAGAAGTGACAATGATTCAGCACAGATGTCATGAAGAGACTGACTTGCTGTCAAGCTGGACATGAGGTTATGTCTAACACTGTGAGTTACTCTGGATACCTTGTCAGTTCAATTCTCTTAAACGCACTGGCTCCCTCTCCCCTCCCTCCTCTTCCTTTCCCTTCCCCATCTCTCTCTCTCTCTCTCTCTCTCTCTCTCTCTCTCTCTCTCTCTCTCTCTCTCTCGTGTGTGTGTGTGTGTGTGTGTGTGTGTGTGTGTGTGTGTGTTCATCCGTCTGCCCAATGATGTAAGATTTCTATTTAACTACAAAGACCCAGGGACGACACAGACACTTAACTACTTACTAAGACGTCAGAGAGAAAGGTTATCTCAGTGCCTTGATGTGAGAGACATACAAAACACATTTCTTTCCCTCCAAATGCTCACTGACAGAACAAGTCAGAAGGGGAAAACAAAATAAATACCATGTAGGCGATGAGAATCTATAAGTGCACAATATGCTGTGGACCTCGGAAGAAAGGACAAAGACACATTCAAGTATCCGCACGCCTGTCCATGTGTTGCCTTCTCATAAAGACCTTTGGCCAAACTAAAGCATTCCAACGCCCTGTCCTGTTACAACTGGGACTTCAGAGACAGCTTGTCTTCACAGTGTCACCAGGATGAGCTTTTCTCATGGCGATGGCCTTGGTACCGAGGCTAGTCAAGGAGGAGTACTTGGATTACAAAGTACACAGAAGTAGCCTCCAGGGCGGAGGTAGATAGCATTCCTCACTCTATCCTTCATACCTGACAGGCCTGGGTGAGCCATTAACTTTCCTGCCAGTTGGTCTTTCCCATGGGAAAATAGCGCTGCCCCAAGGCCTACCTTCACAACTAGAAGGTGAACCTACAAGGTCAGAATGTATCCACCATCAAGAAACGATGTGCACTTGATACCCACTGGCAAAGGAAAATTAGTCCTTTCCGATGGAGTGTCACTAGGTATCTCAACTGTTCTCAAGGGCACGTCCCATGCCCACGAGTAGTTGACCAACAAAAGTTAAGCCCTATGGTGGTTGTTTGTTTTGGTATGTGGTGTGTGTGAGTGTGTGTGTGTGTGTGTGTGTGTGTGTGTGTGTGTGTGTGTATGTGTGTGTATATTTTCTATTTCATTTTGCCTTGTTTTGACCTTTTTTCTCATTGATATTTTGCTTATTTGTTTTTATTTTCATTTTTGAGTTTTTATGAGATTTTTGTTTTGCTTTGTGTGTGAGAGGGAACATAAAGTTGGGTGGGCAGAAAGGTGGAGAGAATCTAGGAGAACTTGGAAAAGAAGAAAATAAACTAAAATATTTTTAATTTAAAGATAAATCAATTAATTTAAAAAAATAACAAGTGTTCCTAACCGGTAGCCATCTCTCTATCTCCAAACCCTTATGATTTAAAGTCCAACTTAAATCCAGGTTATAACTATACCAAAATTAATTTTATCTTACTTATATTTATTATACTCATTTCACAATAGATAATTTTCAAATGTGCAGCTCACTTGATGTTATAGTTTGTTATGCAGCATTTATATGTTTTTATCAGTTGCTTTCTAAGAGTATTGTCCTAAACATGAGAATATTGGATAGGGCTATACCAATATATTTCTAAACACAACATTTTAGACTATAACACATTGTCTACCAAAAGATAATGGCTGCTGTCATTACTCATGTATCTTTGCAAATATGAGCAGAATCAGGACCATGTCTACACCATGTTTTGATGCCCTCTTACCCTGGCTTCCCAAACCCCCAGCTTTGGGAGTGGTGGCAAGGGGGATGTCCTTCCTATCTAAGCTCTGGTTTGAGAAGCATGGGTGAACCACACCAGCTTTTGTTCTGAAACAGTCTGCCTTGAGCCAGCTCCCTCGCTCACTCCACATTCAGCATCCTCCTCCCAGATCCCCACTGGAAAGGGTCTACAACTCACTTCCAATGGATTGTGTCCTGCTGAACTGGCATCTCTCCAGGTACCCTCAGCCTCCCAGAAATCAATGCCGTGGTGGATGCCCACTCTAAGAATAATCACTTTAAAGACTCTTTGAACATACAAAATCAATAACAAAGCGAGTCATTGCAATCTGTATAATTAAATCACTACCAAGTACTGTCATCCCTTTTCTCCAAACAACCACGGGAGGCCAGTGCTGACAGAGTCCTCCTTAGAGTGCCTCACCTATGCAAAGAAAGCCCAGTGTGTCCTTCAAATTCATCCCATCCCTGTAGTCACCAAGGCATCTGCCCTCAGGCCCAAGCAGGCAGCAGAGGCCCAATAGAAACATAAGCACACCTACTCTCTGACTGGCTGTGCGGGAATCCTGGTGCTGGCATCCAAGGCCTCAACTCTATACCCAGGACATTTGATTTCCGCTCATCTCTTTATTACCTCAGCCCGCCACAGATTGGGGCTCTGGCTTTGTTGTCTGAGGTCAAATGATTTGATGACCACAGAAATGAGAAGAGAAAGGTGAATTAAGAAAGCAACAACTAAAACTATTAGCAAAGTAGATTTTCAAATTTAGCAAATAAATTAATTTAGCTAATGAATTTAGCCACAGGCATATTTTTTGGATAGGGGCAGGAAGCTTCCACATTCTTTGACAAAATAGCACAAGAACAGTCCCTACAATTACTAATCATCTTTTTCCTCTGTACCCCTTGAAGAGGACCGTCATGACGAACATTGCTCTCAGCACCGCTGTTGTCCATGTTCCTGCTAGTATGGACCATTAAGCCCCACCTAAAGTGTTCAACTGCTTTCCTAATCCAAAGACCCAAAGTCCACATTCTGACAGCAAGCAGCATGGTCAGGCCTGTCACAGCAATACCCCACTCCTGGTACAAAGACCCAAAGTCCACATTCTGACAGCAAGCAGCATGGTCAGGCCTGTCACAGCAATACCCCACTCCTGGTACAAAGACCCAAAGTCCACATTCTGACAGCAAGCAGCATGTTCAGGCCTGTCACAGCAATACCCCACTCCTGGTACAAAGACCCAAAGTCCACACTCTGACAGCAAGCAGCATGGTCAGGCCTGTCACAGCAACACCCCACTCCTGGTACAAAGACCCAAAGTCCACATTCTGACAGCAAGCAGCATGGTCAGGCCTGTCACAGCAACACCCCACTCCTGGTACCAACTCGTATTGGTCTGTGTTCTATTGCTGTGAGGAGACATCATTAAAAGCTTTGAGAATGAGGCAATGTCACATGGTAGAGATACACCAGTTCCACATTATACTGACAGCACTGGTCTATACAGTAGGGCAGGAAAGCATAAATGTAAGAGCTCAAAAGGAAAAGATCAAATTACAACAGATGTGGGTTTGAACAAGGAAATTCAAAATAATATCCAGAATGGCTTAATAAGTAAATTACATGCCAAATCTTTACAAATAAGGATAGTATGAAAAAATCAGTTGCATTTTTTAAATACCAGTAAAATTAAATTAAAAATTAATTTAGAAAGATACCACTTGAGGCTGAAGAAATGACTCAGTGACTAAGAATGCTTGCTGTTCCTGGAGAGAACCTAAGTTTGATTCCCAACATCCAGCTCACTGCCATCTGCAACTTCAGATCCGGTGCATTTAACACTCTGCTGGCCTTCCTGGGCACCTGTCCACACATAACACACACTCTTAGAGAACCCCACTACCACTACCACATATATGAGCATGAGACGTTTTTTATATATAAAAATACCATTTGTGACACTTCATGTTTAATTTATGCTCTGCCTACTCAGGGTGGTCTATGTTTAGCAGCTCATATTTAAAAAAGTAATAAAGGAAGCATAGTAACTCTGCAGTGAAGAAATACTACACCCTTCAACCAAGGACGGTTCATATATCAGCAGAAGAGCCTCTGTCGTCTTTCAAAACACTGTCCCACCTGTCCCACAGTGAGACAAATCCAATCCGGGGAAATTCTTCAGAGTATCTGGTCAGCATTCCTCAAGATTGCCAAGGTTATAAAAGCCATACAAGGTAAAGAAACCAACATAGACCCCAAACTAAGGTGACCACAGCTCAGTTCACCATGGTTCCTGAAAAAAAAAAAAAAAACCCAATAAATTCAAATAAGACTAAGGCTTGCCTAACAACGGTGTACAGAAAGAACATGCAGAGCAAAGAAATGAAAAGAAAGTGTCAATCCTCTCAGTCAGGGACCCAGAGAGCGAGGAGAGGAGAGGCACAGCCAAGTCTGGCCCCCGGGGAAAGCTGATTTTCCCAGCACCACAACGCCAGCTGCTTTATGATGGAGACAAGGTCACTGCCTGAAAGTTGGTCTTGGGAAACCCTTCTCTGCGCTTTCGGAAGCTCCTCTGATCCGTGGTCCCCTGTATGGATGAGCACATGGGGTAGGGTCTGGGAAGCTGCCACATTTCCTGGAATGTTCCAGGGAGTGTCTCTTCCCTGAGGATGCCTCCAAATCTCCCTCACTGACATTCCATTTTCTGGCCACTGGGGAGTCTGGGAAGTGGGGTGTACAATGCGCAAAGAACACAGCATGAAGCCACCTTTAGGACAGTTGCCAGGACACCGGGTGACTACAGAAACAAGTCTTAAGAATGTATGGGCAGTGCTTTCCACTTATCCCGAGAGACTGGGATGCCTCGTGGGGCTCTCAGCTCATTTTGAATAACAGACTGGATGAACAGGAACGATGTGGAGAGGAGATCAGATCTGAGGATTACTGACATTTGGATTTCATCTTGAAGCCTTCTTTAACTATAAAATATTCAGAAGAAATTTCAAAAGTAGCTGCAGTGGATGCCTTAGGAAAGAGGATTCCACAATTAAGTTGAAACACAAACGTCTCAGGAGTGGTGATCTTGAAATTAACATAGGCCTTGACTATGTTAAGGGGCACTGTGCATTTAATGTGTGTCTTGAGAAGGGATCCCCAGTGTCTGGCAGTGACTGTCTGAGGAGATCCCACTGAAGATTGTGGTCTGTGCTCATGCTGTGTGGATTTCTAGCAGAGCAAATGAACAGGGCCTCAGCACCAACATTACTCAGCCATCTCCTGTTTGGAGTACGGTAACTAGGACCCGGAAAGTAGAAGGCCTTTGCCCCTAAGTAAGGGTGAACAATTATCACACCTGGTCTGCAAGTGCATGCCCTAGCTCCTCTCCCTCTACGGGCTCAGAGTGCAGCAGAAAGCACCAGCTGTGAGTCTCACGCAAACAACTAGCTACTGCCAGGGATGGTGATGGAAACATGCCCTCTTTTAAAACTGTTGTTTGTTGGTTTGCACTGTGCTGGAGCCCAAACCCAAGGCCCTGTGCATGTTGGGTAATTACCACTCCCAGCCCCTAGCTCTCCATGATTAACCCCCTAAATCTTTTTGTATCTCTTAGGAATCATCACTTTTACCCACTGGGTTGGGTTAGGACCGGAGAAGCAAACAAAACCAGATCCAAAATTTTAAAAAAAGGAAAGAAATAGAGTTTAAAATCTTAGAGAAGTATGTCTATGTCATAATTTAAGATGCATTACTTACAGTTCCAACATTTTACATGTTGATTACTATTAAATTATTGATAGCTATTATCTAATATGACCACAGTATCCAATACTTAAGGAATGCCTCTCGTGTGTCATTTGATGCATTATTGGGTCAAGTTTTTGCTGTGACCTGCTTAAGAACAGGTGTCCAAAGCCGCAGAATCCTCTATATGATTCTGTTAGGCCAGGTTGCTAGTCTTAGCCTCAGTTTCCTGGGTGACATGTTGGACAGGAGGGGAGAGTAATTACTGCTAATGATATGCTTCTCGAAAGAAGGAAGACTTAGGAAAAATGTTATTACAAACTAGCTACACTCTCTTCTGCAGTCAGGACACTGGCTGCTAGATAGATATCGTCTTCTATGAAAGAGACGCTACACCCATGGAATCTCAACAACATGGCTGCCTAAACAGCCATGCCTGCTGATACTGTTAACTGACGACACCGCCAGCTGGCATACCTATGCGAGCAGGGGACGTCTCTCAAGGCCCCACCCCTCCATGAAGAGGGGTGGGCAATCGATGGCTACTGAGAGAGGAAGACTCAGTATCTCCAGGTCAAAGAGGCCTTGATAGGTCGTTCAATCCCAATCAGGCAGTCTTAGACATATATACATATGAGCAACAGTGAATGGACCCAGAAAGAAATGTGTTGAATGTCTGTGTGTGTGTGTGCACGTGTGTGTGTCTGTGTGTGCACGTGTGTGTGCACGTGTGTGTGCAAGTGTGTGTATGTGTGCACATGTGTGTGTGCACATGTGTGTATGTGTGTGTGTGTGTGTGTGTGTGTGTGTGTGTGTGATACACGCATGCATGCATGGATGAGGAGAATCTGAGGGAAATTGATGTATAGTGAGAGTCGGATGGAGAGAGGGAGGTAAAAATCATGTAAATACAGTATTCATGTATGAAAGTTTTAAAAATTAAATGTAAATAACAGACACATGTATTTAAGTTGTATAGAGCTGGAATTTGGAATTGACATTGGCATAAGCAATACACGCCTGTTGTCAGTCTATATTAGACACACGAGGTAAAATAGACAGACTTTTCTCTTCATGTAAGTCAAGTTGTACTTCTGTGTTGACTCTGGGGCCTAGGATGACCCTGCTCTGCCCTCAGAACGCGGCTCCAGGCTCCAGGCTGCTTCCCTGCAAAGTTACAGGATGCTCCATGCACCCCCAAGATGCTCAAGAAGGCAGGGGGGAGGAGTGAAATTGGACTCTTAGGATCCTTCTTAGCTTGGGGCTCAACTCACAGCATCCTGTGTTTTCTGCCAGGAGCTAGCATTCAGTACCCCAGTTCATGGTGATAGGGCAGAGCAATTACAGGGCAGTCAGGGGAACAGGTTCCAGTTACACTGCACAGGGCCAGTGATGGGAGATGTTATTCTGTAAATATGTTTCTCATACTGGTTAATTAATAAAGCACCGTGGCCAATAGGAAACAAGATAGGCGGGGCTAGGAGACCAGGAAGAAAGAGGAAGTGGGAAGGAAGAGTCAAGATGTAGACCAGGGAGGAAGGAAGACGCCAGCAGCGGCTCCCCGGATAAGACGAACCACGTGGAAATACTTAGATAAGTAGAAATGGGTTAATAATTAAGACAGAGCTAGCCCATAAACAATAATGGTAACTGGCCAACAGGATTGTATCAAATACAGAGTCTCTGAGTGTTATTTGGGGCTCATGTGGCGGCAGAACCATGGCGGCAGGACCGGGAGGCCAGTGGGTAGGAAAAATCTGCCGTAACATAATGGTGTCAGAAGTGGGACTGAGAACTTTCACTTAAAACTTAACAAAAGCTTAAAAAATAGTTTTTAGAAACAAGGGAACAGAGACTAGCAAGACTTCTTGGTAGCAGCATTTTCTCGGTTGGATTTGTTTTGCTGTAGACGGAGAGTTGCGTGGCTCCTTTAAGGGAGGTTTCCAAAATTAGTATAAGTGCCAAAAAACCACCTTGCTTTTAAAGAGCTCTGCTAACAATTCATTGGTGTGTACCAGAGCTGCAATGAAGGTTTACACTTCTTTTTAAAAAATATGCTGGCTTGGGCGAGAAAAAGAAACAGTATGCAATGGTTTATAAAAGAAAAAAGGAAATAGAACGGATGGGTATGGTGGCACACGCCATTAATCCCAGCACTCTGGAGACAGAGGCAAGCAGATCTCTGTGATTTCAAAGTAAATCTGGTATGCAGTGAATTCCAGCACAGATAAAAGTTACACAGAGAAACCCTGTCTCAAAATATGTAAAAATAGAAATAGAAAAAATAGAGTAATAAAAAAGCCACGTAAAGATGGAAAGCACAGAGAAACTTTGGATACTATACGCGATTCTGTTGTCTTTAAATTACTTGACTGCTGAGAAAATAACAACAACTGATAAAAGAAATGCTGTTGGATTAATTCAATGTATATATTTTAAAAATGCTTTGACTCCAAAATTTAAGCCTAAGGACAAATTACTGGGGGAAAGGATTTCTATTTTTGTTTCCACAGAAAATAAAAAGCTGTGGATTCTTTCCAGACTTATATGGTTTGATCAATCAAGACCCCCTGAAGCATCGTCAATGGGACATTACGACCTTACAGACCACTACAGCCAAGATTTCTGCATCTTCTTTGGACCCCCATGTCAGCGCCCTCTACCAGCAGGAAGTAGTTTGGAAAGAATGACACCCAAATTCCCAAATATTGTTTATAAATGTTTGTTTTCATTTAAATGGACTTGGTTATAAATGGCTATAACCACAAGCAATCTTTTTAAAGGTAAAAAGGGAATTATGGTATAGATATGAATACTTTGCTTTGAAATGGATTTTCTTTTATTGATATAAGTTCAATTTTGTGATATGTATATTTCTCCTCTTGTTTAGGTATTATGTTTAAATAGATCATTGGAAAATGTAAAATATAATTTAGTACAGATTAGAGAGTTGCCTATGATAATGAAAACTTAGAGTTAAGTTCGTTAGGATTTCTAGATATGCAGAGATAAATAGGCATTCTTCAAACTTTTCAAAGACCTACAGAATATGGCATTTAAAATGGTTTAGGGTTTTTCTTGACAATGAGGCACAACTGCTCCTAGTAACACCACGTACAGAAGAAAGGAAGATGGACATTGAAGAAACTCGTTATGAAGTTTGCTTCTAATATGGCAAGACTAGCCATTTGGGCAAGGTACTGCTCTTCTGGACTGTTTGACTTTATGTTATAGAAACTGGACATGCAGGACCCACAAAAAGGTGACTGCTGATGCAAGATGGACATTGCTACAGGATTCCTACTTCATGGAAGAGGCTGCCAGACAGCCAGACATTCTGTAGGACACAAAGAAAAATGACTGACAAACTGCCAATACAGGCAGACAGTTTAAAGTTTCCTGATTTGTTGAGGAGTCTGGTGACACATTATGGCCTATGGGCTGAAGATGGAACATTACAGAAGAACTTCAGGTGATTGACAAGGCAATGAGTTGTCTCTGTCATTTTTAGAGTTTATATATTATCCTTCTATGGTCTTTGAAGGAGTTGAAGACAGATAGTTTTGGTTATAGTTTTCCTTAATTAGGATTAAAGATAAGTTACATCTTTAATCTTATCTTTAGACTCACAAAGATAGGATAGATGATATTTTCTTTAAGTATTACAAAATGTTAATGGACTAAATATTGTTAACTGTGATTCTTATTTGATAACTGTTGTATGATATATTTTGCTATGTTAAGGTTAAACCCCTTCTTTTTATTTTAGGCAGAAAAGAGGAGATGATGGGAGATGTTATTCTGTAAATATGTTTCTCATACTGGTTAATTAATAAAGCACCGTGGCCAATAGGAAACAAGATAGGCGGGGCTAGGAGACAAGGAGGAAAGAGGAAGTGGGAAGGAGGAGTCAAGATGTAGACCAGGGAGGAAGGAAGACGCCAGCCGCGGCTCCCGGATAAGATGAACCACGTGGAAATACTTAGATAAGTAGAAATGGGTTAATAATTAAGACAGAGCTAGCCCATAAACAATAATGGTAACTGGCCAACAGGATTGTATCAAATACAGAGTCTCTGAGTGTTATTTGGGGCTCACGTGGCGGCGGGACCATGGCAGCAGGACCGGGATGCCAGCGGGTAGGAAAAACCTGCCGTAACAGGCCAGTGTTCTCCTATGCCTCAGTTTCCCTGCCTGGCATGAGGAGGTTGGGTGAAGGCGACCCCTTTAAGCCCAGCGCTGTGCAGTTCCATGTGCCCAACCTCTGACATGCCTGAGGGAGACACACCAGGGGTTCTCTAACAGATGGTTGGTTGTCTGAGGCCAGAAAGGAAAATGTCATTGCCAGGACCAAGGAAGTGGGTTCCAGTCACACTGCACACCAGAGGCCCACGCCTTACTCTGAGCTGCGAGGTCAGAGCTCAGTTCTCCTAGGGTTTTCTGCACTCTCCCTAGATTTCCATAGTTTGTGCATCCAGAATCCTCCTACGCTCACCACTTGTGGCTAGTACACCTAGGGATCTGTCTCTGGACACTTTAATTTCTCTCCAATTCCCCAAGCCTTTCTTCTTTTCCCTATAACTACCTATTTCCCCACTCCTAATCCCCGCTCTCTGATAGGACCCATCTTATAAATAATTCATATTATGATGTTAACAGCTCAGTGTGGATCACGGGGGAAAAACAGAGACAAAAGTGGCTGGCATTGCCACCTCCCCACACAATCCTTCTATGGGACCTGTGGATGAGAAGGCAAAGGCTTGAGGACCATAATAAATATGGTCACAGAGCCAGCGTGCTGCCAGGATCAGAGTCCAAAACGCACGTTCATCTGGCACCCAAGTTCACGAAGCACCTGCATTTCCTTTCGGGAAGTGGGTGCAATTACTACTTCCTCCCACGGGAATGTATGCGGTAAGGACGACCTTCTGCTCAAGGTCACCTTCTGCACCTTCTCCACGCTCTACCTTGTTGTTTGGTGACAGAGGAGTGGTCTCATTGGCTTTTAGGTTCACACTGAGGTTTGCAGCCTCTTTACTGAGCAGAGCTGGCTAAAGGACGCCTGGAAGGGCTCTGCCAGCTGGCACAGTGACAGCACTGTCTGCTGTAGAGAGTGCTGCTCTCCCCGCACAGCTCCAGACGCCTGGGGCTGCCTCGGAGAAACAGCCAGGCCTGGCCGCACCTGGATTCATTGCCCCCTGAAAAGGACCCTTTTCTTCCTTCTGAAAGAGAGAGTGGAACCGGGGAGCTAACAAAGGGCCGGGGGAAACGGATGAGGGAAGACTTTGAGGAAAGAGAAGGGATCAATAACCAGGAGGAAAGGCAGGAAGAGCGAATGGGCCACCTGGAAATGCAGCTCCCACCAGCCCTATTGTCGCCCGGTCTAAGGAATAACCAGATGAAAGACGCCTGCCTGGAGCTGCCAAAAACAGCTAATTGCAGAGAAATTGCTAGCAGAGTTCAGGTCTCCAAAATGCATTTGGCAGAACATTAATTTTAAAAAGATGATTAAAAGGTCTTCTGCAGGAAAAATAGTCTGTAGTCAGAACAATTTCAGGTTAGATGAAATAGCTCCTGTCTGCTTTGCTTCCTTTTTGGAGCCTTTAATATGGAAACGAACCCTGCACATTCCTAAGGGATGGGAGCTCATGACCTTCCCTGCCCTCCGCAATCTCACTACTCTCTGTCACAGAGCACGTCTGTCTGTTCATTTCCCCTCCACAGGCCTGGCGTTGTGACATGAGGCTTGCGTTTTGGTTACATGGGCCTTCCTCCCTGGACTTGGGGACGCCCCGTTGTCAGGAAATTGGGACAAGGCTAGTCTCCCACACCGGGTGTCCCCAGCACACACAGCTCTGACCCTGACTTCACAAAAGCAGCTTCCATGTTAGCTTCTTGGTTCTAGGATTTTTCTTGTACAGCAAACAGCAAACAGAGGGGCACAGACTAAGCGCGTCGCACAAGTTACACAAAGGCAGTGTCTTGGCTCTGTGCACGTAAGGAGAGTCAGATATAAGAGCAGACAGGGAATAAACAGTGGGGAGGGGACTCGAACCCAGCTGTTCTAGAAGCAGAGCCAGCCTTATATCAAATCGACGTATCCGGTTTTCCCAGAAGGAGACCCAGCCTTCGATGGACGAGAGCAGCTCTCTGGGAAGCCCCGCCTCCTTCCAGCCCCTTTTGTGCAGTGTGTCTTTTTATACCTGTCAACCAGCTTCATCTGGAGAGCAGCAGGGATTCTAAGCTCCAAGGCTGGGTTGGTCAACAGCAGCCGGCAGAGCAGTGGCTCTCTGAACTCAGGAAGAGCCCAGAGGCCTTTTGGGAGGTCATGGGGGGGGGAGCATCCAACTCAATGTCCTTTCTGTTCTGCTGCTGGCCTTGGCCTCACCCCAGAAGGCCATGTTGTGCCAGCTCATCTTCCTTGACACAGGGGCCCAGGTCTTCTCACCTCATTTCACGCTTGCCTCATGGCAAACTAAGTTAGTCATTGTGGACTCTGGGCATGAGCTAAACCCAACCCTGTCCACTCACTCCAGGGCCCTCAGCTGTTTCAGCTCCTTAATTTTCACATGGTAGCAGGATAGACTTATCTAGATGGCAAGAGCATCTCTGCAAGCAAGCTATGTCCAGGAGATGGAAGTTTACGTGTAGGTTGTAGAATACAGAACTGCACATGCATTGGTTGGGCTGGTATCTTCCCTTCTGTGCACCTGGGCATGGGGAGAGGGAAGGTTCAGACTCCCTAACTGTGTCCAGGAAAGTCAAGTTCCTCCCACACATGGGGCTATGCGGGGATTCCTGGGGAGGATGGCTGCATCCTCACACACACCTGTGTTGAGCTCCAAACACCGCACAACTCTTCTCGGATGCAACAGGACAGTGGTAACATCTGTGGCGTCTGCCATTAGTGTTAAGTTCTTGGCCCGGCGCCTTACTAGTTGGTCCTCCTCACTTCCCAATGCCTCCCTCTCCTCATCAGCTTCTTTGCTTTAGCTCTGCCCACAATCCACACTTTGAGAATCATGACCTCACAATGGACCTTTTGATGTTGTTCCCTGGGTAGAAAACTCCAAGAAATGTAACTCAGGCAGTCACATAGGTAGCAGCAAAATGACATCTGGAAAGCCCCAAATGTGTGCTGAGCTGTGTCCACATTTCTGTGACCCAGCAGGTGCATGGTGAGCTAGTGAGTGGACAGCATCTATGCCTTCCAGTGTGGCTTCATCAGCACTGTCTCCTTAGCAACCCTCATGATATCTGGACCAGCTGTGTGGGAGGAAGGGGAGACCCTTCTGCGGGCTGAATAGAAAAATCATTTTTGTTCTTTTGCTTTGCAAAGCAATCTTCAAGCATAATTTTAGGGGTTCTTGGACAGACAAGATTCATTCTTCCTCTTTGCTTATTTTTCCCCCCCTCCCACTTTCTTTCTTATCCTCATGTTCCTCAGGCTGGCCTTGAACTCCCTATGTAGCTGAAGATGCCCTTCTGCTTCTGAGCCTTCTGTCTCTACTTCCCCAGTGCTAGGATTATAGGCATAGTCTCTGGTCCTTCTGGTTTGAATAACAGGGACTGCCTTGTCCAGTAGCTCCGCTACACATACACCACCCATCTCATCAACTCTTCATCTTGTTTACTAAAACATTAGATGAAGAAATATTGGAAATACACTATTATAAAAATAGAAAAAACACATAGATGGCAGCATTTTAACTGGAAAATCTTGAAGGCACACTAAAATATTTTATCCTAAGAGCCATGAACCTATGTGCTGCATTATACACATAGGGGTCTAATTTGCAAGTTTCATAATGAGCAGCGTGCATTCCTACCATGCTCCTCAAATGGTGACTAAGAAGTAGTTGAAAACAATACCGTAAAGGAAGCAGAAGGCAGCAATAACATTTCCTCAATGCTACCATGACTTGAACCATGACTACCAAGGAAAGTTGGTGATGTGACAGCATTAGGCCAAGAATTCTCATATTCTCACATTTGTGACCAAGGATCTCTTAACACAGATGCATCATCCCCAAGGGCCTTAAACATAGACTGGGTACCCCTCCAACAATTCCAGGGAGTAAGCACTGCTTCTCTCCTCTACCTCGCAAATGAGGAAAATGGGACCTTCTCACCAGAGAACAGTTCACAAGTGGTTTTTTATTTGTCTGTTTTTAGTTTCTATTTTAATCTCAGCATTTTTGAAGAATGATTACGCATATAAGCATACACCTGTGTGTGTATTTATGTGTTTATTTTACACGGTACAGTTTTGTTGGATGGAACTTGGGGGAGTTGGGAGGGGGCTCGATATATACATTGTGTGGAATTGTCAAAGAATTATTAAAACAGGAAAAGTTGGCGATACCATAAGGCTAAAGAAATATTATGCAAGGAAAGTCGTATGCACATCTGTAAATTATCATAGACACATCTACAAATTGCCTAAGACCGAGTCTGCTTCTGTCTTACCTAAGAGTTCATGGTTTGACCGTGGACCGTGTGTCACTCTCACTAGGGTAGGAGACACTCTGCCTGTACCCAAGAACACAACACCTGTCTGTGTTGATGCTGGCATTCTCCAGCTTCTGCGTCCTGCCAGCTGTCCCCATGGTGACATTGAAGCTCGGTGAACAGGCTGGGGAAAGCGGGTGGCTGATCACAGCTAGCTCCGCAACCATCTTACCTGCTAGATCTGAGCAGGGCAAGAAACCACGGTGGCTAAGACCCTCAAGACTCGAGTTCAAATCCCCACAGAGTTACTCTTAAGCAGTGTCAGTTACTTCTTGTTCTTCAGTTGTTCTGGCTGAGGAAGATGATGTCCCTCAAAAGCTTCTCATGAGAAATCAATCCTCTGAGGTATACATGACCCTCAAACAAGTATACACAACCACAGTGGACTCTCAGAGGAAAGCAGGGTCAACATTTTGATCACTTATTCATGAATACTCACTCTGTCCTTTACAATGGGCTTCTGGGGGCCTTTGGGATTATGATCATTCATTCATTCAT
The DNA here is from genome assembly GCA_030556225.1 of Cricetiscus sungorus. NCBI lineage: Eukaryota > Metazoa > Chordata > Mammalia > Rodentia > Cricetidae > Cricetiscus > Cricetiscus sungorus. Next base: position 24,133,507 of record JANBXA010000190.1, on the reverse strand, counting down.
TCATTCATCCATTCATTCATTCACTATGTGCCCATTGTGTGCTACAGCCGGTGTGTGAAGGTCACAGGGCAGCGTGCGGCAATCCTTTGTCCCTCCACCATGCCGTCCCCAGATCCAGCTCAGGTTTCTGGGCTCAGAGGACGTTCCTTTACCCACAGAACCAATGTTCTGGCCCTGTCAGGCGTATTTTAAGAAGCCCAGCTGTTTGGGACAGGTGGCAGATGCCGCAGGCTGCTTCCATAGCAGGAACCCGCTCAGAAATACCTCTTTGGGAGAGGTCCACCACGACCACCCTCATCTGTGAAATGGGCCGTGTTTTATGCTCTCCTCACACTCAGGTATGAACAGTTCATCTTTGAGTTTCCAAGAGAGACGTGATCCAGGAAAGATGGTTCTAAAACGAGGCTTGGGGGAGAGGCCTACAGCTGAGGGGTTTCCCTGGCTTGGGGGAGAGGCCTACAGCTGAGGGGTTTCCCTGGCTTGGGGGAGAGGCCTACAGCTGAGGGGTTTCCCTGGCTTGGGGCAGAGGCCTACAGCTGAGGGGTTTCCCTGGCTTGGGGCAGAGGCCTACAGCTGAGGGGTTTCCCTGGCTTGGGGGAGAGGCCTACAGCTGAGGGGTTTCCCTGGCTTGGGGGAGAGGCCTACAGCTGAGGGGTTTCCTTGCTCCTTTGCGTCCGGGAGCCACCCGTGACGCCCCACGCCGAACACTTAGCTCTTTCCCCGTCCTGCCCCCAGTCTGGGTGTGCCTCTCCAGAGCAGTCTAAGTGGCCTGCACTCGGAATTTCCAGTCGCTCATTTAAATCAGCCCGTGCCCCGTTTTGGAACTGAGATAGGAAGGCTACTGTTTTCACTGAAATCTACCTAAGGTTTCTAGTTTGTGGGAAACACAAAAACATCTTCCTGAACCCCAATAACCCACCTCAAACAAACAGCTTATTGGGACAGACTTTCACTTTCCCAACTGTAATTAACAACACACAAAATTTCTGGGGAAAAAAAAGACGGAAAGCCCGTGCCTGGAGTTCTTTGATCACTGCTCTTAATAAAGTCAGCCACTATGGGGGAACTAATAACATCTAGCGCCCTAATCGAGACCGGTTCACAGAGAACCAGCTTTAATGAGTTTTCCCTCCCAGTATATGTAGCATTTTGACACACTTGTTGTTTGTCAGGTTGGAAAGTGTTTGGAAGGGGAATTGGTCAAAAGGAAACGAGGCTGGCTGGTTTCATTATTTCTCTTTGTGTAGACTAATATCCTTTGTAGTAGAGAGCCACAGTGTATTACCCTGTGTAAATTGCTTTGTTGGTTCCCTCACCACTGGGAGAGTGGGGACAGGCTGTAGCAGCCCCGTCTAGGGCAATGGCACCTCCAGACTGACTGCCAGGGCCTACAGAATGCATCTGTGGTTTTTAATGGGAAAGGCCATTAAACTGTTGTGTTCCCAGTCCGACCTACGTCTGCCATCTTGCGTGTCCATAGAGGTGATAACTCATGCTCAGAAGGGCTCCATTATTTGGAGGAGGATTAATTATTTCCATTCACTTTCTGAAATCTTCAACAAGAGGGGGCCCAGGAAGGGACATGTGCCTATCACTATGTGTCTTCAGTGCTAACTGAGCTTCGTGCAGCTTGTAGATACAACACACCCCTTCATCTTATCCATCCCGCCTTAAATTTCCAACTGTATTTCCGACTTCTGCAGTCTGGAAGGGCAAGGGTCTGGTGCTTCAGGCACGCCCTGTCTGGGTGATCCTGCTGGCCAGTCTGTGTTTGAAAACAAAGAATCTGGAATTGGGGAGAGGTGTCCCTTAAACTTTAGCAGGCCCCAGAATCTTGGCACCCTGCAGTGGGTCCTAATTGGACCTTCACACACAGAGCTTTGGGATTCACTTTTCCTGCTAAGTTTGCTAAGTTCCATGTGAGGCTGAACCCGTGACTCTATGGGCTTGCTCCTGTAAATTAAAGGGTTTTAAATGTTATAGTCATGTCCCCGAGTTGCATTTTCTACATGGTGAGCAATGCAAGGCAACTGCATAGCTGAGAAACTGCAGCCAGAGCTGCATAGGCCAGAGAGCCCAAGATACCTCGGACCTTTACAGGAAATCTAAACCCTGGGTCTAGAAGGTGGAGCTTCGGTCTTGGGCTGTTATCTAGGGCAAGGGTTAAAAGATGGTAGGAAGGACATACCTAGTTGGCTTTAAATTTCAGGTAACTATTCCAATATTGCCTGGGACATACTTAACCCAAAAACTGACATACAGCCATGACTCCTCTGGCCTGAACTGAGTCACCAGCCACCATACACACAGGTAGCAGGGGTGTGTCCTGCCCATCTGGGCTCCAATGTATCTGGATGAGATTATATAAAGAGGGATAGGAAGGCAGAATTATGGGATAAAGGCAACGCTCCTCTGCATAGCCTGAGCTGGCATCAATGCATCAATGTCCAAGTCCCTACTACCCTAAAGCAGCCCCTAAGGGGGCTGAGGCCTGCAGAGCAGAGTCAGGCAGTTTGGGGCTGCCTCCGAGGGCTCTGATTAGGAGTCCATGTTTGTTCCTGTCCTAACTCGACAAGTTGCTGCTTCTCACAGACCCATTTGAGCTCCCTTGGAACGTGGCACTGTGGAATACTCCTTTACACTGTGCGAATATATCTCACTGTGATTGGTTTCATAAAGAAGCTGACTGGCCAATAACTGAAGGGATTAAGGTTAGGCGAGGAGAAATGAACTGAGAAAGCTGAGGGGAAGAAGGGTGGAGTCTGGAGTCACCAGCAGACACAGAAAGAAGCAGGACTGACACGCCATACTGAGAAAAAGTGCTAAGCCATGTGGCAAAGCATAGATAAGAAATATGGGTTAATTTAAATGTAAGAGTTAGCTGATAACAAGCCTGAGCTATTGGCTAAGCATTTACAATTAATATTAAGCCTCTGTGTGGTTACTTGGGAGTGGCTGTGGGCATAGGAAAAACTCTGCCCACACAGCACAAAACATGGAAAATTCTTCAATGTAGCTACGAGAACTTTGTTTTTTATAACATTCCTGTCTACACAGGAAAGATGCCTTCTTGCTGGAAGGGACCCTGTTATACTACCCCTCCATACTCATTCAGTATTCCAGTAAAGTAAGTGGTCATGGTGACAAGTGTTCATTTTTAAACATTGACTTATTTTTATGTGCATAGGTGTGGACCTCAATCTTTCTGTGCTCTATGAAGGCACAGTGCCCATAGAGGCCACACGAGGGCACCAGAGCCCCTGGAACTGAAGTTGCGTATGGATGTGAGCCATCATGGGGGTGCTGGGAATCAAACCCAGGTTGTCTGATAGAGCCACCAATGCTCTTAACCACGGAGCCACCTCTCCAGCGCCTCTCTCCCTTTTTTTATAGCCTCGAGGTTTATTAGGAAGGCAGTTGACCCCATGAATCTTACTACCATTCTTCATTTCCTAAAGGGTCCAGATGACAACTCCTCCTTTTAAATGTCTCAGGATAGAGATTAAACTTCAGGACATCGAGACCGTAACAGAGAGGGAGGGAAAGAGAGCCCTTTAAGAGTCAGCAAGCACACACATTTGATCATTCGCCTCCATGACAAGTTAATGAGCAGTGCTAACAGATTCCCTCCTCAGGACTCACCATGAAGGGGATGCCCAGTCTTGTCAGGCATAAGGGAAGGCCAGTCACACCAAAACTGAACACCACTGCAACCCTCAACACATGTGTCAGAACACTTCAGATTCTGCAAAGACGCTGGCCACCCCAGCGCCTAGCACCAGTCATAACGTAGGGGGTGGGATATGGGGGGAGGGGTATTACTCAAAATGCTCCCACTCTGGGAGACAGTTCTGCATAAGGTTAAACATCTGTGAACAAGGGGATGGAGAGACGGCTCAGTGGGTAAGAACGCTTACTGCTCTTGCCAAAGCCCCGCGTTCAGTTCCCAGTTCCCACATGAAAAGCTCCTGAAGTTCACAGAGGAAAAAGCAACAGAAATATCTTGTCTGCGCCTGAGTGGCATGCTGCCGTGGACACCACAGAAACACTGTACGTTAGCAACCGTTATTCCTGTCACGCAGCCGAGCAAGCGAGAGCTAAAGAAATGGGTGCTTTGCGAACGCCTCCTAACACCCAGGGGCCTTTGGAAATGTAGGTTCCAGCTTCAGTCCTCTTGGCCCCAACACACGGAAGCACCCAGAAGCCCATCTACTTGGCAGACATCCTGAGAGGCATGCAGGGCTCAGTGTGGGGCAAATCAGACCCGGCGTGGCCTTTGAGGGTCCCCCCAGCCTGGCCAGGGACACAGAGCTGTAGCAATCAATACAAAGTGCTAATGGCCGCACGAATGGTGTGGACCAGCTCCCGCCACTGTGAAGAGACAGGAGATGGAGAACTCAGCCCCCAGGGAGGGGGGCATGGGCATCACAAGGCCCTTCCTGCTGAGCAGGCTGCCGGGACCAAGGCCCAAAGCAGAGACCGTGTGTGCCGTTCCAGAGCGGTGTGAACGCCAGAGGGACCAGGTGTGTCCTTGGCCTTCGACCCTTGCTGCACGCTGCCTGCCTTCGTTAGACATCTCTGCTGTCCTCCAGTCCTGAGTCCCTCCCATTGTGAGCCCAGCAAGAGTAAGTAGGTCAGCAGGGAGGGGCTGGAGGGCTCAGGATGCCATCTTCTGCCTGGCTCTGGCCACCTGCTCTGCTATCTAAGACCCAATAAAAGGGAGGGGGAGGTGGGGGCGGAGCACACCCTGAGCAGCTCTGAGCCACCCTGCCCTGGCTGCTCAAGAGAAAGCATGCCAGGGGCTCTGAGAAACAGCGAACAAAGAGCATTGCTCTAAGCTTCCCAGTTCTGCCTGTGACTCTGCTTCAGTGTGGTGGGGGTGGGGTGGGGGGGTGGGAGGGTGGGGCGGGCAGGGGTGCGGTTCAGGGTGGGGGTGGGGCAGGGGTGCGGTTCAGGGTGGGGTGGGGCAGGGGTGGGGTTCAGCGTGGGGTGGGGCAGGGGTGCGGTTCAGGGTGGGGTGGGGCAGGGGTGCGGTTCAGGGAGGGGGTGGTATGGGGGAGCGCGGTGGGTGGGGGTCAAGGGTGGGGGAAGTAGGGGGCAGATCGGGGTGGCCTTGTGGCCCTGGCTGTCCGGGCATCTGCTCAGCCAGCACTGAGAGGTAGAAGCTCTTTCTGGAAAGCTTGGGGTTTAAGGGCCCAAGCCTCTCCCTAATGAGGGAGACTGCAAACTTACTTTGGCTGACTGAGAGGCAGAAAAATTCCTTTCTCACAGGACAGAAACGAAAGAGCCTAAGAGAAGAGTGCTGAAACCATATGCAGCCAGTCAGACTTTTCTAAAATTAAAGTCTCTTTTAATAATATTTATTGTCATCTGATTAGATCAGAAATACGTGGCTGTCACAGAGTATTTGGTGTTGTGAACAGAGCAAATGAAATTTGGAGCTCCAAGAGACTCTCCCTTATGATCAAGGCTGTGCTCACCTGCTTCCTGGGCACAGACCTAACAGACACATGTCACACTGGACATGCCATTCTCTTCTTGATTGACAAGGCTCCTCCAAGTCCCCGGGAGAAGTCCCCACAGGCAGTGACGCAATCTCTTTTCCCAGCCTTATTAGTGGCCAACCTCTAGCATAGCCGCACATAGTAGGGAACCTGTGATTACCTGTCTAACTTGAGTTCATGGCTTAAGGAAAAGCTAGAGATGACGGAGTCAGACCTGGACATGGCCCACACACCTTCTGGCTATTCGAGCGACTTATTGAAACCATTCTTCCTCCAGTATATAACAGGCATATGTAAGAAATTAGGACTTCAAATTGTGTCTATGAAAATATTCAACACAGGACTGGCACATAGTAAGTCCTCAGTAAAATTATATATATGGAGAGGGGGGAGAGAGAGAGAGACAGACAGACAGACAGACAGACAGACAGAGAGACAGAGAGAGACACACACACCACACAGAGAGAGAGAGAGAGAGACAGACAGACAGACAGACAGACAGAGACAGAGAGAGACAGACAGACAGACAGAGAGAGACACACACACCACACAGAGAGAGAGAGAGACAGAGAGACAGAGAGAGACACACACACACCCACCCCACCCCCACCCACACACACACACACACAGACAGAGAGAGAGAGAGAGAGAGAGAGAGAGAGAGAGAGAGAGAGAGAGAGAGAGAGACCCTGGTGGAGCTCCAGCAGCTCCAGTTGGTCACTGGAAGGTTCTGTCTCAGAAGAATGTATTAGACGCCTCCCCAGGGATACAGGATCACAGCCAGCCACACAGGCACACAAGGTTATGGAGGAGAAGGAGCCCCATGGCCTCCTAGAATGAGGAAAATTGGGTACATAAGTCCTTGTAGTTCAAAGGTGGAAGAAAACCAGTGACATCAATGTCCAAGGAGAGAGCCTAGAGCAGTCACATGGCCCAATTCAACCAATTAGGTGATGGCCACCTCAGCAGTGGGGGCTGTGCTGATACCTTGTTCACACTCTAAGAAAGCTTGCCTGGAGATCAAAATGCAAATCTAACCACAGCCACAGAGGCCAGGCAGTGGTGACCCACACCTTTAATCTCAGGACTGGGGAGACAGAGGCTGGTGGATCTTTGTGAGTTCAAGGCCACCAAGGGCTCCATGAGAATCAGTCTAAAGGAGAAGCAGAGCTCACGCCTTTAATCCCAGCACTAGAGAGGCATATAAGACAGGAGCGGGGTCTTAGAGCTGGCATCCAGTACTCAGCATTCGGGCCTAGGCAATTTGCCTACAGCCATGTTGAGGACAGGCCCTCCCCAGTCTTGGCAGAGGTAAGAACCCTCTGGTGGCCCGGCTGATCTTCTAACGTTCAGCTTGAACCCCAACACCTGTCTCTGGGTTTTTATTATTTGTGCTACAGGGTATCATACTCTGGTAACTGGTTCAACTGACAGGTGGTTGCAGAAGCAACCCAGGGGCAGTCTCACTTAGACTTCATGCTCTGCCAGCTCTCTGGGTATGCCTTAGTCCATCAAGCTACACAAGAGTAACAACATGAGGACCAGACGTGCACTTCAGAACATCCTTCTCCCTTAGGCACACACCCCGAGGCTCCTTCTTCAAAGCATATTAAAAAGATCTTGGTGCAATGCTCAGTAGTTGCATGCTACTCTGAAACCACTTATTTCATCATCATTCAGAAAGCAGAATTGTGACCTGTCAATCATTAGGCAGCACTCCCTCAGCTAATCCAGACGAACTGCGAGACCATAGTGGGGCCTGCCCAGTACCCTATCTCTAAGGGAAAGTCTTTGTGCCTTGCTCTGGGGAGGCCAGTTTGGGTGTGTCCTACACACCCATGGTCATCATGTATATTTATCATGTGAGGATCATAATAGAAGCCTGTAGCTAGTTGTTTTTCCGCCAGCCCGCCTGGTCCCACTGCTGCGCCGGCCCCAAATAACACGCTGAGACTCTGTATTTGATATAAGGCTGTTGGCCAGTTAATAGTTTCTTACCGGCTAGCTCTGTCTTAATGATTAACCCATTTCTACTATTCTAAGTATTTCCACGTGGGTCATCTTACCAGCCAGAGCTGCTGGTGTTCTACCTCTCTGGGCTCTCCATGATGACTCCTCCCTACTCCCTCTTTCCTCCTTGTCTCCTAGCCCCACCTATCTTGCTTTCCTATTGGCCAACAGTGCTTTATTCATTAACCAGTATGAGAAACATATTTACAGAATAACATCTCCCATCAGAAGCCTATAAGGAAAAGTATATGGGAACACCACACACACACACACACACACACACACACACACACACACACACACACCCCTCAGAGACTTCTCCAGAGGAAACACAACAACAACAATAAAAAATGTTTCCCGGAATGAAATATTAGATTGTTTATATAGAGAATTTCTCTTGACTGAATTCATCCTTTTATGAAATGCCACTTGCTTCATTTCTGATGAACACAAATTCTGGTGGTCAGCCACTGACTACTCCATGGCGTTGAACACAGTGGCATGGTATGTGCACACCATGATGTAAGCCTTCCTTCCTCTGGCCTGCTCAAGATCCTTAGCATGGAAGGCAGAGGGACCGTGTTCTCAGTGGGTCTTGCCTCTGGCTTGACAGGGCCAGATACACACTTTGCATATTTAGCCACAGCTGTCCCTACAGTGACCACACTGTGCTATCTATTGATCGCTAGCAAGTTCAGAGCAGTAAGGCTGAGACTTCAAAGAGTCACAACAGACTGGAGTCTGCCACAAGCAGGTGACACCATCTACCCAGCCCAAACCAGTACCTACCAAGCCTCTTGGCCTACTTTTGTGGAAGCTTGTCCATCATGGCACTGAAGAAAGTCATGTTTTATATCAAATGTGGTGGGCTCAAGTCTTATGTCTTGTGCCATCATATGACTTCTGTTTGCTCTAGAAGACGATGGTAATGGTGTGGGTGTGGGGCTACATGCACAGCCAGGCTTAATGCAGGCTCAGGAAGGTGGGGATCTCGTAGAACACTTAACTTAGGCTGTAACTAAAAATTAATACAATTCCAGCCACAGTCCTTTCTTGAAGTCGGGACTGTACAAAAATTTACAAATGGACCTGATGTGTTCATCTCTCAGCTGCTCAGCGAGGATGCTGAATACAGTAGGGAGGGACAAGGGTTTGGTCCTGAGTAGAATATGACTATCTCCCTTGGGCATGAGCCTTCCCAGACCTCAGCGAGAAGCCCCTTCTATATTTTCCCCACGTCTGCTTTAATTTTCATTCCTGCTAAACCCTAAGGCTTCTGGAAAGAGAGAGAAATAAAGCTCTGGCTGCTATTTCATCTCAAGTGAAAATAGATCTCTGGGATGAAACCTGTAAGACAAGCCGTTCTCTCATGGCAAGTTAAACTCTTCACAGATTCAAGGGAGAATAAATTTAGATCATAACATTCACAAACTAAATAGCTACACAGCCACCAAATTGAATTAAAATCCAAGGACAAGGCATCTCGAGTGGCAGCGGCCTTTGTGAAAATTGCTCTTCATCATATGCTTGCTTGTTTCTCTTAGCACAGAATTAGTTCGATCTTGAGTCATTTTTCTTCTCATGTATGAATATTTTAAAAACAAAGCTTGGAGTGAGAAAGAGATGCAGACAGGGAAGCTGGATCCTGAGGGGCAGTTGCTGAGACCTCAAGGAATCCGCTTGGGAATGGATTTGGCTGAATCCAGCTTTCTCCCTCAGGAATGGGCTCATGCTTACTAAGTGTCCAGTCAGACCCATAAGGCAGAATGCCTGCCTACCACATTCCAGTAAAACAAGCAAACAAACACAAGAACAAACAGAAAAACAGAAATGTCCGTTTGACTTGTACCCCAAATCTGTGAACGCCATCTCTTCATGTCTTCATGTGAAGGCTGGTGGGATCCGAGCGTCTCCTTCCATGAGGGGCCAGGTGGTTTGCTCATTGACTGACTGCCTGTCTCCACATGAGGCTCTGGGGGTAGAGGCTGTCCCTCCTTTTCAAGTCAGCCTTCTCTCTTGCCACTGTGCTGCCCACCATGTCAGGAGAACGAAAACAGGAAGCGAAGTGTGATTCTGTGGGAAACACATCACCACACGAGCTCAGACAGAGGCATGTATACCAGCGTGGGTAGCCAGGACGGAGGGGAGTTGTGATCCTGGAATGGAGATCAGAAGGAAGGCTAGGAGGACAGGAAGGGGAAGGCTGGGAAGAGGACCGGGATGTGATTCATAGCCACGAGCCTGCTTCCTACAGGCTGGGTGCAAGTTTCCTCAGACGGCAGGCAGGCCGGGCATTCTTGGCACCATCCCCTTGGGGTTTGCTAGGACATGCAATGTCAGCAGAGTTTCCTGGCTACCACACAGACCCACTACTCAATCTGCACACTTCTTCTGAACATTGTTTTGGTGTCTTCCACACGCAGAAGAGGCAGTTACAATACCTGCTATAGTCAAGCTTTTGTGAGGGGCTATGAGCCTTTGATGTAGCACCTACATGTTACGGGCAGGTTTTCCCCACCTCTGGTCTGGTCCCGCCGCCATGCCAGCCCCGAATAACACACTGAGACTCTATATTTGATATAAATACTGTTGGCCAGTTCCTAATTCCTTATCGGCTAGCTCTGTCTTAATTATTAACCCATTTCTACTTATCTAAGTATTTCCACGTGGTCATCTTATCAGATAGTGGCAGGCCAGCATCTGCTCTCTTTCTGCTTTCCATGTTGACTCCTCCTAACTACTTCCTCTTTCCCCCTTGACTCCTAACCCCGCCTATCTTGCTTTCCCATTGGCCACAGTGCTTTATTCATTAACGAGTATGTAACATATTTACAGAATAACATTTCTCATCACCTACGTGTTACTTACATAAGGACTTTTAAAGCTTTTAGTTTTATTTTATGTGTATGGGGATTTTGCTTCCATGTATGTATCTGTACTATGTGTATGTCTGGGGCCTGCAGAGGTCAGAAGAGGGCCGGGGGCCCTGGAACTGGAGTTAGAAGTTGTTGTGAGCTGTCGTGTGGGTGCTGGGAAATAAACCTGGGTTCTCTGCAAAAGCAACAAGTGCTCTTAACCACTGAGCCACATCTCCAGCCACTATACAAGGACACATTTTAACATCATCATACAAAATAGCACATGGTGTAAAGTTCTCATATCTTAATTTGTAGCATACTTTCTCTGGACAATTCTACACTTGTTTGCTCACTGGAACATGTATTAGGTATTTTTGCCACACAAGACAGATACAGTGGCCAGCAACAAGCAGATGCAGCCCACAGGAAAGCAGTCACATGATGAAGACAGACGGGTAATCAATGACTAACCTATAAAATGCCATTGTATGTTTAAAACACAGAAAGGACAATGATGGCAAGAGAGAATTAATGATTCCCCGAGAGCGCCAGAACTGGAAAACACTAGGAGAGGGACTGACTTCTGCCTGTAGCTAAGGACCTCACTCAAACACTGTGAGGGTCAGAATTCAGGAGCTGGGATGGAGGCAGAGCCTGACTCTAAGACGGGCTTGGCTTTTTAAAGCTGCGGCTAAAGCAGAATTATTCTGAACATGTAGCCAAATCCATCAATATCTCGTGTCTTAGGCCAGTGATCTCAGCTGGGCAGAGAGAAAATCTGCTCTCCTCGTTTCTGGAGGTAGCTTTATACCCTGGGAAATTTGGAGATGAGCACGGAGTTTTTAAGTACCCACGGCACACCCAAGGCATTAGCACTTCCAGTTAGGGCTTTCTAAGGTTCTGTGGTTGTGATGGTTTGAGTGCATCATTTCCTTTCCAGCTCTGGGCTCTGGTCCCAACCTTTGCCACAGGATTCAATAGATGCATTTCAAAGAAACACAAGGCTGCTAATTGGAGGGAACGGTAAAGCTATGAGAGGGTGTTCCTGAGACACTATCTGCCCCCACACTCTGGCCAATGCAAACCCCATCTGCTTACTCCAAAGGCTGAGAACTTCAAGTCTGAAGTGTGCTAGCAGAAAAATATTGACTGAAAACATAGCTACAGCTAAGCTAATCCAGCCCACTGAATTTGAAGATGAGACATTTAATTAGCAATGTTTTTTTTTATTTTAATCTAAAATGTATAGATAATCTAATTGATAGCAGTTATAAGCATTTATAAGAAGGGCCTTGTGCTGGGCAGTGGTGGTACACACCTTTAATCCCAGCACTCAGGAGGCAGAGGCAGAATCTCTGTGAGCTTGAGGCCAGACTAATCTATAGAGAGAGTGTCAAGACAGGATCCAAAGCTATGCAAAGAAACTCACTCTTGAAAAATAAAGAAGCAAAACAGCAACAACAACAACAAAAGGCCCTTGGGAGATTACACTCTTGAACTTAAGAGATGACAGGAAGGATGGTTGATTTGGATCTTGAAAACCGTTGGCTAACTACAAAGTAGAGACAAATGAAAAATGATGCTCATCTACACTAACACGGTGGCGGTGGAAAGGGACACATAGGTTTGGAAGTTAACACGGCTGGTTTGTAGCACAAATATGCATGGAGGAGAAAGACCAAGTTGGCGTCTACATTTCTGACTTAGAGACTGGGTGGGTAGGGATGCTCATGACTGACAGGGATACCAGGAGGGACTAAATAGAGTGTTTTTTATTAGATCAAGAATCAGATCTATAGAAATATCCAAACAAGGCTGGTGTGTTGACGGTTGTGTCTGCATGTTAGGAACCAGGCTAATATTTAGTGAATCTCTGAGGATAAAATTGAATTTATAGGAATAAAGGAACTGATGTAGTAGAAAGCATAAAGTTAAAGGAGCCTAATTGTCAACAAGTGAAGCTTGCACTGTTAAGTCTCAGCTAGTTCTGGAACTTAGGGATGTAACAGAGAGGACAGAGATGATGAAGCCACCTAGACAGACAGGAATAGGAATAGACAGCCAAGGCTAAGAAATGCCACCGAGATGTCAAATCCAATAGCAAACAGAGATAGCTGCTGCATTTAACATGTCAGCTACTGGTCATCAGATCAAGCCAACAACATAACTCTTTCTACCACCTTTGGTTTGGGGACACGTTGACCACGATTTGGTAAGGAATCGATGTCAGGTAATCAAGAAAACCAAAGGGTACAGTGTAAAGGAAAGATGAGTGTGGGGGGTCGGTGTCATGGAAGGGTTTGAGGGAGCAGGGTTGGTTTTCATCGTTTTTCTTTAATATGGGGTTCTGAATATGTTTAAATGCCAATGAAGAGGAAACTGACTTCAAGGAAAGACTGATGGGAGAAATAAAAAGTCCATGTTTAGTCCATGTGAAATCCCAGGCATCCCCAGAGCTGGAAGTGGTCCCGGACAAGTGTTCTGGGAACTCAAGACCCTTTTGTCCTCTACAAACAAACGCAACAGAGATGGTCACTTGGTGGAGCTAGTGAGGTGCTACGTACCGGGCACAGCATCTGTCACAGAGAAGCACGTCTGCCATCATTTAATGCCAGCAGATGTATTCCACAGATAATTAGTTATTCATCTAGACTCTCCAAGAGCCCACTTTGATCTCATTAGCTCAGTAGAAGCCCAAATGTAGCCAACTACACCGACCTTGATCTTTCTTTTAGTTCTGAACTCCTGAAGGATAAACATCCATGCAAGCCACCTGACCTAGTTCTGAGCAATTCTCCAGTGGTTTACTGTGTGCGGCTCCTGTCACTTAGATGTGTTACGAGTTGCTTAGATGTGTTATGAGTAGTTTTCTGCCAGCCTGGTCCCCCAGCTGTGTCAGCCCCAAGCTGTTGGCCTGTTACTAGTGTTTCTTATTGGCTAGCTCTGTCTTAAATATTAACCCATTTCTATTAATTTAAGAATTTCCATGTGATCTTATCTTACTGGAGAGAGGGTCCGGAATTCTGCTCTCTTGGTCCTACATGTTGACTCTCCTCCTCCCTCCCGAATCCTCCTTGGCTCCTAGTCCCGCCCTTGCTTTCCCATTGGCCAACAGTGCTTTATTCATTAGCCAATATGAGAAACATTTTTACAGAATGACGTCTCCCATCATAGATGTTTAGTTGTTTGTTCACAGCTTCATCAGGTTATTGGAACTGAGCCCTTCTGCAACCAGGCAAAGCTCAGTTATTACCATTCAGCTCCCTCTGGTCTGCTGGCCCAATGCAGATGCCCTGTCCAAATGCATGTTGCCTACACAAACCCCATCTATCAATTCTACTCTTTGACATACTTCCCACCAAGAGTTTGACCAACACGCAGGGCATGGGTATCATGCCATCACCACCATCCTACATTTCCAAGGTTATGGTGTTCTCATGACCATGCATGAGTTCCTGACATTCTAGCCAAAGGGGCCATTTAGAATTCAGCAGATGGCTGCAAACAGACATTTAAATCCAAGAGAACACAGTGCACCAGGGAAAATGTGACGACCGCTAGGACAATGCCAAGAGTTTGGCTCCTGCTCCAGGCTTCTGGTCCAGCCTCCCCACCCAATTTTACACCAACTAAACATCGTATGGTTAAGGAACAAGCTGGGTGAAGAATGTATCTATTGCAACTAAATAGCCTGTTTTTAATGATCATATAACAAAGTCTCCGTGTTACTCCATGTGTTTATCCACAAGCAACCCGGAGTATTAACACCTGCACCCACTCCTCCAGAGTCAGTTAATAGGTCACTTAGTGTCTCACAAACTGGCTAAACTCAGGCCAGGAGTGTGACTGCATGTCTGGAAGCTCAGTTCCTAGCCTTGAAGTTCCTTTCAAGGAAGAAGGCCAAAGGAGGAGAAGCTAAAAATAGAGGTCGCTATCTTCTAGCTAAGGAAGTGAGGCAGTGCTCATAGCATATGCTCTGCAAACCCAGCGGGGAAATCTATCAGCATTTCTTTGGCAGCCCATCAGTCCCTGCTCTGTTTGGTGTTGGCACAGTAAGCTTATGACCCATCAATCTCTTCCCTAGACTTCTAGACATCCTTACCCAGCCCAGTAATAGGATCGTAAAGTGATCAAAAACCTGTGCCTGTCAGACTCCATCCTTGAATTTCCTTGAAGATGAAGCACTTTAGGCCACAATGAGCAATTAGCCACCTGTAGTACGAGACTTGTGAATGCCATGATGAAGCATCTCATGAGAGTTTGTTACAGTCTTAAAACAACTGAGGGCCATCATCTCTACTACAGACAGCATCCTACTGACTACCGTTATGACTGACAGGACAAAAGGGAACAATTAGTCCCTCAGGCCATTGCATAACTCTTATACAAATACAGCCTGGGAGAAGACCGAACATCCGCTATGACCTTCTATATCAAGCATGCCTAATTTGATATGTTCCTTAGCTAATTCTAGGTCAAAAGAATAACTCAGAATTTGATTCTGGGAAACCTATCAAAAATCAAAAGTTCAAAATCTCAAATAAGATCACAGCTCATCACAAGAGATTCATTCATCTAACGCAAATGATAAATCCAACTGCTAAAGTAAACAAAGGATCAGACAGCCACAAGAGACACGCCAGCTCATCCACGTAGAAGACTCCACGTTCTTTCTGTGAAGGAGATTGGATCCCTAACAAAGTCTGGCTGGAGGAAGGGGATGGATTCTTATTTTGCATAACCACACTTTTGATGTTAATGCTCAATGCTTGGAAAGCCTTACACGTCCTTCCTCAACTGAGCCAGCTGGATCGTGAAAATCTCTTTACTGGATTTACTTCTTTAAAATTCTCCACAATGTGTCCCCATATTGTCCCTTGTGTCCCTGTAATGACTTCTCAGTATGGAATAGCTAGTCATTTTACTAAGGCCAGCACAGTAATTTTTTTCCTTAAAAATACATCTCTCAGAGCTCATTGGTTCAGCATCAAAAGTATATCTTAGCTTCCTCACATAAAAACAGGTCATTTTGAATCACAGTTACCAGCTCTTAGTGACCTTAATTTCTTTTGTTTAGTGATTTCTTTTGTTTAATTATTTTTAATTAAAAATATGTATGTCTGCATATGTGCATATAGAACAGAATCCAAAGGCATGGATTTACCTGGAGCTGGAATGACAGGTGGTTCTGAGACCTCTTGATGTGGGTGCTAGGAATTGAACTCAGGTCCTCTAGAAGAGCAGCCTGTGCTCTGAACTTCTGAGACCAATAACCATAATTTCTAATGGCAGTCTAGGAAGCAAGCAGTTTTGAGCCATTTTATATTAATGCTTCATAAATGAGCACAATTTTATGAAGTTGAGGATACTTTCTCATAACATAACCTTTTTGTGTCTATGGACAGATCCTATAATGTATAAAGATGTTCACTAGCAGAATTTATTTATTATCAAAATTTGACCAGAGAGAGCAGGACTATGTGTGGAATAATTTAAAAGGTGACAGGTTGCTGTGCTAGGGCATTCTACTCAATCGATGGTTTATCTCATTACAGAAATGGAGCACAGGTACCCTAGATGGGCAATCCCTTCCCGTCATAGCCTCTGGCCTCGACATCGTTACTGATTCTCTGTACCTTCCCACTTTTACCATGGGTGCACCTGTCTCCCCTATGACTCTCCAGGGAGGGGGAAACACCTGTTTTGTCATTGTAGGCAAGTGTGACCCTAGAATGTGTCAGGACATGGATGTAATATGTGCTACATCTAGACAGTGAAATTCTGTGGAATAAACATATTCATTACTTGGGGTTACCTGTGGACCTAGACCTTCCTTATACACAAGTTTTGCAGTGAACAGCTATTTCTGGCTTGGAAAACTTAAATTGGACTACCCCAATCACTCAACAAAACAGGGACATTCCCACTAGCCTCAGTCATGTGTCCTGCCTGTAGTCTATCCTCCAACACAGATTAAAAGCAGACTGGTCGGAGAACAAGTTTCAGTGTTTTAACTACATGACCTGGACATTTTGTAAGTAACTGCCACCTGATCCACCAGAAGGAGACTCTGCATCATAGATTGCAGATAATTTCATCTGCCAACCTTTTATCCATTGATTCCCCCCACTTTACTCATTTTTACCAAGTATGATCGGCTTGCTCATTCACAAAATTAGCCATCCCACTCTAAAATACATGGGTTACTTTAAGTTTAAAACAGACAGCACGAAAGAGAAAAGAAAAGAAACAGCACAATGCAAATCTGCATTACTCTCCATTTATTTCATGGAGGGTTTGGAGACTGTTTTTAAGAAATCCCCAACATTAATATTTACGGTAAGAACGGAGGTGCCACAGCCTTTAATCCCAACAGACCTTGTCCGAGATGTCAATTATTCACCTCTTTAAAAACTCCTCTGAGGATACTTACTTCCCTCCCAGATCATTCATTAAGAAAGTGACACTGGTCAAAGGGCCCTGCCCCTTTTCTTGACCAACTCAGGTTTCAGGTCTAAATATCATCATCAGTCTAGAATTAAAAAAATGATGATAATGATGTTGGTGATGGTGATGATGATGAAGATGATGGTGTTGATGATGGTGATGATGATGATAATGATAATGGTGTTGATGATGATGATGGTGATGATGATGGTGATGATGATAATGATGATGATAATGGTATTGATGATGATGGTGTTGATGATGGTGATGATGACGATAATGATGATGGTGATGATGATGAGCAGAAATTGTAGTTAGACACACAATCCAAACACTGTCTCTCTTGTAAGAGGCTCCAGACTGCTATCATGTGTTCTTCATGAAGACAGGGAGAGCCACTAAAACTCAGGGCCTAAATAGAGACTTTCCAGAGAAGATAGGCCACTTTCCAATCTATTCTGTAATCTTTCAACTTAATTACTGAGTTTTGAGCATAGTTAATAAACAAATGACAAGAACAAAGTGTCTTCCAGGCAGCAATTAGACTCCTTGCATGTTATTCTGAGGTCCCGATCTCAAGCAAGTCACAAAATGGGATGAAGAAGCAACCACCAGTCAGAGCCTCAACCTCCACAGACAAATCTTTCTCCACTCACGTAGCCTTTCAAAGGCACTCTGGGCCAGCTCTCCCTGGTTATGTGAGGGGTTGGGTCCTTTTCTAACAAATGAAATAACTGTATCCAAACCAAGTCATCAGTATCAAGGCTACATAATCCCAAAGCATTTAAGTTTTACCCATTTCTCTAAAAGAAGTATAGACCTTGTCAGTCCTTATAAGTGAAGTTGTCCAGGGTGCAGTCCTTCTAACCTGGTAATGGCCACAAACCCCTCTTACAGAATAAACCAATCCTTGGCACCGCCAGTCTCTTGCAGATGCGTAAACTAACCCTCGATGGAAATCTGGAGGCAGTTTTGTATGACCTGGGTCCTACCTATTGAACCTAATCTTTTGTTGGCAAAGGTGGGAATTCTGGCCAAGTGCTGAGGTCAGAAGCCACTTTTGGATCTCAGGTCAGAACCCAATGAACTAAGCTGTCTGACTGGGTCAGACACAGGAGATTTTCTTATGGGCCTAGTCCCATTTCTGTTACAACATCACCAAACATGGTTGGAAATGAGAATTTTGTTGAAACAAATCCAGCCTTCTCAAGTCAAAAATCTACAAAGCTCCAAAATCTAGGAGAGAATTTACTCACCACCCAGATGCAGTAGTTGACAATGAACGAGTTGGACTCTATGCCATTATCACTGGGTCACGTGGTAGATAGATGCTTCTGGACCACAGAAGTTCTTCTTTGACTCTTGCCTACTACACAGAAAGGGAAGATTCTTTATACAAATTAAATTTAGAAAAGTTCCAGATAAAACAAACAAACCTCAACTTGCAACTTGGGCATTTCATCGCATTTTAGGACAACAGAAATGAGGCACAGAAAAGGACTTAATTGGCCACAGCATCTTCAGCCAACCTCGGTTTCAGATGAAAGTTAGCTGTTTATAACCTACTCAGTTCACTGGCTACGGGCTGTCTACAGCCAGCTAAGACTATAACTATGACTAAACTCTGCTTAGGTTTGGTCTATCAGATACCTGAGGCACTCAGCCCAAGGTAGCCATGTAGGAGGCCCATTTCTACAGGGACACTGGTCTATCAGATACCCCAGAGGCACTCAGCCTGAGGAGATACAGGGGAGACCCACAGTCAGCTAAGCCTGAAACTGTGATGAAACTCTACATAGGGTTGGTCTATCAGATACCCCAGAGGCACTCAGCCTGAGGCAGCCATGCAGGAGACCCATTTCTGCGGGGACACTGGGCAGGTGTTAAGTATTATTGAAGTCCTTATCAATCACTATTCCTGTCTTCTCTAAATAGATACAGTATCTTCTCTAAATAGATACTGTAACTGTTCTTCCCAATCTGCATTGTTCTGCAGATAAGCAAAGGTATCTGGGAAGAGGAAGTCTGACTCCCTCGATGGCAGCTAATGGGCTGTCTTCAGCAGAAGGGCTGCCCAGCAAACTGCCTGTTACAGCTCTGCTGTCTCTAACAGACCCCTAGTCAGCCATGGGAGCACTGGGCCAAGTCTTCTGGCTCCTCAGCTGTCTTGGAGCTGGGACTGCAATTCCTGAGCGAAGAAACTTGAGGACGTATTCCAGTTTGCTGTCTGCCACTGTGCTAAAACACTGACCAAAAGCACCTTGGGGAAGAAAGGGCTTATTGGACTTCTGCTCATAGTCTATCGTGAAGGGAAGCCGGGCAGGACCTGAAGTAGATCCAGGAGGAGCACTGTTTTCTGGCTTGTGCCCCCCCCCCCAGCTTGCTCAGCCTGCTTTCTTCAACACAGTACCCACCAGCTCTGGATGTCACCACACACAGTGGACCGGGCCCTCCCTCATCAGTCTGGAGTCAAGAAAACGAGACACGGACTTGCCTACAGGTGAATCCAATGGAGGCATTTTCCCAATTGAGCTTCCTCTTCCCAGATGATCCCAGCTTGTGTCCAGGAGACAAAAGAACTAACTAGCACAGTTGAAGGATGCAGTCCATCGTGGCAGGGATATCACAGTGACCGTATCAAAGGCAGCTACACAGGGAGACTAGTGCTGGCGCTTAGTCAGAGGGGGTGAGTGCTGGCGCTTAGTCAGAGGGGGTGAGTGCTGGCGCTTAGTCAGAGGGGGTGAGTGCTGGCGCTTAGTCAGAGGGGGTGAGTGCTGGCGCTTAGTCAGAGGGGGTGAGTGCTGGCGCTTAGTCAGAGGGGGTGAGAGCTGGCGCTTAACTCTTCTTTCCATTCAGTCTGGGCCTCTCTCACCGGAAGGAGCTACCAATAGTTGGGGCAGAGGCTCCCCACTTCAGCTAACCTCACCCTGAAAATCCCTTAGAGACACACTTTCATCCTAAGCTTCAGCCCTTAACTTGACACCAACCTAGAGTCACCTGGGAAAAGAGACCTTCGGCTGCAAACTTGCCGAGACCTGACTGGCTTGTGGTCCCGTCTGTGAAGGTAGCTGATACACAACATTCGAGGGTCCAGCCCACCGTGGGTGGTGCTATCTCTAGGTAGGTGGGCGTGGGCTCAATAGCAAAGGCCTCTGAGCAAGCCCGGGAAGCAGCTCAGTGCGCAGCTCTGCTCAGGGGCCTCTGCTTAGTTCCGGCCTCTGGCTCCCGCCTTGACTTCCCTCTGCGGGTGAGTGTAACTGGTGAGATGCAGAGAACCCTTCCGTCCCCAAGCTGGTTTTGGTCAGTGTGTTATCACGACAGCAAAGCAAACGAGGGCACACACAGAGGCACAGTGATTCTGGGTTACTCCCAGGTGATTCCAGTTGCTGTCAACAGGGTTAACTACCACACTCCTGGGGGAGGCCCTGCCAGGCCTGTTGAGACATTTTGAACTAGACATTTCTAAGATGACCCTTCAACCATTACAGACTGGGTGCCCCCCACCCATGTCATCTTGAAAAAGCAGGTGAACAAGATTAGTCAGGGATGGAGACAGAGACAGAGAAGGGGAGAGAGAGACAGACAGAGACAGAGACACAGAGAGATAGAGACAGAGAAAGACCCAGAGAGACAGAGAGACACACAGAGAGAGAGAGAGAGAGGAGACAGAAACTGAGTAGTCTTAATGCCAACTTGATACACGCTAGAGTTATCTGAAAGGAGGGAGCCTCAGTTGAGAAAAATGCCTCCATAAGACCCAGCTGTAAGGCATTTTCTTATTAGTGATTGATGGAGAGCGCAGCTCATTGTGGGTGTGGCCACTCCTGGGCTGGCGATTCTAGGTTCTATAAGAAAGCAGGCTGAGCAAGCCGTGAGGAGCAAGCCAGTAAGCAGCTCCCTTCCATCGCTTCTGCATCAGCTCCTGCCTGCAGGATCCTGCCCTGCTTTATTTCTTGTCCTGACTTCCTTTGATAACTAATTATGTGAGCTGAACTAAACCCTTTCCTCCCCAAGCTGCTTTTGGTCATGGCGTTTCCTTGCAGCAGTGGACATGCTAACTAAGCCAGAGAGAGAATATGAATTTGAGGGGGGGGAGGAGCGGGGAGGGGAGGGGAAGGGAGTCGATAAGGGCTGTAAGGAGACTTAGAGAATACCCTTTGGGCTCTGGCCACCAGAAGAGGACCAGGGCACTGCTGAGTCTTCAAGGCCTAGGGTCCCGGGTCTCAGGCTGACAGTAGTAACACTGGCCACTGCTTAGAATCATGGGGTCAGAAGGTGGTCAGTTTCTCTTACTACTGAAACACTAAGTTCAGACTATTGTTTGAAAAAAATTGAAGAACTGTCTCCAGCGGTGTTACAAAACTGTGGTAATGTTGACCAGAAATTCGGGCTCATGGAACCTCATTCAAAGACTTTTTAAAAATTGTTTTAAAAATTTGCTCTTTGACATTTTTATATAGGTATAAAATGCATTATATGTAATTACTCTCAGCCCCCAACCCCAGCCCCCAAAAGCGCTTTCCATACTCACATCTTTTTTGTTTTTCTCTGTGACTCAATGGCTTTTGTCTTGGTGTTTTTTGTTTTGACACAGGGTCGCCCTGTGTAGCCCAGGCTAGACTCAACCCCCCACTTTTCCAGCTTAAGCCTCCCAACCACTGTTATTACATGCCATTCTGCCTCGTCCCACGTTATTTGACTTTATAAAGGAAACCTCCCCACCGCCATATCGCACAGCATTCTGGGATAGTGAACACCCTGCTAAAGCCGAGGATCAAGCTCTAGAAAACCCATCTTCATCCAAAAGGGGGACCCTGAAAGCCTTTAGTGTGGTTGAAACACAGGATAAGTGGACGGACACGTCCTTGCGCTGGCAGCTGCTGGGCTTCACCGACACAGAGGGACCTTTGAAAAGGTATGTAAAGCTGTGGCCATCTGCCCACAAGTACCATGGGAAGATGCAATTTTATCTGAGTTACTTTTTCTAGTTTTACATTGCATTGGGGGCCTTTAATGCCATGATTGATGGGAAATCCTTGTTTCTGTCATTGGTAAGTCAGTGAAAATTTGTCTTTGTATTATCACTCAACATTAAAAGCCAAGTCAATCGGTGGATGAGAATGCAGTGAGAGTGTCCACATTCCAGCGTGTTGCAATAAAACAGATAAGGTTCCAGGGACAGATGCCCTGCTCTTTGAAGAGATCTCTCCTAACCTGTGGCTATGACAGCATCTGTCCCAACATCTCAGGAAAACTGGCCAAAGTAATTTCTTTTTGCGTCTCCTATTACAATGGCTCGAATGGTTAGATATTGAAACATACACAGCTTAGATTAAAGCAAACATCCGTATTGTATCTCAATGCCTGGGCAGCAATTATTGCTGGCAAGGGCATTTACAAGAAAATGCCGGTCTTAGAATTGTCCTTGGCAGGGAAAAAAAAATGACATAAAACTTTCTACCAGAGTCCTTTCCTGTTTTAATATCATAAATGGAGATAAAGCTTTTTGAAATGCTGCAAGGAAGAACATTTCTAAATAACCCTGCAAACCTCACATTGACACAGAGAAACCCCACTGTCACACAGCCACAACATTCAACCACATGTCTGTCACACAGAAACCAGGCCACACAACCTCACTGTCACACAGCACACACATTTTCCTTCCCGGCCTTGTTAGCTCCTCCCAATTTCTTGATTCGTTCCACAGGGTGAGGTTTCTATCGACAGGATTTGAGTGGCAGCACTCGCACATACGACAAGCTGTAGGAGAGTTCTTCATTGCTTTGATTCAGAACTTGACACACAAACAAAAACACAAATAGCCTTGTTTTCCTGCTGCTTAGCTGTTGGGGGTGGGGTGGGAGGTTTTCCTGCAGTAAAACTTGGTGCATCAGAAGCCAGCATGTCCTGAAGCAGGTGTGAGTTTATATTTAGCAGACCATTTTTAAAAGATCTTGCTTCTTTTGAAGACTGTGTGGGCCAAAGAGCCTTGGGATGCAGGTGGTGTGGACGTGGATCTTTTCTGACATTGTGGGGATGTGCATTAGGATGCCACCGACCTAGTCTACCCCTTGCCCACGCCCCTAGCCCCCACCTCAGATCTTTACAAACTGTTGAGAATGTTTAAGGAATCTGTTGAGAAGAGAGGGCCTTTAGGGCCAACTCATGTTTAGACAGCCTGGCGCTGACACAGACATCCAGGATGGTCAAGATGGCTAACACTGGGCATGAGGCAGGGGTATGAGTCAGCATAAAACACCTGACACCATTGTCCAGGAAACCCAAAAGCAAACAGATGTACCCTGCCATGCAACTGTTTTTGGCCGAGTACCGCTTTTGTGTATGTTCAGCATCTGTGTTGCCTTGGGTTACAGGGCCTTCTCCAGTCAGGTTGCCTGTGTGTGTCTACTTCATGTGACCCATGTCCTGTGTGTGTCTACTTCATGTGACCCGTGTGCCCGTGCCTGCCCTGTTCAGGTCATTGGAGGCCTTCACAGAGCTAATGGAGTGTGTCTTAGCTCTCCTTATGCTCTCTTCAGCTTCCCTGCCTTCCATGACCCTTCACCTTTCCTACCATCAGAGCATGGACCTCACAGTGCCTCCAAATAACCATGGAGTTTTTGCTGAGTACATAAATGGTAATGGTCAAAAAATATGTTGCTGCCAGGTCAGAGTTGGGCTGTTTGCTGGGCTTTCCATCACCATAGCTGAGACATCCACCTATTTCCGATCACCATTGTGGAGGTTCTGGTTCATGGTAACTCAACACCACACCTTGGTCCATGGCTGCACATCATGGAGTAGTGTGTGGCTGCTTACCACGTGGCCAGAATTGAAAAAGAGGAAAGGAGCAGAAATGAGCTCTCCTGTGAGGCCGCGCCTCCTAAAGGTTGGACTTTGCAACAGCCCCACAGGCTATTGGCTTGGGAGGGGACACCCCAAACCCAAACCCTAGCAGTGGGAGACTTCCACGGCCAGCACCATAAACAACTGCTGTGTGATGGGCACTGGTTATCCACTCAGTGGGATCTGGAGTCTTCCAGCAGTTAAGGCTCCAGCCACACCCGTAGAGATTGTCTAGATTGGGTTCTGGGGACTGGACATGAACCCTGAAAATGGGCAGCAGCACTCTCTGCACTTGGGTCCTGCACATAAAAGAGAAAGCTAGTCGCACATAAGCATTTTCTACTCCCTCCAACTCTTGCCATGCTGCCTCCCTACCACGATGGACACCGTGGATCTGTGGGCCAAAATAAACTCTCTTGTCTTCTGTCTTGCTTTGGTCTGAGTTGTCTTCTTTTTAATCACAGAGGCAGGAGAGTGGAGACACAACCCTGTGAAGTGTCTAACTTGTCTGTTTTGCCCACCATAGCTTTCGTAAACCCCACCGGTTGTGTTTAAATCAACGAGTGGCATTTTACATTCTGGAATATTTCATAACAAAGCTCCCAGGAAACTTCCTGAGATGAACTGCATTAAGAAGCTATCCCAGTGTCTGTGCTAGTCACCCAACTAATCTTTAAAGAAAGGGACTTGCTGGGGACTTGGGATAAATGGTCTTCTAAAACATTCTAGACCACTTGACTAGAGTTTTAAAGTAAAATTGGGCTTCTGGTATTCCATTTCTGAGACAGTTAAAGGAGGTGAACTTGGACAGCGGGAGTTTCCAACCAGGAGCATGAGCAGTGAGAAGCTGACAGCAAGCTGCCCATGCAACCAACACACAGTCATCCCACACAGGGATAGACCCAACACACAGTCATCCCACACAGGGATAGACCCAACACACAGTCATCCCACACAGGGATAGACCCAACACACAGTCATCCCACACAGGGATAGACCCAACACACAGTCATCCCACACAGGGATAGACCCAACACACAGTCATCCCACACAGGGATAGACCCAACACACAGTCATCCCACACAGGGATAGACCCAACACACAGTCATCCCACACAGGGATAGACCCAACACACAGTCATCCCACACAGGGATAGACCCAACACACAGTCATCCCACACAGGGATAGACCCAACACACAGTCATCCCACACAGGGATAGACCCAACACACAGTCATCCCACACAGGGATAGACCCAACACACAGTCATCCCACACAGGGATAGACCCAACACACAGTCATCCCACACAGGGATAGACCCAACACACAGTCATCCCACACAGGGATAGACCCAACACACAGTCATCCCACACAGGGATAGACCCAACACACAGTCATCCCACACAGGGATAGACCCAACACACAGTCATCCCACACAGGGATAGACCCAACACACAGTCATCCCACACAGGGATAGACCCAACACACAGTCATCCCACACAGGGATAGACCCAACACACAGTCATCCCACACAGGGATAGACCCAACACACAGTCATCCCACACAGGGATAGACCCAACACACAGTCATCCCACACAGGGATAGACCCAACACACAGTCATCCCACACAGGGATAGACCCAACACACAGTCATCCCACACAGGGATAGACCCAACACACAGTCATCCCACACAGGGATAGACCCAACACACAGTCATCCCACACAGGGATAGACCCAACACACAGTCATCCCACACAGGGATAGACCCAACACACAGTCATCCCACACAGGGATAGACCCAACACACAGTCATCCCACACAGGGATAGACCCAACACACAGTCATCCCACACAGGGATAGACCCAACACACAGTCATCCCACACAGGGATAGACCCAACACGCAGTCATCCCACACAGGGATAGACCCAACACACAGTCATCCCACACAGGGATAGACCCAACACGCAGTCATCCCACACAGGGATAGACCCAACACGCAGTCATCCCACACAGGGATAGACCCAACACGCAGTCATCCCACACAGGGATAGACCCAACACGCAGTCATCCCACACAGGGATAGACCCAACACGCAGTCATCCCACACAGGGATAGACCCAACACGCAGTCATCCCACACAGGGATAGACCCAACACGCAGTCATCCCACACAGGGATAGACCCAACACACAGTCATCCCACACAGGGATAGACCCAACACACAGTCATCCCACACAGGGATAGACCCAACACACAGTCATCCCACACAGGGATAGACCCAACACACAGTCATCCCACACAGGGATAGACCCAACACGCAGTCATCCCACACAGGGATAGACCCAACACGCAGTCATCCCACACAGGGATAGACCCAACACGCAGTCATCCCACACAGGGATAGACCCAACACGCAGTCATCCCACACAGGGATAGACCCAACACACAGTCATCCCACACAGGGATAGACCCAACACACAGTCATCCCACACAGGGATAGACCCAACACGCAGTCATCCCACACAGGGATAGACCCAACACGCAGTCATCCCACACAGGGATAGACCCAACACGCAGTCATCCCACACAGGGATAGACCCAACACGCAGTCATCCCACACAGGGATAGACCCAACACGCAGTCATCCCACACAGGGATAGACCCAACACGCAGTCATCCCACACAGGGATAGACCCAACACGCAGTCATCCCACACAGGGATAGACCCAACACGCAGTCATCCCACACAGGGATAGACCCAACACGCAGTCATCCCACACAGGGATAGACCCAACACACAGTCATCCCACACAGGGATAGACCCAACACACAGTCATCCCACACAGGGATAGACCCAACACACAGTCATCCCACACAGGGATAGAAGTTTGTCTTGCAGACATACTGAAAATGCAGTCCTGCAGAGTCCCGAGGCAAAGTGCCAGGAGGGAGGACCAGGGATGAGAAAGGAAGAAGACAGAAAGCAATATCTTGGGCCTAGAGGTCTTGCATAAGCTGTTGATTTATGCCGAGCGGGGTTTTTAAGTACAGCATCCTGTATACTGCTTGCAGAAGGGGCCAAGGTCAGCAGAGAACTAAATCAGGACAAACGTGGCCAAGAGAAGACAGGGACCTCAGACGCAGGTCCCTCTAGGATCACACCACTTCTGGGGGGAGCTGGGTTCCCCAAAAACAGAAGTCTTAAAGTCTCGATGCTCCAGGATCCAGGCCCGGACTGGACCTTGCTAGTCAGCTCCTGGACAGAGACACAAAGCTAATGTCTCTTTGTCCTTTCATCAGGCCTCTGAGAAAATCTTGGATCCATCTGGCTCCCAACACCCTGGAACTCGAGTTATGGGTAGTTGTGAGCACTCATGAGGCAGCTGGGGACCAAGCACTCTTAACTGCTGAGTCATCTCTCCAGCCCCTAGCATACAGGATCGTTTTAGGGACATTTGGGCAGTTTCCTATTAGAGTTGAGCAGTTAGCTCATGTTTGAGATACTTCCCTAAGAAAAGAGCGCAGGGATGACTATTGAAGTCTCATTCCAACATGTAAAAATTAGAGGAAACAAGGGAAATTTATTAAAAAGAGATCAATTTTGTGACATAGAACATTACTAATACATTAAAAGTAATAAAGGAATATAAGCATCTTACTGTATTATTCCCTGCAAGTATCAGGACATTAATTAAATTAAATATGGTGGTAGGAATCAGTCATCGCCTCTGGTGTTGGTGTGATGTTTAAAACTCAGCTTATTGGGGACATTTACACCACTTCCTCCAAGGCTCAGGGGACACCAGGAGAAAGAGCAGGAAGAACAAAGGAACCAGAAGAGAGAGAGAGAGAGAGAGAGAGAGAGAGAGAGAGAGAGAGAGAGAGAGAGAGAGAGAGAGCTACGAAACACCACCTTGTGGTGTGACACAGCATTGCAATAGTGAGCTCACTACTGCTGTGGCTGCCTACATCAGCCTGTCACCAGTCTGTCCTGGATGGCAGAGGGGCTCATAGGGTCCTAGCCCACTCTGCTGAAGCATTCTGGGGTGTGTGCCCAGTGGTGAGCCTCCTGGGCTCATTTGGATGGTCCCACACCTGTGACCACACAGATAGCCCAGGGTAAACTCAGAGGGTCACAGAATAAAGGGACATGAACGTAGGAAGGAACCCGTAGAGAGGATAGGGTGCTGACTGGGGTAGGGGTGAGGTAAGTGGAGACTAAGGATAGTCAGATGAATTATATACGTGTGTGAAATTGTCAAAGAACACATTTAAATGATAACAACAACAGACCAGGAAAGTACATGGGAAAAATTTTCCAGATTCATGGAGTTAGTCATTCTTTGTTTTGATTGGTGGTTACACAGATTTATACAAATGCCACAAGCAATCAAATAAAGCAATAACTCAAGGTTTGGGCAGTTTATTGTGTAGAAGTCAGACCTCTATTTATTTCTTTTGATGGAACTGAAGGAGGGTGTTTGTTGTTTGCTTTTTCAGTTCTCCTTTTCTTTTTGAAATTATAATTGCACAATTTCTCCCTTTCCTTTCCTCCTCTAACCCTCCTTGCTCTTTTTCAAATGTATGGCCTTTTTTTTCACCCATTGCTATTACACATATTTATTTGTATTTCGACATATAAGCACATGCAACAGCGATCATAATGTACCCTGCTCAGTCTGTATAATGCGAAGGTATTCAGGGTTGACCAGTTGGCATTTAAAGACCTGGAGAAGACCATGCCTCCCTCTCCCGGCATTCTTTAGCTGCCTGCAGTTCTTGGTGTAGGGCTGAGGCCTCGAGGTCTCCCATCCTCCCCCGTCATCCACTTTGGCGTGTTTATTAGTGCCCTCCTTGTTCAGATCATGTTTGGCGATCGTGTCACTGAGACTCCCCACATCACTGGGAGACATGATCTCACCGCAAACTCCATGATCTCTGGTTCTTACAGTCTTTCTACCTCCTCTTGGGCAGTGTTTCCCGAGCCTTAAGTGTGGGGTGTTTTGTGGATATATCTGTTGGGACTGGGCTCCACAGCTCTACACTTTGATTGCTTGTGGTTTTTCTGTAATGGTCTCCATCTGTTTTGAAGAGAAGTTTCCTTGATGAGGAACGAGGACCATACTTGTCTGTGGACGTAAGAACAAATGTTTGGAATGCAGTTAGGGATTATGCTGACTTAGTAAAGTGGCAGTTCTTGATTCTCCCCCAAGATCTAGGACCTCACTAGCACCTAGTAGTTGGCTAGTTTCTAGTACCAGTCTCTATTTTCTTCTTTTTGGGTGGGCTTAAGTCCAATTAGTGAGCCATCGCTTACCACCAAGATATATGTGCCACATCTATACCTAGGTTAAAATCTCTTGTTTCCTGACAAAATGGTGCCATGAAAGAGCTTTATAATTTAACCATTGCACATGTCCATACTAAATTCAGATTACAGATGCATCAGCGCACTCAGCAAAGAACAGCACCGTCTAAGCCTCCACTGAGCTTTTAATCAGGGACAGAAGGAGTGAGCGGGCAGATGGCGCCTGTAGTAGCATGGGCAGGGGAAAGCAGAGGCAGTGGGACACTAGTGGGGTCCACAGAGGACCACAGAATGTGACACCTGACATCTGTGAGCAAAGGCAGAGGGGGAGCTGCATATTCCTGTAGACGGATTACAAGTTCCACGCTGAACAGAGGAAGAATAAAGGCCAAGGACCGTGCAGCATGAACGTCCTGGATCCTGCTTTGTCAGCATTGACCACAGTCTTTCAAAAAGCAGCAGGAGACTGAAAGTAGGAAACACCTCTTGGAAGTTCAGACAGAGTAGGTGGCAGGGGGACACACTTGTATTTCACACACCCCTAGCCTTTAGAAGTTTTCTATGTTTATACCCTATAAAAATAAGACTTTTAAAATCAAAGTCAAATAAACATCAAATAGACAACAACAATGAAGATATCCCTTCTGGTTGAGAAGGATGAAAACATTAATGGTTTTGTGGGAAAATGGTTAAAGTAGAAAAAACCCTACTGGTTAAGAGGCTAGAACTTCTGGTCTGGGCAAAGCCTAATGTTTCATCCAGTCCTTTGGACCCCATCACCTTGGCCAAGGAGCCACCTCTGGGAAGATGTGCTCACCCTAAGTCATGCTAAAGGGATGGGAGGGATAATTATCCCTTTAATGAGAAGCTGCACTTTCCCGGCCGAGAGTTCCACCTCTGGTGCAGAAGCTTTGGGCCCACAGGCATGGGAGAGCCTTCGTCGGCTGGCTTCTCAGACTTACTCAGAAGACTGAATTTCCTCTTCCTGTCTCTTCTCTAGGCCCGTGTCTGCCACTCCCCCTCATCATTTGGGGCTCCCTTGTGTTTTCCCCAAAGCCTCCCTGCCGATCGATCGAGTGCTGTCTGGGTCTGGCCTCCATGCCAGCTTAAATGCCATGGCACGTTCCCTCTTCTCCTGCATTCCCTGGGCAGCAACTGAAGTCTACAGCTGGCCTGCCCTGTGCTTTTTCTTTTAAACTCTACAAATAAAACTGTTCTTGTGCTTCTACTTGAATCTACTTATAAATTCTTTCATTAATGACACCGAGAACCTCGATTCCCCCTGTATCAGAATGAATACCTGAGCTGGGTCTCATAGAAGGGGTAAGGACTGGACCGACGTCAGAGGCATCAAAGAGTGTAGGAGAAAAACACCACAGCGCTTTTCATTCTGGACCTCAAACACCAGTGGATGCTCCCCTTCCATCCCAAGGCTCCAGCCCCGGGAACGGGCTATTCATCTTCCCTGGGAACAGTCTGTATTTGGAATGAATTGCATGTTCCGGTGGAAAAGCTTGCTGCAAGCTAACAGTTTGTTACTTTCTGGCATCTGAGGGAGAGACAAATAATCCCCCAGCTGCTCTTAAATTACTTCTCAATACACAGTGCCCCTTCCAGTGTTTGGCGGCCACCGTCTCCTACACTGACTTCACTGGGGAAGCCCACAGAACAGAGGTAATTCAGAGGGGACCTTTATGTCCTGCGGTCTGCACCCCTCTTCCTTCGTGTCCCCAAATCCAGGCCCTGCAACTTCTGCAGACGTGCCTGCTCGTCTCCTCCCAGACCACCTCAGTTGTCCACGTGAGTTCTACCACACCAGACATTGTGTGAGAATGTGGCCATCTCTGATATTTCTTCTACTCCTTCCTTGATTCTTTCAGTCAGATCACAAGATGGTGGCATTTCCCCCTGAGCTGAAGTCACTGTCTTTGCTAGCTGCCTGTCTGAGTGATTAACTCTCTGGCCCTGGAGAGAACAGGGACCCGGCCGAGCAGACTGGTGCTTACACATTCTGGGTGAGCCTTCCCTTTGTATAATGAAGTGTGGTCTGGGTGAGCATTCCCTTTGTATAATGAAGTGTGAAGGGAGGAAGGGATATTTGCATTGAATAGACAGGGTACAAAACCCTGCTTTAGCACATTTTCAGACAGCAAATTTAACTTTATGTCCCTTGGCTTCCTCTCCAGCAGAATGGGAATGTTACCAGTATCTCTGTCCTGGAACAGATATGAGTCTAGGAGAGGGAGTGCCTCTCCTAGAAGCCTCCGTGTTCACCTGGCAGCCAGTCACTACCCTGTAAATGTTTAAACAACTCCTCCCAGTCTTCGACCTTGGCGGAACTGGTGTCCAGTTCAAATGCTCCCATGTACATTCAGATTTCTCACACTGAAACTTCTTTAAAAATGTTTGTTGTATTAAATAATGCCCAGTAGCAAACTATGTGTGGAGACACATGTGATCTCACAAGAGACTGAGGAAGCAGGATTATGAATTCCAAGCCAGCTTAGGCTATATACTAAGAAGCTACTTCATTGGGAAGGAAGGGAAGGAGGGAGGGAGGGAGAGAGGGAGGGAGGGAGGGAGGGAGGAACAAAAGAAAGAAGAAACTTCATAGTATAACTGTATCTTATCTGATTCTAAAGCAATTTAAAAACAAAATTAAAAAAACAAAACCCTGAAAGAACGCAGCCTACCTGTCCTGACAGGCTTTCTAGAGAGCCAGGAATCCTAAGGTGGCTGACACTCATTTCCACACTAGAAAGTGAAATTCCATTCCCATCAAAATTTCACAGAGATCCACACAGCCTGTGCAAACAAGACCTCGTTCTCAGGTCACGGTGCTGTGGGTTCTTCCTAATAAGTGAGAAGCTTTATACCAGCCGGAGCCTGACACCTAAGGCAGGAACTAAGGATTAAGATGAGCCACTAGTGGGACTTAAGCAGATTTAGCGAGGGCAGAAGTTACAGGGCCCAAGATTAAGGCAAGCCTCTCTCTCCAGAGCGTTTCTTAGTAATAGGTGGGAGAAGCCCCTCCTTTTTAAATCATTCTCTAATGAGAACTGATTTAAGCTGGAGGAATGTCTAGACAGTAAACCAGGCAGCTTTGAGGATATACTGGAAAGATCTTTTAGTAACAGAGCAAAAGCTATTATGTAGCAGAACTAGACTGGTTAGAAGGAGAACGTGATGCTCCCTTGCCTTAGACAGCTACATTCTCTGTCAAGCCTGCCTCCGCGACTCCCTGACATCCTCTGCTCCTCGGAACTCTGCCTGAAACCCCCACTGGCTTCTCGTTGCTCTAGGCTACAATACAAATGTGTGGCAGATTGGAAATGCTTCTGTATGACCAAGGCCATCTTCAGACCCCTGCTGATTCAACTTTCACACCGCCCCACTGCCACTCTGCCCTCTAATGAATATGCCGATATTGCCACAGGGCTTTCCTAACTGAATATCCTGGATGACTCCTCTTCAAGCATGAGCACAGTCTCCAGTACCATTCCCCATTCTCTTTCGAACCTAAAACCAACAGCATTGCATTGCTAACCAGTACTATATGTGAAGGTCAAAATTCCCTTTAGACTGGATTGGAAATTTGATGAGGACAAGGATTCTACCTGCCATGCTGTATCTGTGATGTCTGCTGTATCTGTAAAGTTTACACAAGAAAGCATTCAACAGACACTGCCATGTGAGCAACAGGTATGCAGCTTCTCAGCATCAGAGGTTGGGTAGAACCTCTGTAGGGCAACAGGTCTTCCCACTGAAGCCAGGTGCTGAGTTCTGTGGGTGCTGGCAGGCAACCTATCTGTGGCATGTTATATGTGTATGTGCATAAGCACGTACCAGTCTCTGCCCCACTCTTTCCTGTGTTACAGCTGTGCTCTTGGGCTCCCTGCTGGGAGACCCCTCATTTCTCAATGCTCTCCATCACTGGCCAGTCACTTCATTGGTCAGAACGTTCGTGGGACTTGGCACTTCATCAGCATTCATTTTTAATGCTTTGTCATCTTCGCTATGTTTTTATTTTCAAGGTCTGCCTGCTTCTCTGCAAAGGTCATCACAGATATGTAGTTAAATACACCATCCATCGTCTATCTTGTTTTTGGGATGCACACTTTGGGACTGAGACAATATCTGAAACCCTGAGTTTTAGGAATCATGTGTGTACACATGTATCTAGATCACTGCCGCCTCCAGCTATTTCCTCTCCCCCTAGACAGCTCCAGCATGTCACTCTTCACACCTTCTTCTTTATGCAATTCATGTTATCTGAGTAATGCTTCCTGTTGACTTTGCTGAGAACATGAGTACAAGAACCACACCCTACCCAGGAGACAGCAGTCCACAGGTAACCATGGCAACACCATACCCAGGAGACAGCTGTCCACAGGTAACCATGGCATCACCATACCCAGGAGACAGCAGTCCACAGGTAACCATGACAACACCCTACCCAGGAGACAGCAGTCCACAGGTAACCATGACATCACCATACCCAGGAGACAGCTGTTCACAGGTAACCCTGGCATCACCATAACCAGGAGACAGCTGTTCACAGGTAACCATGGCATCACCATACCCAGGAGACAGCTGTTCACAGGTAACCATGGCACCAACACCATACCCAGAAGACAGCTGTTGACAGGTAACCCTGGCATCACCATAACCAGGAGACAGCTATTGACAGGTAACCCTGGCATCACCATACCCAGGAGACAGCACTTCACAGGTAACCCTGGCATCACCATACCCAGGAGACAGCTGTTCACAGGTAACCCTGGCATCACCATACCCAGGAGACAGCTGTCCACAGGTAACCATGGCAACACCATACCCAGGAGACAGCTGTTCACATGTAACCATGGCATCACCATACCCAGGAGACAGCTGTTCACAGGTAACCATGACATCACCATACCCAGGAGACAGCTGTTCACAGGTAACCATGGCATCACCATACCCAGGAGACAGCTGTTGACAGGTAACCCTGGCATCACCATACCCAGGAGACAGCTGTCCACAGGTAACCATGGCATCACCATACCCAGGAGAGAGCTGTCCACAGGTAACCATGACATCACCATACCCAGGAGACAGCTGTCCACAGGTAACCCTGGCATCACCATACCCAGGAGACAGCACTCCACAGGTAACCATGACAACACCATACCCAGGAGACAGCTGTTCACAGGTAACCATGACATCACCATACCCAGGAGATAGCAGTTCACAGGTAACCATGGCATCACCATACCCAGGAGACAGCTGTTCACAGGTAACCCTGGCATCACCATACCAGAAGACAGCTGTTGACAGGTAACCCTGGCATCAACACCATACCAGAAGACAGCACTCCACAGCACTACTCCCCATCTCTAGCTCTAACATTCTTTTTCCTCTTTCTCTGAATCATGTCCTGACTCTTGATGAGGAGGGGTTGGTACAGGTGTTCCACACGGGACTGATAACTCAATTATCTTACTTGGAGTCACCTCATTAGTTTCTTCTCTGGCCAATGCCAAAATAAGCACTAGTCAATGGCTATGAACATAAAACATTCCGAAGGCAGTTTGACAGCATGTCCTGTTACGACATAACAATAGTAGGTCTCTCCCACCCCAGGGCCTATGACTTTCCAGCCATGAGCTTTTGTACATAGTATCAGAGCCCAGTGCATAGTATCAGACATGAAGAGCAGATCTCAGATCCAATCAAAACTGGCTGGCCACACCCTAACCTTCACGCCACTATTGTATCAGTGGTCACATTTGGCCCGGCAGATCCATACTGTAGTATTCAGGGTCAATGAATTGATGATGCTGTCACTAACATTCTCGATGAACAAAACGGAACAAGAAATGCCAGGAGCCATCTCACACACCGGAGATTAACATTGACTGTTGTGGACATACTAGTTCCGGTGTGGTGTGGACACTCCTGCAGGTGCCATCATTTGTGTGGGGAAGCATGGCTCCTAGTCAGACCAGAGCCTTGGCATTGCTTCACCTTCAGGTGGTGCTCAGCCCCTCCTCCCACTTCCCACCCCCTGTACCAAAGACCTGACAGGTAGCAAGAAGTGGGCGCAACCTTGGGGACATCTCAAAGGCTCTTACATTCTACGGATTATGGACTAGATAGCATTGTCATTTGAATACAGATATGGAAGAAAAAAAATAATCACAGCATGGACTCTCAAAGACTATGGATCGAGAGGCTAGGCTTCCTAACCATAAATACACTGCCAATACCCAGTGTGCGAATTATTCAGTATTTAGTTCACTCAGTTTGTGTGTGAGTGTATGTGTGTGCCTGCACGTGTGTACTCACAGGTGTCTATGTGTGCGCCTTGCGTGCAGGTGCATTGTGGGGATGTGTGTTCACACAGATGTGTGTGTACATCATTATAGTGGTCAGAGGACAACCTCCGTGCCATGACTCAGGTGTCATCTGCCTATGTTTGTTTGCTTGCTTGCCTCTTGTTTGTTTGGAGATAGGTCTTTCACTGCAATTCCTGGGGAATGCCAAGAAGGGCGGGCAGCTGGCCCCGGGATCTGTGTGTTTGAACCTCCCCACTGTTGAGATTGAAAGCACATGCCACTGCCCCTGTCTTTGGAAACAGACTCAGGTCCTCAAGATGCAAGGCAAACACTTGACCAGCTGAGCCATCTCCCCAGCCCTCGCCCAGCCTTTACAGAGTATCCGTCTCATATGGAAGGAATCATGCGTGTCTGCGCTCATTAAGTTTACAATCTTACCCATTGTTGTCTAAATCAGAAGTCCTCAACCGCGATGGCAGAATCCATCAGAAAGCTTCTTCTCAAACAACAGATACCTAAACTCCATTCCCAGAAAGTCTGGATTAGTCTGCAAAACTCTTTTTTCTAGACCTAAAAACTTTTAATTATGATAAAATGCACATAACACGAAATTTACTATAGTAATCATTTTTAAAGTATTCGGGTCAGGCATCTTAAATACATTCACGTGGTTTTAACCACCGACCCACAGCCACCTCCAGTGTGGTTTTCATCTTTCCAAACTGAAACCCATTAAACACTCCCCACCTCACTGCCTCCTGCCCTCGGCAACCAGCATTTTCTTCCTGTTCATACAAATCTGACTACTTGAATGCACTCATGTAAGCACAACTATCCAGCCTTAGCTTTGGAACTGGCTTGTTTAACTCAGCATGACATTCTCACCAACACCCGTGTCAACAGGTGCAACAGGACCACTTCCCTTTAAAAGGCCACAAGCTGCTTCTGTCCCCACATATCCCCACTTTGGCTTGTCATTGTCCCTGTCAGCCTCCCTCTGTAAATACTGTAACGAACATAGAGACACCAGTTTCTGAATCCTCACTTCCGCTTTTCTTGGGTTGTCTACCCACAAACGGAACTGCTATGTGTAATTCTTGTTTGGCTCTCTCTGTAAATGTTTATTTATTGTTATCATTCTGTCTTTGTATGATGTGTGTGCATACAAGTGCACATGTGTGAAGGCACATACATGTGCAGACGTCAGAGGACAACTTGCAGGAGTGAAGTCGGTTCTCCTGTTCCACGATGGGTTCCAGAGATAAACCTCGAGCCATTGGCTTGAGCAGCCAGTGTTTTTAAAACGATGATGATGATGATGATCATGTATGTGTATGTGTGCTTTACTTGCATGCGGTACCTGCAAGGGTCGTCAGATCCTGTGGAACTAGGGTTACAGATGGTTTGGAGTCGACATGTAGGTGCCGGGAATCAAACCTGTGTCCTCTTGAACAGCAACCAACGCTTGTAACAGCTGAGACATCTCTCCAGCCCCAAGCAGCAAGGGCGTATACCTGAGCCACCTCACTGGCTTAAAGACTTTGACTTAAAGTTTTGCCAATTTCACAAGCGTAGACAATGTATTGCGAAGATATTTAGCTTCCCCCTGCCCCCTCTTATCCCCACCCACTCACTAGCCCATCCGTCCCCTCCTGCCTCCGGGTCTTACCTTGTCACATGCCTGATGCACACAGGCAGGGCTGCCGTCTGCTCGTGATTACATCTGCCACGGCACGCATTCTCGTTTAGCACGCACTTCTTGCTCTTTCAATATTTTTACACCGTGGCATGCATCTCAATCGCTGATGTTTATTACATGCCTATTGTTTTTCTGAAAGCATATTTTATTTATGCTATTTCAGAGTTTTAGTTTTAAATGTTATATCCCCTTCATTCTTACCCGAAATGACACTTTGTAGCAAATCTTCACACCCATGTGTCTATCATGTCACTAACTATGCTTAGACTTGACGTCTACAAGAGGTGTCACAAAACTTGACACATTTTAAACTTCTTAAAATGTCCCGCCTGCTGTCTCTTCAGAAAAGAAGTTACCAATGTATAGAGACAGGACAATGGCCATGCGTTTGAGGGCAGCCTGGGCTACAGAGTGATTTTCAGGTAGCCTGGACCAGAGGAGAGCTGCCTCAAACCATCAGGAGTTTATCCTGCCCCCAGCTGCCTTTGGAAGAAGGAAAGCAAGTGTTTTTACTGTGATTCGGTGGGGAGATGAGGAGCATGTGTTTCTGCATGCAGGAGGTATGCATGGTCTGAGCTTGCTACAGACACCAGGAAAGCAATCCCTGGCCAAATGTGGGGCAGAAAGGAGGGGGACAGAGGGAAGTCACCAACAGCCCCATTATAAGATGGCATCCAGACGTCATATTCAAGCTTACTGGTTGGATTCTTCTAAAGAGATTCTTGTGCTATTTTGTAACTAGCTGATAGCACACAAGGCAGAGTGATATTTGCCCCTTTCATTTATTCACAGGGTTTTGAGATAATAAATTAGTTTCTTATCAACTTCTGAGAGCGATTAGTTTTCTAATGCTTTTCAGTGTTTTGTGCCATTTCCTTTGCCTCCTTTGGTTGGTTTTGAAATCATGGGTTTACAGTTTGGTTCTGTTTCCAGAGCATATCTTTCTGGCATGATCTGATTGCCTGAAAGCACACTACACTGATTTTTAATTAATTAATTAATTTATAGGTAGGGCCTCAGTATGCAGTACTCATTGTCCTCAAGCTCATGAGTCTCCTGCCTCAGTCTCATAACCACTGAAATTACTTTTTGTTCTGATTTGTTTTTCGCATATTAACTTGGTAAAGATTTGACTTCCGTATTTTGATTATTCCATTTTATTTTAATGTATGATTGGTTCCCTGAATGAGACGTGAGCTCAGAGCCTTTGCAGTTTCTTAGAGCTCCCTCTTCTGTTGTCTTCTTCAGCCTTCCCAAAGTGGGGAGCCTGCTTCCTGAGCTCCCGGCTCTGCTCCCCTCCCCTGCTCTGCCTTTCCTTGTCCCCAGCACCTGTACCTTACCTGTGTCTTACTCAGTTTACCCCGAGCTCCAGGTGGTAATTTGAGAATCTGTGAAGGCTGGGCCACTGCTGCCCCTCATATCCCTGTTTAGCCAGAATGCGTGAAAGAAGTATCTCTCCCACGTCAGCTGCTGTTCCCAGTATTCCTGCATTGCCTGACATTGAAAACCACTTGACTATTTGAGGTTCTGTTCTCAGCTCTGTTGGAGGCTAGCCTATTGTCCCAATCACATTCCCAACACAAATGCAAACATTCGGGCTGTCTTGTGGCATTGCTGGCTTCCTGATAGGCTCATGTTTTAGGTGTAGGTCTGTATTGCGGATCTGCATTCATTTGAGCAATGTGTAGCTTTAAGTTTGCTGATGTAACAGGCAAAAGCTTTTACATTCTCAACGTTAATGTCATTTTACTACAAAGCTAATACATACTAACTGAGAACACCAGGAATCCCAGAAGATAAACTGAACACAATGAAAAGTTCTACAATGGTATAGACAACTGAGAATTAAAATCCTTTATAAGTAAACATAAATATGATTATGTATAAGTACTGTACGTTACTACATATATATTAAATTTGATAATAAGTTTCATACCTTTATAGTTAACATGTTATGATTTTTCCCATATCCTCAGTTATTTGAAAGTTTGGTTTAGGTAATCAAGAGCATGCATTTGTCCAAAAATTTATGATTTTCTAAAATAATGTCAATTGTTTCCCTAGAAAGAGAAACATATTTCCTTAGAATACACAAAAAATAGAAGAGCTAAATATATAAGTTAAACAATATAAATAAAAGAAGAGCCTTTGGCCTTAAAGTGAACAGTTACAAAATAATATAACCTACACAAAATATAAAATCTTTCTTAATATTCAGCTCAGGTATTCCCATAGCAGGCAGCAAGAACTAGGAACTCATATCCTCTATTGTCAAGATTGATATGTGATAAGACAGTAGGAACCACAACGGTCAAATCAACATTAATATGTGAAGAAGCCGTTTGCCAAGGAAAGGTGGAGCCTTTCTGTCCCCGGGCATTATCTAACAGAACAAGACCCAAGCTCTAGGAAGACCAACAGGAGGCCAGACGCTGGGAAAGACCACACGGGCTCTCTCCTACACTTTATTCTTTCAGACAATTTTCCTTCCTCCATAAGACATTTCTAAAAGGATGCCTAACTTAGAAGACATTTCCTCCATCTCTCCTCCTGGCGACTGCCAGGATTTTACCTAATCTATGCTGCCTTTGTCTTAAACTCGGAAAACATTGTCCTGGAGCTTGCATCCATTTCTAAATTATTTTATGAGACTAAGGACCCCAAAAGGGACCCTCAGTTTCCATGCTAGCACATAGAGGTCACTTGTTGGGAAAGGTACTAAGTGAACCCAAACCCTAGAAGAAGAGAATCCATTTTCCAGGTGGTTAATAGTAGGTTTCTACTTAGTTTGGCCTGGGAATATACCAGTTAGGACTGGAACTCGTGGCTTAAAATCATGAAAACCGATGACAGTCCCTATAATGTTCAATCTCTCATTTGATCCATGGAACACTGAATTTCGGGAATTCAAACCTATAGAAAACAAAGAGACGTCCCAGCAAAACAGGTGCATTGTGGGAAGGGGGTCTCACTACTACCCAAAGATTATTTTGCTTTATTAATTCAATGTCAGCTTCTTGCAAATGTGTTTAAGGTTCATTGCATGAAGCAACAAAACATGCTCTGTCAACATGGTTGGGACTATCGCCATTGGATGATGAGAAGAAGCAGGAGAAACTTCTTAAAAACTGTGTGTAGCGATCAGAAGTACAGACCCTGCATAAAACAGTAACTCGGTTGCCTAAAGTACGAAGGCTGCCTTCATGTGTGCCAAAGGCATGGGGCACACTCAGGAGCAAAATTTGAGAAGGCAGCAGCTCCTAGTGTTAGTTGCTCACCACCATCACCAACGGTAGCTACTCTGCCAAGGACCCACAGTCTCAGAATTTCTTCCTTCCCCTTCATACCAATCAGCCAGTTGAGTCAGACTGTGAAGCTGGGCTCCCACCAATGGCCTGAGACACCGACACCATCTACCTGCATAAAAGACAGAGGCTATCTTGGTCATGTGTGATCCATAGCCCAGTTTGGGTTCTGGTGCACCGTTTTTGCAAAAATAAAGAAATCAACTTGTGTTTGCTTTTGCTTTAGCTGTGTGTTTCTTTATACAACACCAAGATTATTCTTTTCCCAGTCCAGGGACAACTCTACAGTCAATGAGGAGAGTTGGTGTTTCCTCGTACACTCTGCCTCTGTACTGTGTCCCTCACTCAGTTCTTGATTCCAGGGTGTGTCCCTGGAAGTTTCCCCATATAAATTCACATCACACACTCCCAAAGGCCCAGCTAGGGAAAGTAAGCAAGCGTCACTCAACAGGAATGAGAAACAGAGTGGGCTCCAATCATCACAGAAACCACTTTTCTATCTTCATCCCATGCAAAGAGTTATTAATAAGAATATGAACATTAAAAGTGAAGCAGGAATTTAGAAAGTCTAATCCTGTTATGGGGTGTGATTCAGTTTGTCAGACCTGTGCCAGAAGCAGAAGACATTTCCCAGGAGGGTGCTTCAAAGGTGGCTTACCCCTTTCAAGCCTCTCTCAGGCTGAGATAAGGCGCACCCAGCTCAGGCACTGCAGTTCTTAAGGATCCATGCTGGGCCAGACTCCTCTGCTGCCCTGGGGGAGTGGAGATGGTGCTGAGCAAAGATAGTTTTGCATGATCTCTTGCTTATTTCCTCCCTCAAAACCTTTGTGGGCAATGTTTGCTCATAAGGCACTTGGCGCCGCTCTATTTGCTATCAGCAGTTCCTGCATACGGCTTCTGTTGGAAGCATGGCGCCACAGACCACAGTTTCTTCATAGGCTTCTGTTGGAAGCATGGCGCCACAGACCACAGTTTGGCTGCCTTCTCTCAGTGCTGCTTAGGGGCCAGCCTCCCCCACCCCCACCCCAACAATATCCCAGTGGGAAGCAGTTGAGGGGAAAGGAAAGGAATTTACTGAGCTGCAGATTAGCTGGGAGCCCCAGAGGACCAATTCCTTTCACTCACCCTGCACCCCATCTGCGCCAAGCTTTATCACCCCATCCCAGGAAGTCTTTGTTCCATCAGAGAGGAGGAAACAGCTATCTGGGTGTGTGCATTTCTTTCTTCAAGGACGATCGATCGATCGTCTTCCTGTGCTTCCCACTCATTATTCTCAGCAGGCTCAACATCAAACCCGCTGGACGGTGTCCCATGAACTCATTCTTCTGCAGGACAGCCTGGTCTTCCCTGAACGGCTCGGCTCCGAAGCAGGCTTTGAGGCATATTAGTTGCTTAAAATAGTAGCCCAGTTTACCTTCAGGGCCATAATTCACATGGTTTTTTCCAAGCCGGGACTGAAAATAATCACAATGAGAGAAGAATTATACTTTTCTAGGTATGTGTCTTTGTCAGAGACGCTTGTGTGATTTGCGCCGTTTCCCACCTGGCTCCATTTTCCACCCTCACCTGATGCTGTTCTCATTGTTCAGGGCTAACGGCCCCCATTTCCCAAAGCACTGGCCCATTTTCATGCTTATAGCTCTTTCCCCTGCTGCATTTTCTCATTCTTGTAACTCCGCCTGCCTTAATCCCAAACCGCCTTTCTCATGATAGCAAGACTCAGTGAAATCTCAACCCTGCTCCTGACCCTGATCACCACGTACCCCTTCCTCCACCACTTCCCCAGTCCTCCCCTTACAAGCCCCACCTGTGGATCTCTGACGTGATGTTCCAACCCCCCTTTCCAAATCCATCCCCAAAGGCCTCCACTCACACCTCTGAAGAAGCAGGGTCAGAGCAGGTGCCCCATCATCCAGCTATTGTAAAGACGGCTGTAGTCTCCATATTTAAAAATTAGCATTCATCACTCCAGCTACAGTGGCCTGATTCTTCATCTCAGTCCGCTGCAGAGAGCACATGAAGACTGACTTACATTTGAGAAAAAGTTGTTGGGGACCCACCACCTCATGCCCACATTAAGCAGCAGAGAGCCAAGGCAAAGACTGCACGAGAAGGTGAATGAAGGAGCCGGGCAATTTGGATTTATTTCCTCCCCTTGTGATGAATTAACATCTTGATTCTCAAACCTGCTGTGCAGGAGAATCACCTGGGGGATATGCTCTTTTGTGCATTTGTTTATTTATGCACTCAGTTTGAATTTCGTTTAGCTTCTGGGAATAAATAATACACTCAACAAATACGATCTGCAAGTATTGAAAAAGCCATACCATAAAAGACTTGCACCACGCCCAGCCACTCAGTTCTCTGATCAGGAAAGCTGACTGATTTATTCTGTTATCAGGAGTTTTTTTTTTTTTTTTTAAGCAATTGTTGTTCAGTCCTACTACAAGGTTAGTGAGTAAGAATCTCTCATTGCCAGGCAAGGTCCTGGAATCCCCTAGTTAGTTCTGATGGGTTAGTTGGCTTTTATAACACGGCATTTTTGGAAAGTAGATTGGAGGATGGGCAGAGGGCAGCCACAAATATTCCAAGTATAGGCAGGAATGCTCCGTGATTGAAGATGGAGGACAGAGAGTTATAAAAAGTTGGGATTTTTTTAGAATCAAGAAATGGAAATTCAATAAACAGGAACAAGGAATATACTCTCTAGTCTGAGCCCCTGCAGACCATCAGGTGAGGTCAGCCTACACTCTCACTTTTTCTGGAAAGACCCTGCGATGCATCAAATGAGGTGACCGTTGGACTTGGGCGAGGTGTTTTTTCTTGTTTTGTTTTGTTTTTGCATTTAAGAAGAATTGGTCCGTGTGGTTTGAATGAAATCGACCCCCATGGACTCATAGGGAGTGGCATTATTGGAGATGTGGCCTTGTTGAAGTAGGTGTGGCCTTGTTGGAAGAAGTTAGTCACTAGGTGTGGGCTTTGAGTTTTTAAAAGCTCAAGTCAGGTCCAGTGTCACTCTCTCTTCCTGCTGCCTGCCTCTCCAGACATAGAACTCTCAGCTACCTCTCTAGCGCCATGTCTGCCGGCTTATGCCACCATACTTCCTGCCATGATGACAATGGGCTAAACCTCTGAACTGTAAGCCAGCCCCAGTTAAATGTCTTCCTTTATAAGAGCTGCTGTGGTCATGGTGTCTCTTCACAAAAATGAAACCCTGACTAAGACAGCCTAGTAGAGTCTCAGGCGACATTCTGGACTCCACAGCAGCAGCAGCAG
This sequence comes from Cricetiscus sungorus, assembly GCA_030556225.1. Lineage (NCBI taxonomy): Eukaryota > Metazoa > Chordata > Mammalia > Rodentia > Cricetidae > Cricetiscus > Cricetiscus sungorus. Next base: position 24,089,931 of record JANBXA010000190.1, on the reverse strand, counting down.
CAGCAGCAGCCGCCAGACTTTAGGCCCTGACTGTGCTCTGCTGTCTCTTCCCTGACCCAAGAAGGCAGAGGTGAAAATATAACACACGAGATGGGGGGTCTATTTACTCTTAAGTGTGGCCTTGTATATACTTCAAAGGATGGGTGGGTGAATCAGGTTGGATATTAGCATGAAGTCCTACAACATCCTTACGTATGAGGTTGAAGTCCAGCCAGGCCCACTGAGAGACAGGTAGGATGAGAAATATCTCATCTGGGCAGAGGTGGAATCACCTTCTCGAGTGGAACCAGGTAAACAAATCCATTGACAGATCCCAGACCTTAGGCCAAATGATTAATCCAGCAAATCCAAACATCCAAACTCCTGCTAACTAGGAATTTTCTACAGACATCCCATTCTGCCTCACAACAGGGTTGTTTTCTGTTGCCCTGCCTGTTCTTTTATTGGGCACGAAGTGTCAGGGAGTTGAGGAGGGAAAGAAAGAAAATTCACACAGTGTGGAGCATGGCGAGTCCCAGGCCTCTGACCGCTCCTTCTCACATCTCAGCTACCTCTGCTCAAGATGGTTAGTCTCCCTGAACCTCGGTTTCCTTATTTACAAAAGCATGCCTATATCAAAAAGTTGATTCCAGAAATGCTAAGTAGCTCTAAGCAGTTATCATGAACAGTTCACTACGGTGATCCTTCAACCACTGAATAGATTGGGTGGGTGTTTATCTACGCAGCTGCCCATCTTTCCAACAATCATTTGACTTGATGAATCAAAGAAGATTTCACAGGCATTCTCACATAACCTCCTTGCTCATTCCTTCCACGGACAGCTGAGACTACAGAGCTAAAGGCATCGATTACACAGCATCACAGTTCCCGTGGGGATGTGAGGGAGGACAGCTAGACAGGATCGTTGTCGTAGGGGAGTAAAGCCTTCATCCTGTAGGTAGAGGACAGGTTTGCCCAGGTCATGGAGAAAGGGTATCATTCTCACTGGCAACCTTTCTGAGCTCCCAAGCAGCCCATTAGCAAACAAGGCTAGTAAAATGGGCGTAATGAATTAACACAGCCTGAGTGGTTGAAACAACAGACCCATGTGAATAGTGCTAGAGACAGCAAGTGCAAAGCCGAGGTGTTAGGGGTCTTGGTTCTTTGGAGGCCCCTCTTCCTGGCTTGCAGATGGATGTCTTCTTGCCACATCATACGCAGTCGTTACTCTATGCATGCGACCTAATGGGCACATCTCAGCAAGCACCCTTTTAGAGGTCCTATGCTCAATGCAGCCTGGCTCAGGCATACTGGAGGCTAGCGTTCTGACAGATGACTTGGGGACACGATTAATCCCTACATCAGATGCCTGCCCCCTCTGACTTAACTATTTGAAATCATCTTCCAAATGACACTTTCCTTGGGAAACTTACTACTCAGCCATCCAGACAACATTACCCCCACCTCTCTCTCCATTTTCAAGCATGTATAAAGTATTGCAATTATATTTGTCTTCTATTAACTCTACCATAGCTCTTCTTCCCCCACTGTACCATTTTTTTACTCAGCTAATTCTCTAGTGGTGGAACCACTGGAGAAAAGTCAGAATTCCCTGTGTCAACTGCTAACAGTCCATAGCTCCTCAGGTAGAGGCAGGGACTCGCAGACACCTCCGCTACCCACGATAGAATGTTTAGGCGCAGTCTTGTTAAGGCATCCATAGCTACTGCATTCATGATTGTGATAGCCATATCCTCTCCGGGTGGCGACATTTCATGGCGCTCCTCCCCGTCCCCCAGCTCTCATTTCCTTCCCACCCCTCTTCCTCAGGGTTCCTTTGGCTTCTTGGGATACGGATGTCCCACTTAGTGTCTCGTGTGCAGCAATCACTTATTCTTAGCAATTTAACAAGTTATGAGTCTCCAGGTTAATTGTTGTTCTCTCCCTGGCTGAGAGCAGGAGTAGGCTATGGGTATAAACATATACATTTAAAACATATACATTTAAAACATGTCCATTTAAGGAGGCGGTAGTGTGTCCTCACGCTGGGGCCTGTAACTTCCCTAGTCATATGTTTTAAATGGATTTATAGCACCAGGTGTATGTTTCCCTCCCCATCGAGTGGGTCTCTAATCCAACTGCAAAGTAGTCGGTTAGCTCCAAAATTGTCATGCCTCGATTGCACCAATAGGTAGGTATACATACTGCCTGGTGGGTCAGTATGGAGGCTGGCCTCTGGCCTCCACACATACATGTACACACATATACGCATGTGCATACATGCAAATATGCACACAGACACATGCAGAAACAAAGAGAAACAGAACCTCATAGTGAGAGCACAGAAGCCCTCGCTTCATTCTCCTCACAACTTTTCCTTAAGTAAGCTGTGTAGTTATTGGCTGCCAGGATGTAAAGGGCACAGAGAGTTACTGAAGCGCTGAGCTGAGAAGTGCAAATGTCAAAGGCAAAGAGAAAGTTGCAAATAAAGTTCCAGATGTCAATGTGCAGACAGCAGAACCAGCTATGTGGGACAATATCCTTGGAAATGGGACTCAGGTCCCAGAATCTGTGTGGGACAGCGTCCTTGGAAATGGGACTCAGGTCCCTGAAGCTGTGTGGGACAGCGTCCTTGGAAATGGGACTCAGGTCCCAGAAGCTGTGTGGGACAGCGTCCTTGTAAATGGGACTCAGGTCCCAGAAGCTGTGTGGGACAGCGTCCTTGGAAATGGGACTCAGATTCCAGAAGCTCTTGCTGACAATTGGCATTACAGCCATCAGCTCTCCTCCATATCCTGGCATGTGACAGGTACGCAATCGAAACTAGCTGTATTATTGAACACATTACAGAATAATAAATATTTACAGATGAAGCTGAGTTGACGTAGCTATAGATATGTCCTTACCTCAATCTCTCCTCATCATAAACCGATCTAGTGTCCTTAAAATCTGTTCTATTAAATACCTACTTGGACGGTTTGCTATAACCACATAATACACTGGCAAGGTCTAGCAAAGCATGCACCTCATGCTAGACTACCCGGAAGCACCTCACCTCTCTGTTTCCTAGAAACAAGGCAGCATGTACAGAGATGCTCTGAGTGACGTCTCTCCATCAATTTCCACTCCAAGGTTTCTGCCACATCCCTGCCTCAGTCACCACCGCTCATGTAGGAACTTTTCTACAATGCTGTATTATGATCCCTGTCTTATCTGGCGGTGGCCACACAGGTGTAACTTATGTAAAAACATCCTGGGGTTTGTACTGAACATGAATAACCCTGTCTATACGCATGTGACAACACAATAAAAAATTAAAACAAACAAAAACCCTTTATAACATAGGTACTTTGGTTTTAGATCATAAGGCACCAAAAATAAGATAAAATTCAGAATTAGACATGGTATTGCCTGTCAAGGGGTGCCCTGGTTGATACCCAAAGATGCTTGTGGCAGATGGCTGTCTGACAATATGCCGATTGTCTGATAGGCATGTGCAGGCTGTTCCCTCCAGACTTAACTTCAAAGATACTACTAAATCTTAGAGAGTATATATATATATATTTTTTTGCCTGTTCAACAGACTTGCAGGGTACTGACAACAGTCAGTGAGAACAGCATAAGGGACAGCAGCATGACAGCAGCCATGATTAGTCACATTCCCACCGACAGAACATTAGTTCTAACACCACCATTTCAAACTCAAAGAAATGTCATTTTTTAGAAACTGTACTTCTGCTAATGTAGACCCAGTTTTGAAAAATCACCCATCTGGGAAGCTGCATTAACTGTGAAAATGGCGTCTCAATGCTGAGGGTGCAGGTGGCTGAAGAGGAAGATGTCCTCTGTAGACATGTGTAAGCTGTGAATTTTACAAGCAGTTCAGCCTTTTAAACACCCTGGGAATCCATTTAGTCTGGAAATGTCTGCTTCGACCAAGCAACAAGCCTGGGTTGCTAAGGGTCATAAGAAGCCATCATCAAAGAGAAATGTTCATTCTGTGAATGCCAGCCTGGATCTCAGCTGGAGGCCAGGAGCTTCACCGCCCATGACACAGGACATCATGTGTCAAAGGACAGCCTCAGACACCCCCAAACTCTGCAGCATCCACCAAATGATGGTCCCCAGTGTGACCAAACATGGACACCTTCACCACCTTGTTGGCACACCAAAGGCTGTCCAACTTCAGGTAAGCATTTGATTAGTATTTAACTTGGTGTGGTGGGTAAAATGTCCTTTATGTACCTAATAATAAGTTTCGTTTTGAAGCATATTTTCTTATGTAAATAATATAGCTATTCTGGTTCTTGCTTCTCTCCCTCTCTCTCTGTCTCTGTCTAAGTCTCTCTCTCTCTCTCTCTCTCTCTGTCTCTCTGTCTCTCTGTGTGTTCTTTGTTGTTTACATTCCACCTGTTTGTGTTTTTGAGGCTGAAGTCTGTCTCCACTGGCATGTGGCATTCTGTGGCTTATGCCACAAGTTTCTGGCACTGTGTGTCACTTGGGTCATTCATTTTCTTTCTTCTCTGACTGGACAACTAGGTCAGCCTGTGCTCATTCTAAGTATGTGACACTATCGGCTCGATCTTAGTTTCTGTTGTATACTGGACTCTTCTTAAGAAAATCAGACGCAGCTCATTTCCAAGGTCTTCTGCCTGTGTTCTTCACGTTTTCCCTACCAGCGGTCTGTCCTACCTTCTAAGACACCTTGTAAAAACAAAGAAAGTAAGCACTGCCCAAAGTTCAGCTTTCTAAAGCCAAACACACAGCTCTGGAGAGCAGACCCTCCACAGATCTTCAGGGAAACGCCTCATTTCACCCCCATGTTTCTGACATTTTCCTTCGAGAAGACCTGTGTCCATCTCCTTACACCCCAGTGGTTCCATTGCCATCTCTGCAGCTGTGCACAAAGGGTGGCAGCCTGCTGTCACCAGCCCTCGAGTCAAAGGATGTGCATTCGCTCTTACACCTGACCGTGAGGTCTCCGAGCACGGCTTGATCCAACTCTGCTGTCCTGGCTCCCTTCCCACAAGCTTCTTCATCTCAACAGAAACCAAATGCTGCCTCCACCTCTTCTTGTGTGTTGTGATTTCTATTTGCTGATGCGTTTGCAGACTGAGATTCTGGCCACTCTCATTCACCATCCTTTGATTTGATTTCCCCCCCAAAGAACATTTTTCCAGATGACTATATTTACACCCTACTAATGACAAATATCTACAGCTGAGATGACCTGAAAGAGTGTCCTCTTTGTACCAACTCACCGTGTGAGGCATTCAGGCACCATGCTTGCAATTATTGAACAGCCACAACATGTAATTGCAGGGTTATTTTCTCTTGAAAATTCTATGGGACGATAATAACAAATGACAATGGTAGAGTGGGGAGGCGGGAGATGAGTCTGGAGAGAAATCAAAATAAGTACTCAAAGAACTTTGGAAAAAACATCCAAATCAATATTTTCTCCACAATGTAGGTAGGTTATAAGAACTGAAAATTCTCTTTGTCCCTAAGGAAAAAAATATGATGGATATCTTTCCTAATATGACCAAGCCTACGCGCAGTTCTCCTACAAGTATACAAAAGATGTATGAAGGAAAAAGGAATCGCTTATGATTGTAAAAGAAAATCATTATATAAAGATTTTATATACATACACACAAGTATATACAATATATACCACACCAAAGGATCATATATGTGTGCACATGGCATTAGAGATCATATATATACATATGTATGTACATATATATAATCTTCATAATATTATCTGTTCCCATATAGCTTTCTCACTAAAATATTTTAATAATAAATTTTCCCTCCTGATAGTGACAGAGCCCCGCTACTGCTGACATGTTCTTCTCTTACCCGAGCAAAGAGGACATGTCTAGTGTCTACTATGGACAAAGCACACATGTGCAATGCTGGCACTTGAAAGCTGGGAGCCAAGACTTCAAGTGATCTTCAGCTACATGCTCCAGAGCAAATGCCAGGCCAGCACGGACCACCCGGGACTGCCTCTCAGAGCAAAACAAGACAGGGACAGAAGCAGGGAGGGAGGTCTGAAAGCATGCTTCTTTTAAAGCTTGAATTTACCTTCAGTTGCCATTATTTCTACAATAATAATAATGCTATGGTTCCTCACCCAGAACTGCTACTTCTACAGTGTCATCGGCTAAATTTCTGTTCCCATATCTATTTTCACTTTGATTCAACACCATGAAGTCTTGGTATCTGGAAGGAAGGTTTTGGCCAGTTTTGTTCTTTTCTTTCTAGGGTGTCTCAGTCATTCTTGACGCTTGGGAATTTCATATGTGCACTGTGACATTAACTCAGGGGCCACACTGAGACATATTGCTGGGATGCTGACATGGAGCTGCATGAATTTACAGGCACCTTTAGTAAAAAGATGCCCTTATAACAGGCCTCATGACCATGTGCTACAGTTCTTTAATCGAGTTCCCTGTCACCTCTGAATGGTGTTCTATTTATCTGCAGAGATTTTTTTCGGTATTGGGTATTTATGATGCTAAATGGCAAAAACTTACATCTAAAGTGATGTGCCCCAAGTGCTCCGTGTTGATACAGACATATTTTACTTGATCTGCATTGACTTTAACCCAGCAATTCCCTTGCTAGTGTATCGTGATGCCTGGGCCTCACAGCTCTCTGCTGTCCCCATTCTTGTATGACACAGACTTTGCAAGCCCTGCCTTCCAAGGTTACACAGAAGTGCTCTCAAAAGCATCTTGTTCTTGACCTTCAAAGGAAGCTTTTACCCATCCCATAGCAAGCTCATTTTCCATATACCATGTTCCTTTCAAAGTCCAATTTGCTAAGAGTTTTGAAAATCGTTGTTAGCTTTTACTTTTAGTTTTTCAAAATGTACCTGGAGATGCTCACATAAATTTATTTTTTCTTTTGATGTAGTCAATCCCATTGATTTTTAAATGTTGAGTGGAATTGCATTTGGATAATTAAGTCGCCACTGTTCACACTGAGTGAAGCTGTTTAATATATTGTGGGGCTACCTTTCAAGGCCAGCTCACCCTGCATCTGGCTTATGGCGTCTGCTTCACCTAATGGCTTTGATTGGTTTGGCTGTGAAAGTTGACTGATTAATGCTCCCTCTCTTTCAGATTTCTTATTTGGACAAAAATGTTGTGCTATTTTTCTATTAATGTTTAGGGAGTTTGTGAGTAAAGTCATTGATCTCTGGAGATTTTCTTTGCAAGAAAGTTGTAAGCTATTAACTAAATGTCCATAGCAGTTATAAGGTTATTCAATTTTCTATTTCTTCCTGGTTCTGCAAAAAAAAAGTAAAATTTTGCTAGAAGAGTCCAGTCCCTCTAAAATTTAAATTTCATTAGCATGAAGTTTTCATAGAATCCTTTTCATTTCATTGCTTGCTTAATACTATGAGGACATACCTCAGTTTCTGTTGTTAAGATCTCAGTTCATTTCTGCTGGAGTTTTATCACTTTTATTAGTTGTTAACTAATGTTGACTTTATCCCCTCTAACTCCACTCTCCTGATTATGTTTTTCTTCACCATCTCTCACTCTCACTGCCCCTCCATCCCCTTTCAATGGTTGTATTTATAGCTATAAATTTGCCAACCTTGACTTTCATTGCATGTTGTAGCTCTTTCCTATAAAGTTTCTGTAAGTGTTCATATTTTAAAGTTCAGTGAGATGACTGCTACTCTCACTAACTGTTCTATTGTCTCTGGAGCAGGTAGCTTCTCTCCTTGTACCATTCCCTCAGGCCATATTTTTTTCTGCTTTGAACAGGAATTACATAATGCACATTATTTAGTGTCTGTGTTCTTTAGCTCAGTTTTATATCTGAACCATCTGTGATCTGCCTGTAGGTTTAAATTCACTGCTTTTCAGCTTGGATTATATTTCATTATGTGAATTCATCTATAATTTACGGATGTTTGTAATTTGGAGGTTTTATGAAAAAATGTCCTAGCAAATCACGCCTTTTAACAGACTCATGCAGTCATTAACTGTGTGTGGAGGGGGAACAGACCTAGGGGTGGATTGCTCACGCAGGAGGCACACACTCAGTTCCCTCTCTCTCTGTCTCTCTCTCTGTCTCTCTCTCTGTCTCTCTCTCTCTCTTCTTCTCTCTCTCTCCCTCCCTCCCTCCCTCTCTCTCCCTCTCTCTCTGTCTCTCTCTCTCCCTCTCTCCCTCTCCCTCTCCCTCTCTCTCTTCTTCTCTCTCTCTCTCCCTCCCTCCCTCCCTCTCTCTCTCTCTCTCTCTCTCTCTCTCTCTCTCTCTCTCTCTCTCTCTCTGTGTGTATCTAGGGGTGCAATTGTTCATGCAGAATGCACACACTCTGCTTTAATAGTGACCAAGTCTCTCCAGCGAAGTGTGAGGCTTCTGCCTCTTTCACATCTCAGTTAAATGCCTGGCACTGTCAGTCTTCTTTGCTTTAGTGCTCTGATTGACATGTGCTGTTATCCTCCCCTGGTTTCCACACATGGAATTAACCCCAGACTTTCTGAGTAGGGCTGCTGGAAGAACTGGTGCCCAAGGTCAATTCAAGGACACAAAACAGTCCTGCAGTCTATGGGTGAATGCACACATTCCTCACCGGTACACCTCCAGGTTTCCTCTAGTGGCACTGTATGCTTTTCAGTGGTGAGGTCATGCCTGGCATCATGAACTTCATTAGGGTGCTTGAAATTTCTGATGCCATGGTACCTGCAGCAAATGTTATTGAGAGATAATTTTGTTCATTGCACAAATATACCTTCTTCAAATAATGACAGTTTCCCTACCCATTCTAATTCTTGTGTTTTAAATCTCCTCTTCTTGATTGATTGTACCCTATGCAATACAAAATAGAAAGGGCAGCAGCAGGCATTCTAGCCTTGAGACATTATCAGGGAGAACATCAGATCTCAGCACCAAGTATGTGGCAGTGTGACAGTCATCAACTATGTGGCAGTGTGACAGTCATCAACTATGTGGCAAGAGGCATGGTACAGTTACTACAGACAAACTTAAGGGACTTCCTTCATGCTCCATACTCTTTGAAATCATGAAGGAAAGCTGAAATTCCTCCCTGCTTGGCATGCTTCTTCCATGTGTCATGAGCGACTGTCCTCTGGGCCATGCATCTGCCATCTTGAGGAGTTCAGCTATGGCCCCTGCCTGCAAAAGATCATCCCAGTTGGCCTGGTTGACAGTTTGTACCCTGGAATAAAGGTGCATAGTGGACCCTAAAGTAGTACCAGCTGCTCTCAGTCTATTGTGCCCAGGGGGCGGGGCTACAGAAAACAGGGACCCAGAAAAGAATTCAGCAGGGGCTCATTCTGTGTGGCTGGGAAGCCCTCATCCCCACTGGGTAAGATTTTCAGGTCCAGCCAGACAGGGGAGGAGCAGTAGGGAAGAAAAAGAAAATGATAAGTAGGGTTACAGATTAGTGAGATACACAATATATAACACAGTGAGATACACAGAGAGGGGATAATGTCAATCTTTACTTTAAAAACCGATGAAGCTGATAAAACTCCAGCAGAAATTAACTGAGATCCTAACAACAGAAAATGGGATGTGCCTTTGTATTATGCAAACAGTTAAAGGTAAAGAGTACCATGAAAACTTCACGCAAATGAAACTGAAATTTTAGAAGAATTAGACTCTAGCAAAAATTTTACCCATTTTTTTTTAAAAAAAAAAAAAAACAGAACCAGGAAGAAATAGCTTATTGAATAATCTTTTAACTGTTGTAGACATTTAGTTAATAACTTACAACCTTCTTGCAAAGAAAGTCTCTAGAGATCAATGGTTTTACTCACAAATTCACCAAACATTAATAGGAAAATAATGCAACATTTTAACCAAATCAGAAACAGAGGGAACAGTTTTAATTCATGAATCAGTCATTTTTTATAGGGAAACCCATAAAGGGCCTTAGGCAAAACAATGAAGCCAACCAACCATGGACTGAAACCTAAACCATGAGCAAAACTATTTTGTTATTCTAATTTATTACTATGGCATTTTTGCCGCTGTAATTGAAAGCTGAAAGTCTGTAAGTCCTCAGCTCATGACTCTGTGTTTGTCTTGACACTCTGTCAGATCTGGACCATAGCTTGCTACTGTCCTATAACTTCCATAGAAAGTAACCCAGGAGGTATACGATCTCAGGCCTCACCACTTGGTATTGGATAGCCAGGAAAGAACTATTTACAGGTGACATTATATGATGTAAGCAGGTTGTTCTTATGTACTTAAGAATGTATGTAAGTGTGTGTGTGTGTGTGTGTGTGTGTGTGTGTGTGTGTGTTTGCTGTGAAGAAACACCATGACCATGGAAACTCTTATACAGGAAAGCATTTAATCAGGGTGGCTCACTTATAGTTCAGAGGTTCTGCCCATTATCATCATGGTGGGACATGGCAGTGTGCAGACGGACATGGTGCTGGAGGAGTAGCTGAGAGTTCTACATCTGATCGTCAACAGGAAGTGATCTGAGTGTCACACCAAGTGAAGCTCAAGCAAAAGAAACTGAAGGAAACTTTAAATATAGTGGACTGAGAATGATGTCATCAATGTCATTTTTAAACAGACTGTAGTGACAGTAAGTCTCCAACCCCTCTTCACATCCTTGCACCTTTTTTTCCCTTCTATGAATGCTCCACATAATTAATGTATATTTTATTTTTAAAGCAGGAAGCCTCCACCAACTTGGAAGTTGGTGTCCTGTCCATGGGAAGCCTGTGTTGGCTTCCTGGGGGAAGAAAGATGGGGAACACACACAACCAATCTTCTTTCTTCTCCAGGTACCCCAGCTGACGTCCCCAGGTGGCAAAAAGTAGAACAGGAATAAGCCACCCCAAACTGAGTCTGGCCCTAATTTCTAACCCAGTGAGTCATACAGAAACAAGCTATTTAAGTCTAGACTCTAGATGGTGTGTTATGTAACCAAGCTAACTGTTAGGCTCTCTACACCTCCTCCCTCCCAAGAACAGGCTCTGCTGAGCCTGCCTGACACCAGCCTGGCTGGGACTCCACGGTTCCTGAAATGACAAGGCTGTGGTGATGGCAGCACTTGAGACCTGGGCTCAGAATTCCTACACTGTCACTTGGCCTGTGAGTCAGCCCTAGCAGGTAGGGAGCCACCCAGGAAGAGAGGTGAAGACTGAGAGATGTAAATTTCAATGCTTAGCACATGAAAGCTACAAGACGGACATAATGGGCAGACACACGTTGACTGGTGTTGTGATGTGACTATTGAAAACCAAGGAGAAGGCTTGGAGGGACTCAGCACACCGCAGCTCTCGATGACACAGGAGTCAGAACAGAATCAAACAGCTGTGAGTGTCTCGAGCAGGGAGTGTGGAGGGGACAAATGTATGTGCTCTGACACAGAAATTTACAACTTTTCAATAAACTGCAGAAAAGGCTTCCAACCGCAGGGCTAGGATATAAACTAGGATATTTAGTTCATGATCTGGTCAGTTCAGCCTGCACCTTCCCATGAGGCCTCAGAGCCAGGGCAGCTCCCCGAGCCACCAGCCAATGGACTGTGTGACTCAGAGTGCCCAGAGCTGGGGACCTGGCCTGCTTGTTAATGGAATTCTTTCCCTTCTTTCCGAGTCCCCAGCAGATAGCCTCCAATGCCCGGACGAGAAGGAACCCAAATCTACGGTCAGAGAGTTGATCTGATCGGGATTTACGTTGAGGCTCTCCTGTTAATGGCCATAAACACACGGTAGCAGCTTCAGCAGAGAGGATGTTTTTCTGAAAGGCCATGCCATTGCTTGAGCACTGATGTTGCTTGCATGCTCAGAGTCAATGCCCTGAGCTTTGTGGACACATGCCCTGGGGTGTGTCCTTCACATGACTGCATATTGTGGGACGTGATCAGCCACAACCTCAAAGAAACAGGGCTCCTATCGGGAATGGCTTGTGTGTTGAGAGGGACCCCAGTAAAAGTCCCATACTCGAGGGTGCACGTTTGGATCTTCACTGTGTCCAGCTTGGGGCCCTGAGCTGTCCTGGCAGTGCCCATCCACCCCCAGCCTGGAAATGATGAGCCCCAGCAGCCTTCGTCTGACCCTTGACCCCTTGACTGCATGTGCGGGAGCCCAGTAACTTCCTGTTTATTCTCACCATGGGAGCACACATACTTCTTTCTGCTTGGGTTCCTGTGATGCTTCAGTCCTTGGCTTGGCTACCATTCTCTCTCTCTCTCTCTCTCTCTCTCTCTCTCTCTCTCTCTCTCTCTCTCTCTGGTGACAGAGAGATCTGCCACAGAGCCATAGGATTCCTGGGAAAGAAAAGGCCTTTATCTCCCTGTCTCGTCCTGTGAGGTACCCGGGCATCTGGACAGGATGGGCCTTCATCAGGTGGCTCTCAGTCACCAAGGGGTCTTTCTTCTCCAGTCAGTTGCCAGCCCTTTGAGGTAAAACAATCCCATGCATTGTACCTGAGTTTGTCTGGGGTGTCCCAAGAGAGACAGCCATCTACATGGACCCCGTATCTCACTTGGGGTCCCAGGAAGGAACACCTGTCTCCCCAGCATGGCTGAAAGAATGATTTCAGCTGAGGTAGTGAACTCTGACTCTGGCAGAGGCTTTGGGACACAGGATGACATCTGGAACAGCATCTGGAGGAGTAGCAGAGCACCTCAGATGAGGCAATGGTTCAGTTGGGCTACACAGTACAACTGTGCAGACTCTCAGCTTTACAGAGCTCAAAACAAATCCCTCTGTTAATGACCTAGTATTTGGGGCTTAACAGACCTTAGTGAAGCTTCCCATGGCCTCTGCCAGATGGCCCTTCTCTCTGCTTCAGACTGATAGATTCCCCCTTATCCCTCACGCCGCTATTCCTCAGTAGCTTAGACACGGTCATCTCTAGATTGTATATGGGTTTAGCTATTCAAATAAACAGATATCCTGGCTCAACATTGGGTATGCTTGCCCCCCCCCCAAAAAAGATTATGTCTATGAACAAGATTAGTCTTTGGCTGTATGTTTTATTTACAGCTTTGCTTCAGAAAGGACTTGAAGCAACTAAATCCGGAAGTGGAATGTGACAGCATAAGGGTCTCATCCGACAAATGCCCACTGCACACAGTGTGCGAGAGGCCGAGCTGTTCCCTCCACTGGGGACAGTGAGGCGCAGAATGTTAAGAATCATGAAACTAATTTCAAACATTTGTCACACGCTCCATATCCATATCCAGGTGCTGCCCAAGTTTGTCTTAACAGCAAAGTAGCCAAGTGCTCTAAAGACACCCAATGCAAGAGGTCATTCCCATCCCTACTTTATAGACGGGGAAATGAGGCTTGTGCTACTGGGGAATGTGAGAGACAGGACTGGGATCTAGGACTGGGCTCTCAGCCCCGATACTTGCCAGCCTTTCCCCAAGGGATGGACAAGGAGCGGGGCTGTGAGCAGATAATAAGGAAAGGGCCTTGGTGGCTGCATAGTGGGAGTTTCTAGGACACTTTGTACTAGAATATCCAAGGCCTTCTTCAAGAGGGAAAGGAATCTGGCCTCGCTCTTGGAAGCACTTGCTAGAAGAGTTCACGGTGTGGACACTGGCAGGTGCGTGGGACCTGTGGTAGATAGCAAGTCCTCATATGTGGCAGCATTGGGGACACAAAGCCAGGTGGAAAGTTGGAGGAGGCTCAGAGGTGCTTAAGTGCTGGCTGGACTGACAGCAACCTCCTGAAAGCAACAGGGAATTTTTGGAGGGTCGTATACAATGTTAATATCCCTGACAACCTGGCCTCCAAGCACATGGAAGACAGCTAAGCTGGGTGACCCTCTGGGATATCAGAAATGGTGATGCTACCAATGAATGTAGACATCTGTGGAGGGATCAGGGAGCAGAAAGCCCCAGCAATAGACCTGAGTGTCGAGGAGCCACAGAAACAAGATTCCCAGAGCCTGGCAGCCACTGATGGAAGCAACATATGAAAAGCCTGAAGGCTATAGGCTGCATAGGGGAACCGTCCCTCCATCCCCAGCGTGCAGGGTCCCGTAGGGGTGAAAGGAAGTCTACTCCAGTGAGGAGATAGATGGCGGGGTTCATTCCAGTGCAGAGATAGATTGGGGGAAGGTTCACTCCAAAGCATGTGTGCTCATGTGTACTCGTGTGTGTGTGTGTGTGTGTGTGTGTGTGTGTGTGTGTGTGTGTGTGTGTGTGTGCGCGCGCGCGCGCGCGTGTTTACTTATAAACTAGTCATTTGTACTCAGGCAACTGTCCCCACAAAACTGGACAGGGACCATCTGATCACCTCTACTATTTTCACAGTACAGTCATGACTGTTTTGTGGGGTGTACTGTCCCAGACCCCACTAAGGAAGTCACATGGTAGAGTTCCCTTCCTAAACTCCTCTGCTGTTGGAATTCCAAACAACATCTGCCTTCAAGATCTTAGGTGTCGGGTGGTGGCCCAGCACACCTTCAATCCCATTGCAGGGGCAGAGGCAGGTGGACTCTGTGAGTTCAAGGCCAGCCTGGTCTACAGAGTGAGTCCAGGACAGCCAGGGCTACACAGAGAAACCCTGCCTGGAAGAAAGAGAGAGGGGGGGGGTAAGAGGTGGTGGAACAATTTTTTACTTGCTATAAACAGTAAACTGAGCACTGACCTAAGGGTTCATAACTGCAAGTGCATGCTATACCCCGAATGAGAGCAAGCACTTCACTCCAGTTTCAACACAACCTTGTGTAATAAGAATGATGTCACTTGTTTTGCAGAGGAAGTGTCACAGTCCAGGTGGGTGAGCTGTGACAGTAGGGCTGGGCTAATGTCACTCTTGGCCATGGCACATGGCTTCCCGCTCCGTCTGTGAAACTCTTTTGAGATGGGTTTCGTCAGTGCTTGCATTGCATCAGCAAACAGCAGAGAGCAAGTATCCTTTACTGCAGCTTCTCACGTGACACAATGTATCCACCCGCATCTTCTCTTCACGTGACACAATGTATCCACCCGCATCTTCTCTTCACGTGACACAATGTATCCACCCGCATCTTCTCTTCACGTGACACAATGTATTCACCCCGGCTACCATGCCATTTCCTTCAGGAAAAACGGGGAAACATTAATGCACAAACCAAGAGCACTCTGTGTTGATCCTCTGGGCCACATACAGAATTTCTTGCCAAGAAAAGAAGGCAGGGGCATTTTCCGGGACATGTGACAGCTCTGTCCATGAATCTGAGCAGGAGAGAGCAAAGGCTGTAGGGTCCCCTCATAGCTTTGTGGCGCTGCTAATCCTAGTTTGCTTTCCTGTTGTGATAAAGTACAGACAGAAATGAGCTTGGAGGAGTAAGTGGCTTACATAAGCTTATAGGCCACACACAGTGTGGAAGCCACGGCAGGAACTCGGGCGGGAACCTGAAGGCAGGAACTGACACAGAGGCCAGGGAGAGGTGCTGCTTACTGGGTTGCTCCCCACGGCTTGCTTCCTTGGTAACCCAGGACCACCTTCACAGAAATGACACTGCCCACTGTGGACTGCGACCCCCCACATCAATCATTAACCAAGAATATATCCTCAGATACGCCTACGGAACATTCTGATAAAGGCATTTTCTCAGCTGAGATTTCCCCCTTCCAGGTGACTCTAGCTTATGTCAAACTGACAAAAACTAATGGGCACACACGACCATAGGCCAATGGGGCTGGGGAATTGTCTAGACGATGTTTTGTCTTGTCTTCCTAGCTGGCTTTAGGTTTTTGTCAAGCTGACAGTGGACATTAACTCTGACACAGTTTGTGATGAATGAACAATTGGTGTCCATTTCCCCATCTTCACAACAGGGTCAGCTACAGTCTGTCAGAGTTGTTGGCGATTTTAACTTAGACAATTCTTACACTGGCTTAAGTTGGTGGCCGTCTGTGGCTGAGTCCTCTCCAGACACCCAGTGCTGGTGCTTGGCAAGGTGCCCCAGGGTCTCAGCCTCATGGTGGGAACATACCGTGACTGCTAAATTCGGTGTTGGACATCATCATTTGCCAAGAGTAACTCTGTTCTCCTGTAGCTCCATGGGCCCTGTCCAGCTGTTCTGTAGGAAAGACAGATAGGCTGAAGGGTGTCACCGTGGCTTAAAAAGGTGCTTTTGGCTTTTTTTTCTCCATGTTATTTTCTCAGGCTATGTTGTCGGCTGAACATATGATTGAAGTTGTGCCTCCTATAAGGTGGCAAGGCTTGGAGGACCAGGAGGGATTCTGGTGAGGGTGGCCCCATTCACATAAGTATTTCTATCAAGAAAAATATAGGCAAATTTACAACTGAAAGTTTATTTTCAACCAAAAAGAGTACTTGGGTTTCATCCAAATCTTACTTGGAATCTATTCTAGTTTGATTTCTGTTGCTGCAGTAAATACCATGTCCAAAAGCAACTTGGGGAAGAAAGGGTTTATTTTGTCTGATGGGTGCTGGTTTTGAAGGCATGAAGAGCAGCAGAGGCTTGGCGCTCTGTGACAGGGCTGGAGTCTCTGAAGACTGCCCAGGAGAGGCTACTGGTGAAAGTGTAGCCTCATTGCAGCAGAAGACCCCTGTGTTTTTGAGATGCCAGTACCATGGCATGACTGCCAAGAACAGCAGCAGTCTGAGTTTAGAGGACAATCTATGTGGCCTGCAGGGGGCAGAGCTGGAGAAGTGACCACAAGTGGATCCCAGAATCTGGACGAAAAGTTAGTTACACTGTTGGAGTTTGATTTGACTTTGGTCTGGTTGTGACTATGCCCTGGTAAATCCCTCTTGATGTTAGAAAGTATTTTTGATTTTACAGGAGCCCATAGTTGAGAGACTTTAAACTTTTAAAAAGATTTTAGAGTTTACAAAGACTCTGGATTTTAAAAGAGCTTGGGTATTTTAAAGAGGATCTTGAACTTTAGAGTGTTTGAATTTTTAAAGACTGTGGCACTTTTAAGAGTCAGAATATTTTATATTGTGATGTTGATATTAATGTGAGATCTTGGGGATGAAAAAGAAGGAAAGGTTATAGCCTAACAATGACGTGTTTCTGTGTCAAGCTGACGGGGGGTCAGTTGTGCTGGATACTTTACATCAACCTGGCGCAAGCTGCCGTCATTAGAGATGAGGAAAGCTCAATGGAGAAAATACCTCTATGAGACCTGGCGGTAGGTAAGCCTGTAGGGCATTTTTTCTTCATCAGTGATTGACAGAGGGTGGCCCAGGGCATTCTGGGTGGTCTGGGCTGGTGGTCCTGGGCTCCACAAGAAGGCAGGCTGAGAGAGCCAAGAGGAGCAAGCCAGTGAGCAGCTCCCTTCAAGACACCTCCAGCTCCTGCCCTGTTTGAGCTCCCGTCCTGACTTCCTTCAGTGATGAGCAGTGATTTAGGATAGGTAAACCAAACTAATTCTTTCCTCTTTAAGTTGCCTCTGGTCATGGTACCCCAACGAGAACAGCATCCAAAGAGTGTCAGATGGCCTGTGATGGGACCAATAGTGGGGAAAAGGACAGACTCCATGTTGTGCGCTCTGCAGTCCTATGTTACCATGGTAATGAGTGACAGCAGTCCTCTATGGGCAGAACAGATTGTTCTAGTCAAAGAGAAATGTATATCTCTGGGTCTGTTCTTTTAGTCAAGAGTGTAACTACATGGCTTGTGAGGCTTTGCCTCCATTCTGACACAGACAAAGAAAGCAGAAGATTCTGGCAAACACTTACGGGGGGTTGGGGGGTTGGCAAAGGAGAGCAGGGCGCATTCATGCAACGAAGTAACTGATAATTGCCTTCATTATTCTAGGCTAGATTGAGGTCATTGTCTGATGAAATTGTGCAATTTAGGAAATAGAAAAACTGAACACAACATCTGAATCTGTTTAGACACAAATTCTTATCAACGTTTAGCTTTTCGGAAGGGGAGAGACAGGAGGAAATGAAGACGCTGTGGTAGACAGGGAGGTGGACCAGGAGGGGAACAGCCTTGATGCTGGGTGCTAAAAAGAGAGTGGGGGAGGACCAGGTAGGGATGAGGGATGCGGAGCTGCACAAGCATTCATTATTTTATCCCTGGAGTGGAACACGGTGACATCATGACATTTGCTGCCTCTTAGACTTCAGAAACATCTGCTTCTGTTATTAAAACAAAAACTAAACAAAGTCTGTGCAGGGCTCCCAGCCCTTTTCACTACAAGGAAGCCTCAGCCACCCAGAATGCGTTGATCACTCCCTCGCCGCTCGCCCTGATCATCTTGACTAAGTGTCCCATTCACCTCCTCCACTACATTACTACAAAACCCCTGCAGTTCCACGCTCAATATACCAATATGGGCAAAGCTGTCACAGAATCCCTCAAGGCCAGCATTCAGGGCTGCTCCTTCCTTCTTAGCACACAGAGGGATCCAGGTCAGCTGGCCTGTTATCTACATCCGGGTCTTCTTGGGTGAACATTTTGGGGAAGGTCAGGACACACTTAGCCCTTTCTCTGTATTTATAGGGTCTATCAGAGCATGTCTTCTGACTGTATTTTCCTAACTTTCATGAATCCCTAGTAAAATTCTGTCTCCACTCTGCTCCTTGGGGCCTTGAGGTGGCCTTCTGAAATGACTGGGGACACCAGGCCCCTTCCATCTGCAGCCAACAGCAGAGAACATTGTTCCTTAACTTTAAATGTACCTCTTGAAGGGAAGCCTATCACCCAAGGATGAGGAGAAGAAAGTAATTTGCTTAGGTAAAGGAATGTTGTCAGGGCAAGACTAGCTTGACTGAATTCAAGGTTAATGCCACATCCCCAAGGTCATCCACTCTCTGCCTTTGTGTCTGTCTCCTGTGCCCACTCTTCCTACAGTTTTGTCAATGAATTCTCTCAAGCAAAGCCAGAGGTGGCCCCAGAAGTCCTAGGCTACACTCAACAAGTGCAGTGACCATAGAATCTCTTCCCCAAACATCATGCAGCCATGGCCAGGACTCTGCCTGCCTTGAAGGAATCCCTCCCTGCTTATTCTTTCACGCACCTCTGTCAGAAGGGACATTTGATCCTGTGCTCTCCTACTGCCAGGGAAGAGTTCTAAGGTGGTCAGAACCCAGCACTCTGAATAGGTGGTAAAGTCAACCTCAACAGACAGGCATTGTCGCCTTAGGGTGTTCTGGGACATTACCATCTAACAAATGGGGTTCTCATGGACTTTCTTTGCCCCAGGTAGAATCTTCCTAAAGGGACAAATGGTAGGCAAGAATTTGGCCTAAAGGCTGTTTCCCCTGAAGAGCTAGCTGTGTGGGTTGTCAGTGGGTTGTGTGCTTCCCAGACCCTCTTTTCAGTACAGACCTCACTTCCCTGGACAGACTGCCAAAGACCCCTTTCCCCAAAGCACACAGCTGACTCCCTGGTACTTCCCCTTAGTCCAACTGTTAACACAGGGTGAAGCCATCATCTGGGACAGTCCATAGTCAATGGCTGCTCACAAAGGGCCACCTTCTTGCCCCAATTCCAGATACACGCCCCCCAACAAAAGTCCTATAGTGCCTGCTCAGCAGGCACTATAGAACTGATTGAGGGTTTTCTCACACTGCTTTGTCAGTAACTTTCCCTCCACACGCGTGCTTCTCTGGCCCCACCCCCACCCACAGAGGTTCCCCTACGAGTGCTTCAGAGTCCGAGTTCCTTTCCAGGGAGCCACCCTTCAACAATTCCTATGTGGCATCTCAGACTAATCCTACTTCATATCCACTGTAAAATAGGATGGTTCTGTAGGGAACCTATTTGATTTCCTTCCTAAGGACTAGCAGTGAGAGTTTGGTAAAGTTAGTAGACCAATTTTATCCTCATAACCCCACGTGACAGCATGCAGGTGTGAGTAAGCTCAGCTCTCAGTTTGTTAGCATTACTTGTAATTGGTACATAAACACATGAAAAATATACACAATGATGAGGTGCCATATTGTTTAAACACATAGACATACTGTGTCAAATCAGCCTAAAGATATCTCTTCAACATTTATCACTTCCATATATATATATATATATATATATATATATATATATATATATATAACAAAACAAAACAAAACAAAAGAAGAAGGATCAAAGCCCTTTCTTCTGCCAAAAGTTGGGGACAGGAAGTTCAATAGGAAGAAGGTTTGGTTTTACAAGATGTTAAGGCTTAACTAGAAATGTCCCCCACGTTCATGAGTTGAATGCTTGGTTGGCAGCTTTTGCTATTTTGAAGGCTATGCAGTCTCTAGAAGGTGAGCCCTGACCAGCAGAAGCAGGGTACTAGGATTAGGCCTTTGGAGAAGATGTCAATCCCTGGATCCAGCCTGCTCCCTGCATTTCCACACAAACAATGCTATGATGGTTTGAGAGAAAATGGCCCCAAAGGGAGTGGGTTATTAGGAGGTGTGGCTTTGTTGGAGTGGGTGTGGCCTTGTTGGAGGAAGTGTGTCACGGTGGAGGTGGGATTTGAGATCTGGCACATGCTCAAGAAGGATACCTCACTGTGATACAGCACCCTCCAACTGAGCCCAATCCAAGCTTTCCTCCTACAAGTTGTGTCTGTGAGGAATTTTAGCCCAACCGTGTGTAAAGTGACTAATACACTCTCTCCAGCTGTTTCTGTCAAACGTTCTTGTCACAGCAAGTAGAAAGGAAGTAACTTATAAAATGGTAGTCAGAGAACCTGGCCTCTTGGTGTGACAGACCCAGCTGGTTCTGGAGCCTTGGGATGAGGTTGGAAGAGCTGTGTGGAAGGGCTTGACAATCGCTAACTGAAGGTTCTCGTCAAACCTGGAAGAACAGCCGCCAACAGGAGAGTCATCAGTAAAGATGACTTGGGGGTCTCAGATGGGAATGAGGGCATGATGGGAAACCAGACTAGAGGCTCTTCATGTTAGATTATGGCTACGTTCTCTACATATCACAACAGTAGTGAAGTGATTCAAACAATATGGAGAAATTAACTGAGTAGGAGAAATTCCAAGACGGGGAAACATCTGGGTTATAGTGTGGTTGTTTCTGGTTGCTTCTAGTACAGATTATAGTTAGGATGTATGGCAAAAGTAAAAGATACAGCCAAACAGTTTCTTTAAGCCTTCAGTTTTGACAAGGAAATATATGCTCGAGGCAGACAAAGCATGAACACCACAGGGGTTGCTATTGGAGATTCTTACCATCGAAGAGAAGTGATCCACATCCATCAAGACAATGGGGAAAATGCTGAGAGAACAAACCATCAAAAGGCAGGGAGCTAGTGTCATACACACATACACACTACATATATACATACATGCTACATACATGCATACATATGAACTACATATATACATACTACATATATACATACTACATACATGCTACATGCAACAATTCTTTATTTAGACAGGTGCAGGGAATCAGGGAGTTGGCTGGTCTCACTGCCCTGTGGCTCCTGGGTACTGTGTGCCTTTAAGTTCCTGACAAACCTAGGTCCTCTCTCAGGCAGTGGATCATTCAGGCTGCCTGTGTTTCTCTGTGTTCTCTAAAAGTCAGCAAAGCATAAAGAAGCTTGGCTGAACAATTAGTCTTAGACATTAATCTTGTGTACCCTGTTTAGCCTGCAAATGTCACTGTATCCTGGCAACTAAAATTGTATTCTTCTTGGTAACTACCCCTGTATTCTGTTTTGATACGTGTATAAAAAGCCTGATTGCTCGGGATGAACTTGTCTCAGCCTCAGTCCTGCTGAGACCCCTCCAAACCAGACGGATCAGGAGACCTGGGTTTGGTAAGTAAGCACTGGCACTCACAGACAGGGTCTCCTTATACAGCCCTGGCTCAGAGATTCACCTGCTTCTGCCTCTTGGAAACACACACACACACACACACACACACACACACACACACACACACACCCCTCCCCCCCACATACACCCCCCCCACACAAACTATTTTCCCTCTTGCTGAATCCATACCTTTGTAATTACATAATTGCCACATCTGCTCTGATTTAAGATTTATTCTATCTGTTATAGGCATGATGGTTCTACTTTCAGATTTCAAATGTACAGAATTTCTAACACAATCCCTTCACTTTCAAGCCTCTTTATGTTTGTAGAGATGAAGTATCTTACACGCAATATAAAGTTAGCTTTTAGTTTTTAATCCATTTCAATACTGTCCTTTCAAAGAAAATTAAATCCACTTACATTGAAGGAAATTGATAATGTCCTGCTAGAACCATTATGTAACATTTTCCAATTTTGTTTTTTGTGGTTCAGTGAATTTATCTAGTAGTATGTTTATATTCCTTCCTTATTAGTTAGGGTTTGTACATGATAGGTTTTTGTTTTATGGCTACTGTGAGGTTTGCAAAGTGGTGACAGAGGGGGGAGAAAATTAGATGGGAAGGAATGGGGGTAAATTTGATACAGACATATATGTATGCATAAATATTAAATATTTTAAGTCATCTTTTACATTTACCATTTGAAATATAGTAACATAATTTAAAAGATAAGAACAGAAAAAAAATGACAAGATGACATATATGAAAGTCCTACACTTTACCTCATTGCTCCCACATTCTGAATTTTATATATTTCTAAGTTGCCCATCATTTAATATTTTCATATAATTACTAATTTTTGGTTTGGTTTTAGACTTTATATTCCAAAGACTTAAATATCTGCTCTATTAATACTATCCCAGAGTTCCTGTAAATTTTATTCTTTCGGCTATAGCGTACTTCTACTTCTTAAATTGTCCTCAACACCTCTGGCAGAAGCTCTGTCCTTCATCAGAGGCCATGCCAGCATCCAGACACCCAGGTAAGCACCCCAGTGCACCACCACTCCTCCAGAACCCACACCTAACCCCAACAATCCCTCCCCACTTTGTCACCCTATCCTGCCCAACCTCCTGTGGAAATGCCTTGCTCCAACAGAAGCCACACCAGCACCCAGGTCCCCAGAGGCCACGCAAGAAGCCCAGTGGCCAAGGGGACTCCTGACTAGACCAGAGGTCACTCCAGCTGCCAGAACCCCAGACCCCAACTCAGGCAGAAACCCCTGCTCAACCAGAAGCCACCTGGTCTTCAGAAGTCTTGTCCCCAAAGTTGTAGAATATTACTCTAACTATGTAAAGATGTGTTACCTTTGTTTATGCTGCATCTGTTTAATTATGTAAAGATATGTTGCTGTTACACCTTGTCTGCCTAAGGTACCTGGTTGGCCTAATAAAAGCTGAATGGCTAAATATCTACGCAGCTCAGGGATAGCTAGGGCTACCAGGCGGAGAGTACAGATGGGAGGGGAAATCTGGGCTCAGAGAATGAGAAAGAAGAGAGAATGCAGGAGAAAGTGAATGACACACCCAGGGCCAGAAGCCAGGCAGCTGCCAGACAAATAGTCACAGAGCAAACAGGACAGTAAGATATACAGAATTAAAGGTTAAAAGGCCCCAAAGAAAAATGTAGATAAAGAGAAATGGATTAAGACAAGAGTTAAGAAAAGGCCAAGTACTCATAACTAATAATAAGTCTCTGTGTCATGATTTAGGAGCTAGTTGGTGGCCCAACGGAAAGCCTGTTACATTTGGCACCCAATGAGGGGCCCTATTTCAACATAGGGTCTGAGAAAGCTGAAAAAAAAAGAAATAAAAAATGGGTAAGGCTCCATTAAGAGGTTCTGCTGTACTGGTATGCTAAGTAGAAGCAAACTAAGTAAAAATCCCTGCTACAGTACAGGCACCAACTTTCTAGAGCTAGGGTGTGTTCCCAGGTGAACACATCTCTCAACCAGGCTCTTGGAGAATGAAGCATAGCATTTAAAGAACCAAGTTCAGCAGAACCAGCCAGGAGCACAAAGCCACTTAGCAGTTTAAAGTTTGGCTCATGTGGTCAGAAAAAGATAGAGACACACGGTAAAAAGACAGGTCCAGAGGGAAAAAAGCCCCTAAACATGTTACAGTGTGTTTTAAAATGTGCATTGGCTTAAGAAAAAAATGGGTATAGACAGTCATAGAAAAAAAATAATAGTTTAAAAATAATGAAATAAAATCTTCAGAGAGAGTAAAGTAACATAAAAAGAATAAGCCATATAAATATGGGAAACGCACAGAGTCTGGATCCTGTGTGGGGCTGTGTCGACTTGGAATGTTTTGAATGCTGGTGAGAGAATGACAGCTGTTGAGAGACATGCGATCGTAACAGGGACTGCAGAGTTAAACCAGCCTGGATACTTTAGGGAACAGCTCTGAGATGGACAACAGATGCTACAACTAGTTCCCAGGACTTGACCATCGCCACAACTTCCTCAGGTCCCCTAAAGAGCCTTTACCCCTAGAAAGTAGGAAGCAATCTAGAGAACACAGTGCCCACTTTCCCATGAGGTGGAGTAGAAAGATTTTGCTCATTCAGTGGGTTATGGGTGTTTGTCATTATTTAGGGAGGACATAGAAATATAGGATAAAAAGTCAACTATTAACCTCAAATATTTTACATTGGTATGGATTTTGACATATTTATACAAATTTAAAATTATTTTTGTTATACTATATAGATGTTTCTACTCTTGTTTGGTATACTCTGCTTATGCAGCTCATTTTTAAATGTAATATATAATTTAAAAATGCAGGTTAGCAGGTAGTCATCCATAATAAAACTTATAGTCATGTTATATTTGTTTTCAAGGTTAAATATATTGTATTTAAGAAAATAGATGTTCTTCAAATGCTTCAGAGACCTATAAAATATGGCATTTAAGATGTTTAATAACCTAAGGCTTTTCATGAAGGTGAGACACATCTGTTCCGGGCAGCACCAATCTACTTGATAAAAGGATGGTGGCCACTGAAGAATCTCTATATGTAGTTTGTTTTTGATATGGTAAAGCTGGCAATTTGGGCAAGAAGTTGTCCTTGCCTTAACTGCTGACAGTATACCACCAAAACTGGATATGCAAGACACAAAGGAAAAGGACTGCCAAACTTCGCCAAGAGAAGGTGGGACGTTCCTTCAAAATTCCTCCTTCATAGAAAAGTCTGCCAGACATTCTGTGCCGTAGGCTGAGTGAATGTACAGGAAGACAGATATCTGTGTCATTTCTATAGTTTTGGAAGTGTTTTGTACTATACTTTCTGTTTATTCAGTTAATATTATATCCTTCTTGGATCTTTGATGGAGTTGAAGGATCCATCAAATAATCGCAATATTTTCACTGAATGTGACATATACAAATGGACTGGACATTGTAAATGTAATTCTTACCTGATAATTGTATACAATTTTACTATGTTAGAGTTAAAACATTTCTTTTTTTATTTAGACAAAGAGGGAAATATTATGGAATATTAATTTAACTATGTAAAGGTGTGTTACTTTTATTTATGCTGCACCTGTTTAATAATGTAGAGCTGTGTTACATTTGTTTATGAAGCATTTGTTTAATTATGTAAAGATACGTTACTGTTCTACCTTGTCTGCCTAAGTTACCTGATGGCTCTAATAAAAAGATGACTGGATAGTAGGTAGGCAGTAGAGGAGGAGGCAGGGCTAGCAGCCAGAGAGAATAAGTAGGAGTAGAAATATAGGCTTGGGTAATGAGAGACAAGAGAGAAAGAGAGTGACACACCCAGGGCTAGAAGCTAGGCAGCCATCTGCCAAATAGACACGAGGAAACAGGAGAGGAAGATATGCATAATGAAAGAAAGGTAAAAAGCTCTGGGACAAAATGTGGATAAAGAGAAAAAGATTAAGACAAGAGTTAAGAGAAAGCCAAGCATTCTTAACTAATAAGAAGTCACCATGTCACGATTTGGGGGCTGGTTGGTGGCTCAAAAGAAAGCCTGTTCCACCCCAACTTGGACAGATACTATATACTTGACCACAGGCCATCTGGCAAGAAGACCAGAGTGGGAACAGAAGCCAAGGAACAAAACATCCACCCCACAAAGACAAACCCATAAATCAGCACCTAGACTATGATCACCCCAAACCCAGATGCTTAAATGTCAGTGCAAGAATACAGTCAACAACAGCCCGGGCAATATGTCACCACCAGATGTCAGCTACCCTATCACAGCAAGCCCTGGATATCCCAACACAGCTGAAACACAAGAAAACGACCTTAAAGCCAAATTCCTAAAGATGATCGAAGTCCTTAAAGAGGAAATTAATAAATCCCTTAAAGAAAAAAACAAAACAAACAAAACAAAACAAAACAAACAAACAAAAAAAAAAAACTTGAACAATTGAAGGAAGTGAGTAAAACTAATCAACACCTGAAAATGGAAACAGAATCGATAAAGACAACCCAAGCTGAGGGGATTCTTCTGGAAACGGAAAATCTGGGTAAGTGAACAGGAGCGACAGAGGCAAATATCAACAGAATGCAAGAGACAGAAGACAGAATCTCAGGCACTGAAGATATGACAGAAGGCATAGATACATTAGTAAAAGAAAATGTTAAATTTTAAAAATCCCTGACACAAAACATCCAGGAAATCTGGGACACCATTAAAAGATCAAACCTAAAATAACAGTAATGGAAGAAAGAGAAGAATCCCAGCTCAAAGGCCCAGAAAATATTTTTTTAACAAAACCACAGATGAAAAATTTCCTAACCTAAAGAAGGACATATCTATAAGGGTACAATAAGGTTTCAGAACACTAAATAGATTGGACCAGAAAATTCAGTCCCCACACCACATAATCATAACATTAAACACACGGAGAAAGAACATTAAAAGCTGCAAAGGAAAAAGGCCAACTAACATAAAAACAAACCTATCCAAATTACACCCAAGTTCTTAATGGAGACTCAAAAAACCAGAGGGCCTGACAGATGTCTGGTAGACACTAAGAGACCAAGGATACCAGCCCAGGCGACAACACCCAGCAAAACTTCCAATCGCCACTGATAGAGAAAATAAGACATTCCATGATAAAGTCAAATTTAAAAAGTATGTATTCACAAATCCAGCCCTACAGAAGGTACTAGAAGGAAAACTCCAACCTAAGGAGGTTAACTACAACCAGGGAAATAAAGCAATAAATAATCTCACACCAGCAAAGCCCCAAGAAAGAAAACACACACACACACTCACACACACACACACACACACACACACACACACACACACACACACACACACACACACACACACTATAGTAACAGGAAATAACAATCAGTGGTCATTGATATTTCTCAATATCAATGGACTCAGTGCCCCAATTAAAAAACAAAAACAAAAACAAACTAACAGAATGGATGTGAAAACAGGATCCATCCTTCTGCTGCATATAAGAAATACACCTCAACATCAAAGATAGATAGATATCACCTAAGAAACAAGCTAATCAAAAAAAGAAGAAGAAGAAGAAGAAGAAGAAGAAGAAGAAGAAGAAGAAGAAGAAGAAGAAAAAAAAGAAGAAGAAAAAGAAGAAGAAGAAGAAAAGAAAAAAAAAAGGACGACATTTCATAGTCGTCAAAGGAAATACCAACCAAGTTAATTTTGCAATTCTTAACATCTAAGCCCCAGACACAAGGGCACCCATTTGTAAAGGAAACATTAAAGCTTAAATCACACACCATCTACCCCAAACATTGATAGTGAGAAATTTTAATATCCCACTCTCACCTAAGAACATATAATCCAGACCAAATCCACACAGAGAAATACTGGAGATAACAGACATTTTTTAACCAAATGGACCTACAGATATCTACAGAACATTTCACCCAAACACAAAGGAATACACTTTTCTCAGCATGTCATGGGACATTTTCCAAAACCGACCACATACTTGGTCACAAAGCAAGTCTCAACAGATACAAGAAAACAGAAATAACTCCATGCTTCCTATCAGACCACCATGGATTAAAGCTGGATATAAACAACAGAAAGCCTACAAGCTCATGGACACAGAACAACTCCCTGTTGATTGACCAATGTGTAAAGGCAGAAATAAGGAAAGTTAAAGGCTTCCTAGAATTCAATGAGAATGAATGCACAGCATACCCAAACATATGGGACACAGTGAAAGCAATACTATAAGGAAAGTTCATAGAACTAAAGACCTTCATACAGTAATTGGAGAGATCTCATAATGGCAACTAAACAGCACGCCTGAAAGCTCTAGAACAAAAAGAAGCAAACACACCCAAGAGGAATAGATTGCAGGAAATAATCAAACTGGGGGAGGGGATCAATAAAATAGAAATAGAGAAAACAACACAAAGAATCAAAGAAACAAACAGTTGGTTCTTTAAAGGAGAAAATCACAACACAGACAAAACCTTATCCAGACAAAACCTTATCCAAGCAAACTAAAAGACAGAGAGAATACCCACATTAACAAAAATCAGAAACAAAAAGCAAGACATAACTACTGACGCTAAGGAAACAGAAAGTATTATTAGGTCATACTTTAAAAACCAACACTCCACAAAAAATAGAAAATCTAGCATATATGGACCATTTTCTTGATAGATACTATGTAGCAAAGTTAAATCAAGATCAGATAAACAATTTAGATAGACCTATAACCTATAAGAAAATAGAAGCAATCACTAAAGTCTCTCAACCAAAAATAGTTCAGGGCCAGATGGTTTTAGTGCAGAATTCTACCATATTTTTTAAAAAGGGCTAATATAAATATGCCTCAAATTATTCCACAAAATATCGCCAAACTCATTTTATGAGGCGACAGTCACCTTGATACCCAAAGCACACACAGATTCAACAAAGAAAAAATGACAGACAAATTTCCCATATGAACATTGATCCAAAAATACTCAATAAAACACTTACAGATTGAATGTGAGAACATAGGCAGCCAGCTGTTTCTGTCGTTTCTCATACTTTTTGGAAGTCACTTGCTTGCACTCCCTGCTTACTCAGGTAATTATTTCCTTCTCGTGTCTCTGATGGAGTTGAAGACTCCATAGTTATAGCTATATTTTCCTTGTTACCAAATTCAGAATAGAAATTCACTAAAGAAATATAAACGTGTATAAGGTTGAGAGAGTTAAAAAGATAGTTTTGGTAATGCAAGTTAGAATAAAAAGAAAATTAGGTACAATCTTTTGGACTCACCAAGATAGGATAGATATGGAGTATTTTCTCTGAATTTGTCAGATACTAACTAGACATTGTTGATATATGTATTGCCTGTATATATTGTATGTAGTTACTATACTTAGTGTATATAGTTTTCTTATATTAGTTATAACCTTTTAATTTTTAGACAAAGAAGGGAAAATGTGTTGATATCTTGTTCATATTCTAACAAATATAAGCTTGCCTGAAGATCAGAGAACAGAGCTAGCCACCGAGGTTACCATAGAGGTCTGGAGGTCTGTACAGACAGACAGGAAGTGACAGGGCTGGGTGGAGAGAGCAATGGAAGGTAGGAAGAGACAGGAACTCTCTTTTGACTGAGGAGTTAACAAAGTAAGAGTTGGTTTTGGCTTGTTCTCTCTCTTTTTCTCTCTCTCTTTCTCTTCTCTCTCTCTCTCTCTCTCTCTCTCTCTCTCTCTCTCTCTCTCCAATCTTTCTGCACATGCTCTAACATCTGGCTATTACTTTATTATGAAGATCAATTAGAATGCACGTTACATCCAGGTGGATCAAAGACCCCAACATAAAACCAGATACGCTGAATCTGATAAGAGGAGAAAGTGGCGACTAGCTTTGAACACATTGTCACAGGAAACAACTTCTTGAACAGAACACCAATGGCACAGGCACTAATAAATGAGACCTCATGAAACTGGAAAGCTTCTGTAAGGCAAAGGAAACCAACAGGACAAAACAGCAGCCCACAGAAGGACACTTGCTCAACTATGTTCATGGCAGCTTTATTTGTAACAGCCAGAACCTCATGCACAGCTTCAGGCCTGCCGTCAAGCAGAAAAGGATGCAGTGTCACTATGGGTCAACTCTCTCCATGCCAGGTTCCTATGCTACATCTATGACTACCAGTGTGGCCAAACTATCACAACCTGAGCCCACAGCTCCCCAAGACCAGCACAACACTGTGGCGGGAGAAGTCCCATGATGCAATGGGCTGCCACTGCTAAGTTAGAGCCGCGGCTGTGGCTACAAGCACTGCAGGAGAAGATGCTAACACGCCAGCGAGAAGAGAGCACTGCGGCTGGTGGTTGCACGTGTTCCCCTAAGGGGAGGGGTGGGCACACACACACAGGGAAAAACACATGGACACACAACCTTTTTAAATGCCGTGGAAGACAAATATAATGACGTAAATTTACAAGAATTGTGGGAAAAAATAGCATACAAACAGTAGTATATAGGATGTTGTCATAATCTTTCTAGTCATTGAGGAAGTACACACACACACACACACACACAGGCAAAAGGCAAAAATACACATATGTTAGTGGTTATTAGGCTTGAATCCATTTCTGTTAATATTTATGTTTCTCTATTCTGTATGCATTCTTTCCTATGTATCATTTTGTCTGTACTGCCACTTACTCATTCTATATTTTCTTTTAAGGTGCTACACTCCTTACACAACACACGGCGGGTTAAACATTAAAATCAAAAGCACCCACACTAAGTGCTAGTATTTCTACAATCTAATAGGAACCTGACTTCTCACATGGCCGAAGCATTTTACAAGGGCCAACTAAAAGGACTCACACAGTCACCAGGAAAAACTAAACGTGAGCCTAGCGGCAGTTACTTTCAAGAAGTCCCTGCTGGCCATAATTAATTCAAAGAAGCAATCAGCAGAGATAATACCGTCTATGGTAATGTGTGTAACTCACTTGCTCTCAATAATAGGTTACAGTCAGTACTCTCCCCAGGACCAGAAGCTGATTGCTAAATAGTCTGCACGGTCCATGTAACATGGACGGCATTTATTTTTATGGCTTTCCTGCTGGTGGCCATTTTACTAATTCTGAATCAAAAAGCCATGGCTTCTCAAGAGGAAACGTGTTGAAATTTAACACTTCTTGGATAATGCAAGACATAGAGCCCTGTACCCATCTATGTCAGGGGGCCAGACTTACTAAGTGCACAGCCTGGACAATCCAAGACTCATAGTGCTGCACCATCCAGGAGAGGGCCAGACTCACTCAGGATACAGCCTCACCCTTACTC
This sequence comes from Cricetiscus sungorus, assembly GCA_030556225.1. Classification (NCBI taxonomy): domain Eukaryota; kingdom Metazoa; phylum Chordata; class Mammalia; order Rodentia; family Cricetidae; genus Cricetiscus; species Cricetiscus sungorus. The sequence goes on along the minus strand of JANBXA010000190.1, from coordinate 24,058,896 downwards.
TTTCTGTTGCTCAAATTTCTTCTCTTCTCTTTACCCCCTTCCTCCCTTTCAGCTCTTGTTTTCTGTGCTACTTTTCAGCTGTGTATGTTGTCCTTCCTCTCCAAGCACACCGCTGCTCCTAAGCAGTCATTTTCTCTGATTGATAGGGGCTTCTGAAGCCATGCAGCACCCCTCTATGCCTGCACGGGCACTCAGAGAACCCACAGCGCACCCTTAACCTAGTAATCACACAAAGTGATGCTTACCTCTAAGCAACTGGATGGCCCCAACAGGGCTCAGCACTGAGAGATGTTTGCCTGCCTGCCTGATGACCAAAATTTGCTCTCCCACAAGGTATGGAGAGAACTGGTCACCAGGAATGTATGAACTGGTCACTTCCACATGCATGCATGCTGTGGTATGTATACACCTACACACACACACACACACACACACACACACACACACATACACACTAATAACACAAAAAGTTAAAGGTGAGGGCAAACCCCCAAACTACTCATTGTGGAACAGTTTTGCCAATCCCTGTGAGTCTGTTATGCCACTGATGAGCATTTAGAATCAGTACATCATAGGCTTACTGCCCTTCTCCTGGCTGACAAACATCTACAGTACAGACAAGGGCTGGTACTGAGGGCAGGCAGGAAAGAACTCAGACTCAAGTTCAGCTACAGATTTCTAGAGACAGCCAGTCTAGAACTGGGCTGAGCCAGAATACACTGACAAGCAGGGAAGTCACAAGAGTCTAAATGACTAAACCTAAGTGTCAGGAAACATTTCCTTGGGGCGATGTGGTGCTGTCTACGTTTACCAGTGTCCTTAGCTAGCATGAAGCTTTGGGGATGCTTAATCAAGCTGTGGGTTTCGATCTTACTTTCATTGTTGTGATTAGCATTGCAATGAGCTACATCCCATATCTATTTTATTCCTAAGAACAAACTAAAAATATCCTTTGAAAGGCAAAGTAGACAGTGTGAGCCGTGTGCGAGGTTAAGATTAAATCAATGGGAGAGAAATAGGGAATGGAGGGGAGTTGGCTTTGTGCAAAACTGACATCAAGAGCCACCTCTGAGCGCAGCCAGCTTGCATGAGTGGTAGACTCATCAGACAGGTGAGTGATGACTCTATAGGAAGAGATTAAAGAGCCCAGTAAATAGATTAGTCATTTTGTAGTCAGGTTGAAATACAAATTAGAGGCCAAATGTCTTTTATCTGCTTTTGTTAGATTGACTTTTTTGTAATGTAAATTATACTTTTCTTTTTTTTGAGACCTAGGTTTCTCAAAGAGATTCCACAATGTCACTTTCCATGTTGGTCCCTTACACACCCTATTTATAGATGCAGTCATAGTTATGGAGTGATAGCACAGTTCTACAGGCACTGTACCATGGCAGACCCTTCTCTTGATCTTCTGCAAGTCTCCAAGGCAACGCTGGTTATCTGAATTAAATGCAACCTCCTCTTCTGTGCTACTGATGGGGCAGGAGTGGCTTAGCAAGGAAAACGGTACCTCTTCTGACAGGAGCAGTCCAATTGGACACTTTTACTGCATTATTCCTGCCTACCTGCAAGTGGCACTATGGGAAACCCCTCCAATTCTCCCTAGTACCCAGACCTGTGCCCCCAGCCACCCTGACTGGCCACAACCTTGCAAGATAAATTCTCCTTACCCAGTTGCCAGCCTCACATATCCACCTGCTGCTGTTCCCCACAGACTGTCATAATGAGCAGCCAAGATACACTGATGGCTCTGAGTGGAGGGTCCCTTCCATGGCGCACCACAATTAGTCCCTGCAACAGCCTACCGTGTGAGGCTACTGTGGATGGCCCTCCACCTGGAAGGCTTAGTTGAAGACATCTTGATTTTGCAGTGGGCTTTCTGGGAGGCAACCCCAGCATAAATAGAGAGGAAATGTGTTACCGAATTTTATAGAAGGGTACGGAGCTCAGGGGGATGGAGGAGTCCAATCAGCTTCATAGGAAGTGGGTCTAGTGTTGTGTGATCCTCTTTTTGTAAGTGTGAAGATGTGCTTTTGCCAAGGTGCCTTCTGATTGACTTAAAGAGCTGAAGGACAAATAGCTAGGCAGGAAAGGAAGGGCAGGATTTCTGGGGAGAGAGAGGAAGAAGGGAAGGAATGTATGTGTACAGATTACACCAGTGAGACACAGAGTATGTCAGACATGGTAAGGGGAGGTAACTGAGCCACATGGCAAAACACACATTAATAAAACAGGTTAATTAAGTCATAGGAGCCTAAGGTAAAGGCCAAGATTTCATAATTAATATTACATCTCCATGTCATAGTGGGGCGCTGGAGGTCCCACAAAGGAAATGATCACATTGAGAAAGCTTGCTACAGTCTGGGGTATAAGCCCACATCTGCTGTACTCTGGAGCCCAAGTGCCAGCTCCCAACTTTCCCAAGTCTGCAGACTACAAGCAAGTAGTCTAGAAGGCTACTTGCTGTAGCCTTCAAGGGCCAGTTCAGACCCAACCCTTCTTAGAAAGCCCTCAGGTCAGCCTAGATGCCAGAGACCCCAGGCAGAGCTGAACACCTACTGCTCTTAATATGTTTATTTCATGTTCCCATTAAATTTTCACCCATTGAAGAAGCCTTCTGTAGATATCCCACATGACCATTCCTGGATTCTTGGTAAGTAGTGCTCATTTCAGTAAGCTGTAGGCATACTTTCTAAGGAGATGGAATAGTTCCGGCCCCTCCTCCACACCCTTTTTCTCTTCCCATGGGAAAAGAGACTGGAAACCAGGTTGGTTCGTCTCTGAGACGTCGTCTCTGTTCACTGATTCGTTGGGCTATGTAACGAGTATGTTTTCTGCCAGCTGCATGATCCCGCTGCCATACCAGTCCCCAATAACATGCTGAGACTCTGTATTTGATACAATGCTGTTGGCCAGTTACTTGTTTCTTATCGGCTAGCTCTTTCTTAATTATTAACCCATTTCTATTACTCTAAGTATTTCCACGTGGCTCATCTTCCCCGAGAGCAGGCCCAGTGTGCTGCTCTCTCCAGGCTCTCCATGCTGACTCCTCCTAACTACTTCCTCTTTCCTCTTAGTCTCCTAGCCCTGCCTATCTTGCTTTCCTATTGGCCAACAGTGCTTTATTCATTAACCAGTATGAGAAACATATATACAGAATAACATCTCCCATCATCTCCTCTTTTCTGTCTAAAATAAAAAAAGGGTTTTAACCTTAACATAGCAAAATATATCACATAACAGTTATCAAATAAGAATCACAGCAATATTTAGTCCATTAACACTTAGCAAGATTTAAGGAAAATATTTCATTATCTATTTTATCTTTGTGAGTCTAAAATGTTATATGTAACTTATCTTTAATCCTAACTAAGGAAAACTATGACCATAACTATCTGTCTTCAACTCCTTCAAAGACCACAGAAAGATAGTATATAAACTCTAGAAATGACAGAGACAACTCACTGCCTGGTCAGTCACCCGAAGTCCTTCTGTAATGTTCCATCTTCAGCCTATAGGCCATAGTGTGTGTCCAGACTCCTCAGCAAAGCAGGAAACTTTAAACTGTCCACCTGTATTGACAGTTTGTCAGTCACTTTTCTCCGTGTCCTGCAGACTGTCTGGCAGACTCTTCCATGAAGCAGGAATCTTGTAGCACTGTCCATCTTGTATCAACAGTCACTTTCCTGTGGGACCTGCATGTCCAGTTTATTCAGCATAAAGTCAAACAGTCTAGACAAGAGCAGTATCTTGCCCATATGGCTAGTCTTGCCATATTGAAAGCAAACTTCATCATGTTTTTCTTCTATGTCCATATTCCTTTCTGCTGTAGGTGGTATTGCCAGGAGCAGCTATGTCTCATTGTCAAGAAAATCCCTAAACCATTTTAAATGCCATATTCTGTAGGTCTTTGAAAGGTTTGAAGGATGCCTATCCATCTCAAATACATCTCTTTATATCTAGAAATCTTAACTCACTTAACTATAAGTTTTGACTATTATAGGTAACTATCTATAATCTGCACTAAATTATACATTACATTTCTAAATGAGCTATATAAACACAATACGTAAACAAGAGGAGAAATATACAGATCACAAAATTGACCTTAAATTGTATCAATAAATGAAAATCCATTCCAAAACAAAGCATTCATATCTATACCATAATTTTCTTTTTACTTTAAAAAGATTGCTTGTGGTCACTAGCCATTTATAACCAAGCCCACTTAAATGAAAAGAAACATTTATAAACAATATTTGGGAATTTGGGCGTTTTATTTTTCAAACTGCTTCCTGCTGGTAGGGGGCACTGTCATGGGGATCCTAAAAAGACACAGAAATCGTGGCTGTAGTAGTCTGCAAGGCTGCATTGTCCCATTGACATTGCTTCAGGGGGTCTGGCTTGATCAAACCACATTAGTTTGGAAGGAATCCACAGCTTTTCATTTTCTGTGGGAACAAAATTAGAAATCCTTTTCCCCAGTAACTTGTCCTTAGGCTTAAATGTTTCTGTCCTTTCAGTTTCCCTTCCTTGCACCTTAGTCATATCTAAAACTCTCAGGAAGAGGACTCTCCATCTGCATCATCTTTCCTTCAAACACAAGGGCTGAGTATTAGCTCCCCATGGCTTCCTCTGTGTGTGTGTGGGGGGGATTTCAGCCTGAACTAAGATCCTTTAAGACTCTGTGGGACCTGAAGGCAGTGCTTCAGCCCAGACAGCCCCTTGGCCCAGCTAAGCTCACTGGAAACCCCTCACAAACCACATATAGCAAGAGTAAGCATGGCAGTAGAGTGTTAGGGGACTGACCATTTGCTGCCATATGTAAATTTCTGCTCTGAAATGAGGAGGGTAAAGCAAAGCCACCACAGCTGCCATCCCTGTCCCTCACCAATAGCGGATGCCGATGCCTCCTTTGCACATCCATGTCACCCATGTTAAGGAACAGGGTTGAGATGAGAAATGCCATGGAAGAAAAGGTTACTGAAGAAGGCCTCAAGCCGAGCACACACAGAGCATCTAAGGCTCCTCACCTCAGGAGTCTCAGGGAAATCCTGGGGAGATTACATCTTCCCCTTAAGGAAGTTTGCTCTGCAGGCAGCCTGGAATAAGATGTTACCCCTTACAGTTAAGGACTCTGCTGTTGGAAAGTGAGTTCTTAGGCTTTGGTCCTTCCAAAGAAGTGTTCTCGTGGGTCTGTGTTTACACCCCACAAGTGCAGGCAGGGAGGTGACCACAGTGACTCACTCCCTCTTCCTGGAAGTCTCCATCACAGGCCAGCTGAGAGCTGCGCTGGACCTGTGCCAGGAGCCTCTTGGCAGCTTTCTCCAGGAACACATCAGTCCTTCCTCAGGCCAGCCCTCCCTCACCTGTGAGGAGGGCGGCCATTTCTTTCTCCGCTTTAGTAAACTACGTAGCATGCTTGATAGTGTGTTTATTAAACTGAGCTGTAATTCAGATAAGGCAAATTTATTCCTTTTCTGGCACACAACATTGATCTTTCAATTAATGTATCAGATCGTTTGGAATATATTCCTCCTATATATAACAAAAGCATGTTCAAGTGTTATCGAGAATAATCATTATTTTCTTCATAGGCCGTATAGTCATATGACAAAAAATTTAAAAATACATTTTAATTATAAATACTATTCAAATTCAGTTGAATATTAATATAAACTAAAACTTGTGCTAATTAAACATCAGTTCAATGGTTTAAACGATTTTAAAGCAAACACTCCAAGTAGCTATAATTCTTGAGCCAAAACTGCTCATCTCAAATCAACTGTTTAATACAAAAGATGTGATGCCATAGGATAGGACACATACGCCAGGAGCTGGGGAAGCAGTTAGCAAGTCTAAAGCATCCTCACTTTTGACTACAGACTAAAATAAGATGTTCTTGAGATGGTTCGGACAGCTGAGCAGCCAGAGGCTGACGGTACAACTGTGGATTCCCTATAAGTTATTCCATGTACAGCGCAATGCATACTAGACATCTCCTCTAAAGCATTCGTGAATAATGACTAAAACCTACCAGTCCCTGAAGAAATTATCTAGGATGTGTCCTAACATGTTTTTGTTTTCCCTGGAAAGGAATATTTTATCACTGATAGCTAGAATACCTGACAGGGGGCAACAAAGGGGAGGTGGCATTTCAGCTGGTTCTGCTGGTTTTAAATTCATAGTTAGTGCAGCCCTCCCTGTCTGTTCCTGCAGTGGGCTCCTTCACATGCAGCCTTGGGCTTTGGTGTGCAAACAGCATTTGGGTTTATGCCCCAAGTGAGTGTCTTTCAATCAACTGAAAGACAAGGGAAAAAAACATGAACACCGTTTTAAACCCAGTAGAGAGAAAAGTTGGTAGGGTTTACACATCATGAGGACATCCTAGAGGAAGTTGTCCCAGGTAAAGCTTGGTTTCCAAAGCCTTGGGTATCCATATGACATCCAGACCCTTGTGTATCTACACGACTCAACAGGGTCAATGTCTGCTGAAAACATTACCCACTTGTGTTTCTCTTTAAACAACTCATTTCTCCCTAATGTGCCTTTCTGAATAAAACTTCACATCATGGCCATAACTAGATAAAAAAACAGTGTGTACAAACGGAAACACTGAGTTATCCTTTAAATCCAAAAGAAGTCAGTAGAAAAACAGATAACACTTCACATAAACAACTCATAGAGGTACGAACTTAAAAATAAACTTCTGGGACGAAAGACCAGAACCATTCAAGAGTGAAACTCATTATCACTAGATGAGAGCTATTCGGCTCCAGGTGAAGAGAAATCCGTCACTAACGAGAGCTTGAGCCTGTAGGTACGATCTAACCGAATTCCAATTGTGGAGTGCGAGACAGAAAAAAGGCAATTACCAGGACTGAACCCTGAGAATCAATTTCTAGCCAGTCAAAGGCTGGGGCTGCCCAGATAGCTCAGCCAGAACACGGGCTGCTCTTCAACGGGATGGGCATTCCCAGCATCCACATCCAAGGCCCTCTTCTGGTCTCCATGAGTACTGCATGCATGAGTAGCACAGATACCCTTAAAATACTCATATCCTTAAAATAAAAATAAATCTTGAAAAAGCAACTGACACAAGCTCAACACTTATCCCATATTGTTATGTGCCAATAAACTATAAATAATGGAAAGATGTATGTTCTTTGTATTTTCCAATGTCTTTACTCAGCTGGGAAAAAAAAATTTTTGAAAAAACTTTGACCAAGTTTTCCAGGTACTTTCTGTAATATTCAAAGGGCATTAGGGGTGTCTGTTGAGCTGATGATGAATGATTTAGACAGTGCAGTATGGAAACCCAGCTCTTTTCCACAGCAGGGCTCTCTAGCGTTAGTCAGCTGTGTTCCTTGGCTGTCCTAATTCATTTTCCATTGTGATGAACACCATCACCAAAAGCAACACAGGAAAAGAAAGGGTTTGTTTGGCTATCGCCCCCATCACAGCCCCCTCCCATCACAGCCCCCTCCCATCACAGCCCCCCATCACAGTCCCCCATCACAGCCCCCCCATCACAGCCCCCATCACAGCCCCCCCATCACAGTCCACCCATCACAGCCCACCCCCATCACAGCCTGCCCCATCACAGCCCCCCATCACAGCCCCCCATCACAGCCCCCCATCACAGTCCACCCATCACAGCCCACCCCCATCACAGCCCCCCATCACAGCCCCCATCACAGTCCCCCCCATCACAGCCCCCCATCACAGTCCACCCATCACAGCCCACCCCCATCACAGTCCATTCCCATCACAGCCCGCCCATCACAGCCCACCCCCATCAAAGTCCCCCCCAATCCCCCTTCTCATTATCCCCATCATAGTCATCACTGAGGGAGGGAGGGCAGGGCAGGAACTCAAGCAGGAGCAGAGGCAGGAAGCACAGGCAAGTCTGCCTCCTGCCTGGCTCCACAGGGTCCTATAAAACCCAGGACCACCTGCCCAGGGGCGGGGCCGCACTGCTCAGAGTGGGCGGGGCCCTCCCACATCAATCACAAATCAAGGAAACGCCCTACAGGCCAGCCTGATGGAGACCTTTGCTCAACTGAGGTTCCCTCTTCCAGAGGACCCTGGCTTGTATCAAGTTGGAAAAAGAAATTCAAAGGAGGGGAGAAACAAACACTTGGCTGTCTCTTGTGACAGTGTCTTGATACGTGGCTCTGGCTGGCCTAGTACTCTCCATATGAACTAGTCCTCTATCTCTGAATGCAGGGATTGTAGGAATCACCAGTACACCTGACCCAACATAAACTTCTTTCATGGGGATAACCTTAAGTTGTTCAGGTGAAAAACGTTATTCCAATTTGCAAAGCCATTCCTGATTTAAGTATGACCTCACAGACAAACAATCTCATTAGGAAAGTGTGACGGTTCCCTTAAAACCCCATAACCATCATATCAGGCAAAAGAGGCAGACTCGGGCTCAGAACACCAACATGAACACATACTTTTATGTCACATGTGTGTCACATGTGCACACACACACACACACAGAGACAGAGAGACAGAGAGAGAGCAGAGAGAGAGACAGAGCGAGAGAGAGAGACAGAGAGAGGAGAGAGAGACAGAGCGAGAGAGAGAGACAGAGAGAGGGAGAGAGAGAGAGACAGAGCGAGAGAGAGAGAGAGAGAGAGAGAGAGAGACAGAGAGAGAGAGAGAGAGAGAGAGAGAGAGAGAGAGGGAAACATAACCACAAAAGAATAACCAAAAAATGAAGGCGACTGCTCAGAAGACAGGAGAGGGTAATGGGAGGTTACTGTGAATTAAATGCCATTATGAAACTCTTCACCTTGTGTGATACAAATGTGTCTGTTACGTTTGATGTAACTAATATAGCTCTGTACTGATGAACTGCCAGTCCTCTCCTGAAGCTGTAATAAAACACTGCTTTCTATATGACAACTCGGGATGTCAGAATTAACATGGCTATTTGGAGGCTGCCACCCTTTACACACAGCTTGCCAGGGCATACCGTTTCATTAATAACTTCCAGTATAGCCCTTAGGTCTCCTCCAGAGCTCACACACCCAACCCAGGCTCCCCTCAACATGTGCAAATCTCATTAACTCCAAATATGGGGAAAGCAAATGGCATAAACCTGATTATAATTCCACATGCTAAGCAGACCGTTGTTTCTGGACATGCCGTGTCTACACATATCTGTGAAGAGAACTGTGGACACAGACGCCAGTCACTGCATGTCTAACTTGCCACGCATGGACTACAGGTTTCTAAGTTATTTGCTTCCCAGTAGGAGTTGTCCCCTAGCTTGAAGGAAGAGGACTCCCAGGAAAACTGTAGGGAATTAATTGTTTTTAATCAGAAAAGGTGAAAGACATTGGGTTCCAGACATACTTTTGTATTAGTTCATAGGAACTGGGAACATTTTTGAGTACAGAATGGTGGGAAGGAATAATTGCTTTGATAATATTAATGAATAAAATTAAACCATTTGTGGGAAAATATGGAAGCAGAGGCCATGTGTGGAGTATGTTTTTTTTTTTTCCCTGCTGGCCCCACCACAATGCCAGCACCAAATAACACACTGAGACATTGTATTAGGTATAACTACTTGGTTGGCCAGTTACTTGTTTTATGTCGGCTAGCTCTGTCTTAATTATTAACCCATTTCTATTATTCTAAGTACTTCCACGTGGTCTCATCTTACCAGAGAGAGGGGGTGGCGTTCTACTCTCCGTCTTCCATCTCGGATCTCCTCCTTATTACTTCCTCTTTCCTCCTTGTCTCCTAGTCCCGCCTATCTTGCTTTCCTATTGGCCAACAGTGCTTTATTCATTAACCAATAAGAGAAGCATGTTTACAGAATGACATCTCCCATCAACCACGATATTAAGTAAAATGAGACAGAATCAGGAACACAAATACATACTTTTCTCTCATATATGAAACTTGGAACACACACACATGAACAAAAGAAGAACATAAATACATAAATATGTAAGAATGATCCAAGAAGGTGACAGTGACTGAGTGGGGGACCATAATGGGTAATAGGAGGTGAATATTGTCAAAGTATATGATATACTTGAATTAAAATGTCATGAAATCCATCACCTTGTGTGATGAATGTATATTGGTTAAGCCTAATACAAATCTTTGTAATAATGAAGTATATTTGTTATTTTTATGTTTCTGTGATGAAGCACATGACAAAGGTGACTAACTTAACAGTTTACTGGGGCTTAGGTTTCCACGGGGCTAGAGTCTATGGTGTGGAGCTGTGACAGCAGGCAGCAGAGATGGTGGGTGGAAATCGAGTTAACTGCTCACATCTGGACCTAGAAGTAGACTGTCCCCAGTGACACACTTCCTCCAGCAGGCCACGCCTCCTAAACCTACCCAAACACCTACCGACCGGGAACCAAGTATTCAGATGTCGTGGACTATGAGGGGACATTTCATTCAAGCCATCATGGGAAGAAGTAAAGACACAAGACAAAGTGAGAAGGAGAAACAGGGACACAGTTCAAAGAGAAAATTAGTGGAGTGTGTGCATGCGGTACACAGCATGGGAAGAACGGTGGTCTGCTGTGGCTGGGAGTCTGTTAGGTCAGGTTCTGTCGGGAGCTCCCACTGCACAGGGAGTTAGTAGGCATGCAGGTGTGTGTAGTTAGCCCCAGGCTAGCCCAGCTGACTCTGGAGACTCTTCCAACACCTCCTCTCCAGATGAAGGGCATCATAAAGAGGACGCTCCATCTGTAAAGGGCAGCTGTGTCAGCCAACAGATACTCTTGCCAAACCAATGCCCCAAGCAGACCCATAGTGCATCCTGTGCCCACACCCCTCGTCGGGGGCGTGGCTACTTACCCCCTTGACTCACTCCTGCCCTGCTCCTTGCTGCTACCCCCTCCTCCCTCAGGAGCACCTGTAATGGGTTTGTCAGGCAGAGTCTATCAAAGTCCTGCTTCTAGAACATTCAGTCTTCAATGCGTGCCAGGCCTCTTGCTGGGAGAAGAGACAGCAGGAGGGGGTGCTGGAGGGAGCCGCCGGGGGATGAAGTGAGCTGGGCACACAGGGGCGCTGGCAGCCTTCCCACTCCCTCGCTGAAGGATATTTTACAATAATTTCCACCCTGATCCTGGCTTCTGTGATTGCTGTTTCTGCCCGTTGCTGGCCGCCAGCCACGATGGTCTTCTGGGAACAGGTGCTACCAGCTGCAGCCCAGAGCTCTGGTCCAGCTGGATGTCACTGCCATGCAGCTGTGGCATGGGGACTCAGGGAGAGGCCAGGTGGCTACCTCTAGAACGACAGAGCCGAGCACCCGTGTGGTGTGGAGAGGGCTAGGGGCAGTGAAGGACCCGGAAGTCTCCTGACATGTCTGTCTGTCTTTGGATGCCCTTTGCTCCTTGTCCTTTTTCTGGAACTGTTCCCTGTGGTTTGGCAATCCTGGAAAACATGCCAATGCAGACTGGCGACTCTAAGGTTCTGTTTCCTGATCTTTCTCACTGCTGGGCTTAGAATGGAGACTATGAGGACAAACCATTGTTATAGTAACACAGTAGCCACACTATGCTCCACGGGGTACAAGATATATTAACTGTGACATTAAATTAACACAATAAGCCAGGACTCAACTCGGCTCTTTCAATGTCTAAGAACATAGTACTCAAACCATTTTTGGCGGACGATATCCCACTCAATTCCAGATGGATGAACTCCATGCAGTTAAATTTGTTATAATGCAATGAAAAGACTTCTCTCCTCTCTGGGTTCTATGCTGTGGGCGAGAGTGTAATTTAGGACAACCGTCAGCATTCTTTTCAAAAGCTGAAAGCTAGCTGCATGCTATAGGCCCCATGATCCTAGGCACGTGCCCCAAAGAAATATGCACACGCACTTGGGAAACAATACTCGGTGGTATTCAGAACAGGACCATCAACAGGTGTGTTTACCACGCTGTGGACCCTGAAAGCAGAGGGCTGTCGCACGGGTTGGGTGAGGCTTGGAGATACTCCACAGTGCTCAGAACCGTCTTGGCCTCTTGCATTTGTTAAACCAAATCACTTGTGAAACCAAACTAACCTCTGGGGCATTTCCTGGACGCTTTCCAATAGAGAATGAGGAAAAGACAGAGACAGCACTGGGCATTTCCTTTAATTCAGGCGGATGTGTTTGGTGGAAAGCCCATTTTACATGAGATTTTGCAGGCAGAGTCTGCCGCCTGTGGATTCGCTTCTGTCCTCTTCAAATCCTTTCTGGTTTGAGATTCTGCCAACTCCCACTCGTTTCTTTTAATCATCAATGTTTTTCTCACTAAAGGAGCACAGCCTCGCTCGCACTGGAGGTGAGCACACTCAAGTGTCTTTTCTCTGGGAAGGGACAGATTGATTTTTCTGATGCGCTCATTAGAAGCAATCATCAGCACCTCCAGTCAGCCTTGTCTCAAGAACGCTTTAGCAACTGGAAGATGGGAACAGCGAGGTTTGTCGTTTTAATGAGGACATCTGCACCAGGACTTGCCAGAGGTAGAAGCAGGCAGCCAAGATACTAGGCAAGATGCTATGGGAGAGCTGGTGATGGGGGCATGGAGGGAACTGGGGAGATCAGGTCCAGCCCCCAAAGGCAAAAGAGAGAGTATGGGAACCCAGGTCCTGCTGGCTGTGAAGAGCTCTCTAGTGGAGAGCATGTAAAGTTCTGACATTCTGTTGGGAGATGTTTTTTAAGATTTATTTGTTTTATTCTAAGCATATGGGTATTCTGCATGCATGTGTGCGTGCATGCGCGCGTGAATTGCCTTGTGTGCCTGGTGCCCAAAGAGGTCCAAAGAGACGGGCAGATCCCCTGGAACTGGTTGTGATGGTTGTGAGCTGTCTGTCGTGTGGGTGCTGGGAATTGAACCTGGGTTCTCTGGAAGAGCAGTCAGTGCTCTTAACCGCGGAGCCCCCACCTCTCCAGGCCTGTGCCCCATCGCTTCCACTGGAAAGAACAGCAGTATGGCAGCCAATCACAGCCCAGTGTGACTGTGGCACTGCATTGCAGCCTGGGCCGGCACGGAAGGACAGAAGCACAGACCTAGGCAGCGCCTGATCCCCTCACACTCTTGCCACTGTCCTATGCTCATCAGCGGGTTGTTTCATTTTTCGTATAACTGAGTAATTGACCCTGTTTTTATTACCTTATTTTATCAAGAAAATAAAAACAAGAGAGAAATCCAGTGGTTTGTCTTCATGAAAGCTACAAGTAGAATTCTTTGGAATTCTTTGGATCTCTTAGCGTTTCTTTCTTTCTTTCTTTCTTTCTTTCTTTCTTTCTTTCTTTCTTTCTTTCTTTCTTTCTTTCTTTCTTTCCCTTTGCTTCTCCAAACCCTACATGCCTGTCAAAGCCCACCGGAACTTCCACTAGCCTCCGAAGATTTCATGGATGACCTAGTCTGTGAAGTATGTAATAGTGCCTCAAGTTACACATTTTACTGTCACTTTTATATGCACATGTTTATGTGACCCACTTGTGCTTTCTTTTCCCAAATATCCCATGAGTCCATTGCAGGTGGGTGTGTCTATCCGGCCCTTGTCCTGCCTCACATCCCAAATCCTCATGCGTACAGACCCATGCTGGGGACTTTCTTTGCTGGGTTAAATCGTGCTACCTACCTGAAGTTCATGTGCATCATTTTGGAATTACCAAATGTAGTACTCTCTGCACGTGTGAAAATTCTACACATGGGACATTGAAGAGGGTCTACACATTATAGTGTATGCATTCCTGGGTTGCTTTGATTTCATAGCAATTAAAATGTCTCTGTTTGTTTGTGTGTCTGTGGTGAGGGTGGGATGGGCAGTTCCTGCCACGGCACACATGAGGAGGTCAGAGGACAACGGACTTGGTCCTCCCCTTACACCGTGTGTGTCCCAAGGCCTGAACTCAGGTCCCAAGGCTTGGGCAGCAAAGCTCCTGAACCCCTGGCGCATCACGCCACCCACAGAGTTTTATTTATAAACTTAGCCTTTTAACCTGAACTTAATTGCGGGACAGGAAGAGGGAGTGGTCATTTGGAAGACCACGGCCCCGATGTAGAAGGTGCTGGTTCCCAGGTTAGCCCCTCCCTGGGCCAGCCTCGGAGCTTCCTGGTTGAAGAAGGAATGGAGGAGGACTGCAGAGGTCTGCTCACCATGTGATGGCTCGCTCTGCACTTAGCTTTGTGAAAACATGTATTAGGTCACATACATTTGGGGGCCGCTGGTGTTGCTCACTTGGCAGAGCGCCTGCCTAGCATGCATGAAGCCGAAGCCGTCGACCCCGCCCACAGCATCATGTAACTAATGCCTGTACTCCCAGCACTCAGGAGGGGAAGGTGGTACAACCCGAAAGAAATCCAGGCTCATCCACAGCTGAACAGAAGATTCAAGGGCAGCCTGGGACAAATGGCAGTATTTCATGTATCCACATGGCATAGTTTTGTACCTTAGGACGGTCTAATGTCTCAAATCTACTGCCAGTGTCACTGTGTGTGTGCGCGTGTGTGCATGTGTGTGCGTGCGTGTGTGTGAACGTGCCTGTGTGCACATACAAGTTGTGTGTACTGTACGTGTATTTCTTCCAATACTCTTGGAAGGATATTTTGATTTTCCGGGACCCCAGAGTAAACCTGTTACTAGAATTCAGGTGCCAAAATGTTTTCCCAAGTTCCCTGAGAGTCCAACATAGATGTGCTAAGCCGTGGCTGTTCAGAACCCTTTCCCCTGAAAAGGGCACCGGCGCATAGCATGCAACTCATGCAGGAGGAACTGCGTCTGCAGGGTCATGCTTTGCACACTTCTCTACCCAAACATGTGTGCTCCTTAGAAAATTGGGAACGGTGGCATGCATGCATGGGCATAGAGAAAATCGGGGACTTGGGGGGGGGTCTTGAAACTGCCAAAGGCTCTTATTCATGGAGCACTTCTGCTAATATTTTATGCACAAAAGGTCATCCAACGACTGATAAAAAGGAAATGTGAATGTTTGCATATGCAATATAATTACTTGGAATCAATATGCTTTTTCTATTAGCTTTTCAAATCTGTTTGCACAGAAAGTTTCTCCACCAAGCCAGTGCCGCTGAGGGTTTTTGTGGGAAGAAGTGACTGGGGACATGATCTCTGCAATATTTCATTTTGTTATCTCTTCTTATTACATGATGGCCCAGAGCATGGCATGAATAAAGCTGTCTTGTCATCAAAATGCATTCATTCATTTACCGAGTTCCTGAAAATAATGGAACTGTTGCTAGGCAATGGGGAAATTGTACATTCCCAGAGACCCATGCAAGTCTAGCAGCAGAAGTAGCTCTGGGGATGGGTGTTAGTCTCTGGAACCCACCTCAGTAAGCCAGCAACACACAAGCCTAGACGCCTGGAGGGACGTCTCTTCATTTGTTTGCTCTGATCTGTGGTTTCTAAATAACAATGCAGGTAGATTTCCTTTCAAGCAGGGGTCTGGCTCCATTTAAAGCCTAGCAATTTCATATCACATTTATTCAGAACAAACAAGGATTCTGCCACTGAGTCTCTAATGCTATTCTGAACGTACTATGGTGTGAGCATGCACATTCCTTTGACTGGGAAATAACTTTATCTTACATACATGTTTTAATTGGAAAAAAATATACTGACAAGTAACTCAGAGATCATATGTTTAAGAAAATGCAGAGTTAATTTTTTAAATTAAAGTACCCACAATTCAGTTCTTCCTCAAATAGCCAACATAAATGTTTAAGAATGTATTTGTCATGTTTCTAGCTATGCACTGTCATTAGTTCATATTCAACATATTTCATTCACATCCATACTAGACACTGACATACTTAACTGGTACATATATCGTTCTTTTAAAAGCACGTTTGCCGGGTGTGGTAGAACATGCTGTTAGTCCCAGCACCTGGGAGGCAGAGGCAGGTGGATCTCTGTGAGTTCGAGGGCAGCCTGGTCTACAGAGTGAGTTCCAGGACAGCCAGGGCTGTTATACAGATTCTGTTGCAGAAAATGGGAAAGCAAGTGTTTGCAGATTTAGGTTCTTCCTAGTAAATCACTACCATGAATAACCCCCCCATCCTGCACATATATTAAAAATGAAACATTTCTTCATTGCTAACTGACACATGTAGGGACATTTTAACGGCAGAGCAGAGTAAAGAACTCAAAACCCATGACCTAAACAGCACAAAGCACTGGAAGGCATGCAAACACAAACCTCTCTAGCATTCTGGACACTAACCAGAACCTCGGCACAAGAACAGCAAGGCCCGTGGGATTTTAACTTGCATTATTCCCTCTGCACTCCTGAGATGGATGGGAACCCTGAAAACAAGGAGAGACACAGCTGGCTCTCATTGACTAGTCAGCAGAGAGGTAGAAATGGGCAAGGGGCTCTCCACAGGGCTCCATGCCCAGAGGCTGGCACTACAGCAGCCACCCCGCAGCTCCTTGGAAAACCCCCAATGTAAAATGCTTGTCTTGATTTTACCTGACTCAAAGAGCGATCAATGGAAAAGGCCCGTTCAGGTGTGTGCAGACAACAGGCGGGAAAAATAATTAGCGTCTCAGGGTCCGAGTCAGCAATATCTGCACACACAGAGAGGCAGCGCCCCAAAGGATGCAAAAGACAATCTCAGAACAAGGGAGATGTTCATAGGCTTTTGGAAAGACACAATATGTTCCAGAAGTCTCTGGATCTCCTCCCTACCTGTAGGACCATGGGAAAGTCCAGAAAAACACTTACGAAGAACATCTGAATATCGGATCACCTCTGGGAGATGTTGGTGCTCTGTACAAACAGAGAGCAAAGAGTAAGGCGAACATTATAAATTGTGAAATTGTTGTAAGTTTCCACAAAACAGAGAAATCCCCGTCTTTGCCTCCTATGTGTCTCCTGTCTTTGCCACAGCTCTAGCTTATACTGTGAAGTATAGTTTCAATACTCTGATAGTTTAATATTCTGCCTCAGCCCATAGCTGCTTGTTCACGAAGGTCAATGATACTTGTTTGTACAACTAATATATACCTTTAAAACTTGTCATTAGCAACAAGGTAAGAAAGCAGAGGCTTCGGGCAAACAGAATTCCCACAGGAAAGTCACTAAACAAGCAGAGGCAAAATCAACACCAAACATGGATGACAGTTTCCAAAATAGCCATCTATTATAAACTGAACTCAGGAGTTTGTATTGTTATAGGTCAGGCTGGTGGTGCAGCTTTGGGGAGAGTGCATGTCTTGCATGCACAAGGTCCTGGGCTCAACTTGCAGCACTGCATACAAAAAGGTGTGGCGAGAGATAGGGAAGCATGGGAGGGGTGGGGCCAAGCCAATAGAAACTGCCCTGGGGGACGCCTGGGCACTAGATCTCCTTGTAACGTTGTTTAAAGCTCTGTGGATAAAATGACCAAAATACTCATGGAAGTACAAGATAAAATACTCAGGGAAATACAAGATAAGAGTCATAAAATAATGTAATTTTAAAAAGGAAAAAAGTGTCAGAAGTTTAGAAAATAAGAATTATTCTGTGATTTAAAACAATAACGACAGAAATAACTTTATTAGGATCAGATAGAGCACAATTGAGCTGTCTAAAGAGACAGCAAACCCAAGAGACAGCTTGAAAAGGGTTAAGCAAAATTAATCCTGTTGCTGAGCTGTTAACTGGACACCCCTAATATACATAAATAGAGTGTGCTGAGAAACCAGAAAAAAAAAGTTTACATGGACGTTAGTATACACCTCTCAATAACGAGTAGGAAATAACTGAACAGCCCTCCAGGTCAAAGACAAGATTGGCTGCTTGGACTCCTGGTGTCGGATGTCTGTAGCACACTTAGCTCTCCAGGGAAGACACTGCAGTCTGAAAGGGAAGGACAGAGAGGGAGAGAATGATGCTCCCACTGAGCAGAACCGGAGAGCAGCAGGAGCTGTCTTCCTATCTCACCAGGCAAATTCCAAGCTGACATCAGCCACAACAGTGAAGATGGTGCGATACACACAAAGAAACAACCCATCAAGAAGACAGAATGGCTGTAGACATGCCTGTGCGGGATGCTGCTGTGTCCAACCTCATAAAAAACACTAGGGGACACAAGGAACAGAACAGCCAGGGCACAAGCATAGTAACACCTCACTATCAACAGAGAAAGACGAAACAGGCAAAGCCCACCGAAAACTGTCACAGTGGAATGCCACACTAGACCAAATGGCCCCAACAGACAACTACAGAATATGCCACGCAACAGCTGTGGCACATGCAGCCCCGCAGCCCAGGGAATTGTCTCAAAAGCAAATCACACGTTAGGTCACAAAGCAAGTCTTAACAATACCAAAAACGAATTAATTTCATGTATTGTGTCAGACCACAATAGAATAAAGCAATGTCAAGAGAAACGACAGAGAATATAGGTACACGAGGAACTGAAACATGTTTGAATGAACAATGGGCAATTGAAGAAATCAGAGGATGGGAATTAAAATTTCCTAGATGAAAATGGGAATACAATTTATCAGAATCTTTGAGGTACAGCAGAGGCAGTTCTAAAAGAGGACCTTAATAACCGTGGGAGTCTGTGTTAAAAACTCTAAAAGCCCTCAAGTAAATGCCTAATTATGTATCTCAGAGTCTCTGGGAAACAAGAATAAGACAACCACAGGATTAGAGGAAAGAAAGAAACAATAAAGATCAAAGCTAAAACAAATGAAATGGAGACAAAAGACAAAACAAAACAATACAGTGCATCAATGGAGCGGAGAGTTATGGGGCGGGCACAAGCAGGGATAGGAAGGGGAAGCAACGAAACAATGGTTTTGTTTGAAATCCTGCAATGAAACCTGATACTGTAGCTACTGATTTAAAGGAAACTGTTGCACACATTGCAGCAAGGGATGGATTAATGGGAGTTTAAAACACCATTCCCCAAGGAACACATTGTTTTAAATTCTGGGAAGAACACAGGACAGAAGAAAACCTTTCTCTTTGTTTATGGAAATGCAAATTAGGCTAGCCACCACGGAAATCAGAATGAAGTTTCATCCAAAAGCCGAAAGTAATACTACTTACTATAAGGTCCTACTCTGCATGTCCACTCACACCCAGGGGAATAAAGGACAGAATATCAGAGAGATACCTGCACAGCCATGTTTACTGTGGCAGGGTCTACCATAGCCAAGGTGTGGACACAGCCTAGGAACCCAATAATAGACGAATGAATAAAGAAAACTTGGCAAATACATAGGGTGGTATTTTGGGGGTTTTTGTTTGTTTGTTTGTTTGTTTGTTTTTATTTGTTTTGGTTTGTTTTGGTTTTTCAAGACAGTGTTTCTCTATGTAGCTTTGGAGCCTGTCCTGGAACTCAGAGATCCGCCTGCCCCTGCCTCCCAAGAGCTGGAATTAAAGGTGTGCGCCACCACTGCCCGGCAAATCTTAGAAAAGATGTAACTGGGACTGGCTTTAGTCCATTATCATCATGGTGGGAAACATGGCGGTGTGCAGGCAGACACGGGGCTGGAGAAGGAGCTGAGAGTTCTTCTGGATCCAAAGGAAGCCGGAGAGTGTCACACTGGACACAGCTTGAGCATAGGAGACCTCAAAGCCTGTCTTCTCAGGGACACACTTCCTCCAACAAGGCCACATCTATTCCAACAAGGCCACTCCCTATGGGCCAAGCACTCAAACACATGAACCTATGGGACCATCCCTATTGAAACTACCACAATTTATGAACACAGACACCAGACAAGAGGAAGGCTTTGCCACCCCTGTGAATCTCACCCTGGGGGGGGGGGATTTTGCCATTTCCCGTGGGGCTGAGGCTATGGGCACTGACATGGCCATGCCCACGTCAAACAATACAATTCTCTCAGGGCTTCATCGACTGGGGCTCCCTCCATTCCTCACAAATATCTATCTCATGTTTCCACTCACAAATAGAGACAAAAAACAAAGCAATGCCACAAAAGCAGAAAGCAGCCCACAGGGAGTGTGGGGTTAATAAGAGCCTCGTTACTTTAGGTAATATAATCTGAAAAGGAGGAAAACTTTAAATAAAATGATATCCCTCCTTCCCTTAAGAATATGGATGCAAAACTCTTCAACAAAGTAATAGCAAAACAAATCCAGTGATATGAAAAAGATTATATTCTATGGCCAAGGAAACCATATTCTGGAAATGCAAGGTTAGCTTAATTTCCTAGTCATCCACTGTAACAATATATTAAGAGCAGAAAGGATGCAGACCATGTGGCTGTTTGTATCTTCAGATATAGAAAACATATTTAGCAAAATCTAATACAGTTTTTAGGATAAATGGGATCCTGGAAACTAACAAATGAAGGTAAATTCTTTACGTGACAATGGAAATCTGCAACTAACCATAAATTCCACCCTTATTAATTATAAAAGACCGACTGTTCTCCCTAAGGTCAGAGCCAGTCCAAGGATGTCTATGTCTAGTCACTTTGATTTGACAAAATCTTAGAGTTCTGCCTCAGATAACTATGGAGGAAAAGGAAAAAAGAAATTATCTCTCTGCAGGATGCATGATACTGTCTAAAAGAAATCCTAAGGGAGCCAGAGAAAGAAATTAGAGCAAATAACTGGGCTCAGAAGAATAGCAGGATACCAGCACGATGCAGAACTCAGACCCATCTCTTGGCATTCTCAAACCTGAACCTGTGGGAAGAATAACTAGGAAACAATTAAAAGTGCAACATGTAGGCTAAGTCCCACAGAAGCCTAAGCAGCACAATGCCACAGAAAGCTGCAAAAGAGACCGCAAGAGCTGTGGCGATGCCTCCGATTGTGGATTGGAAACATGAATGCTGTTCAAATACGGTCCTCTCCCAGTGGCTTGTCACACAAACTGCAGCCACCATCAGCAAACCAAAATTCGCCTAACACTTGCAGAGACACGCAAGGCAGTGAGCCTGAAAAGTTAAGAGTCGGAGTGTTTGGGTATCTGTGTCCAGAAATGAGTTTGTATATTTACAGTCAGTTGATTTTGACATTTTCAAGATGTGTGAGTGGAGAAGAGAATGGTCACTCAAACTGCAGGGACAACTGTATACACACGCGCAGAAGAATGAATTCAGACAGGTACCCCATGAGAGGGTAACACAAGGCAGAGGCCAGGCCTAAGTGGGAGATGGGATGGGGCAGTCTTCATTGTGAGGCGAAAAATGGCCGCACGGTAAAGAGTGGGCACACTTGACCGCAGAGGATGCCACCAGGAGGAAATGTCAGTAGCACACAGGGGTCTCATCAGATCAGGCGTCTAACCAGAGTTTTGTGTCTGAGGCATGCCATGAACTCTTACTGGTCAGCAATAAGATGACAAGAGTCTCTCTTTGTGACTGCTTAAAGAACTCAGATAGACATTTCCCCAGAGAAGGTATTCGAGCTGCCGACAGTTAAACAGTGCCCAGGACCAAGTACCTTCCAGTAAAAGGGAGCCAGCACCAGCCACGTCACCTCACCCCCACACTGGACTAATCAGAAAGATGAGAGTAGCTGGGAAAATCTTAACTCCTCACATGGCTCGTGAGGAAGGGAAGCAGGGCACAAAACAGACAGTTTCTCAAATGAATAGAACCCACAACCCTCCTGGCTCAATTTCTCGGCCATAGCAAAGAGAAGAGGAAAGATGTGTCCATCCAAAAATATACACAAAGGTTCAGAGCAAGATAATTCACTACTGTCAAACGTGGAAATCACCGCAATGATCATGTGGCTGATGGGCAAATAGAAAAGTATCCTTAGGGTGGAACATTATGTGAACAGGAACAGAGGAACCCTGGTAAGGCTGCCACACAGGTAAATCTTCATTGCATCCCACTAAGTGAGAAGTGAAATGTCGGAACAGGCAAACCCATAATGGCAGACGGAGTGCTCACCGCTGGCAGTCTCTGCAGAGGAAGAAACGGAGGTCCCTGTTAATGGGTTTTTCTGGGGAGAAGAGGGATGAAGTCCTACTCACAGAGGGCAGGCGACAGCTGTAGTTGTACAGCTCTGTGAATGCAAAAAGCCTGAATTTTGTGGCTGTCAATGACATTCCTGTTGAGATTCTGACTAGAAAGTAAATGCATTTTAAAAAAAAGAAGAAGAAATCAGACTGCACAATGCATACCATGAAAATTCCCTCATCCAAATTCTTAGTGCCTGCTCCCTTTCCCAGAAGGAGTTCACCAGACTCCAGCTTGGCCCGTGAAGGGTCCCCTCCCCCGAACACTGAAGAGAGAGTTTCTTCACAAAGACGCCTAGCTAGCACTCACAGAAAAGCTTCACTCTCAATGTGTTTCAAATAAATAGACTAATAAATTAGTGAGGCTTGCTGCACAGCCTCACACGCTACTCACATCTCATCAGTCGTGGCTTGGTCGTGATGTATTAGTTTTTTCCCATTATGATACTACACTGGTGGATTACAGCAAGGTAAGGCGGCCATCACAAAGCAGCCATGCATCTACACGGATGCCGCTTGCCAACTTTGCCAGTGCCGCTTCTGCCCATGAGACTGGTACATCCCGAAAGGCGACACACACAATCCTTTCAAGTTTGTAAGATCAGGTCCATGTTACATTTGTGGTGTCATTTTATTGGCGCATTTAGCTGTTTCTACTGGACTTTGACCTGCGGCTTTTCCATTATAAGATAATACACACTCTCAATTTCCTCATTTGCCACCTTTAGACCTTGGAGGGCATGGCTTTCCACTCCATCTTGCTTAAAGATTTTTTTTTAAAGCTCAGCTTATCTCCCACTGCCCACTCAGAGTCCCACCCTAAGGGACAGTCACTTGTGTTTTTGTTCTTGCACAGAAGCTCGGCCAGACAGCAGTGTGATGTCTCTCGGGACAGATGCTTCTCCTTCCTGGACCCTCGGTGAACCAGAGCCCCTCACATATCCTTCTGGACTTATCTCAGCCATCCCCTGAGCATCTGGAAACACCTGCAGACAGCTCTGTAAGGAGGATGGCAAACAGGCATGCTGATGCACTATGACAGAGGCCTGTTCCTGCCCTGCTGTCAAAGATGCTGTAGGAACCCCACTTTCCCAGATGCCCTCACTGGCTCTGTGCACCTGCACCTCAGCTGGTGTACTGTTGGTCAGGAAACCATCACCAAGTAACTGCCTATTGGTTATTGTTGCTGCATCAGTCAGTTCTGGGAGCCTAACCCCCAGGTGTTAGTAGGCTTTCAGCATGCACCTGCCTGCCACAAGAGTGTACAATCTGGCTTGAGTCTCCTGCAGAGGTCAGGCTTAGACCAAGACAGCCTGGATTTGTTACCTTCCTGATGCGGGACGTCCTTCTGTATGTGTTTTTCTTATTGGTTGATGAATTACATACTGTTTGGTCAATAGAGGCAGGAAGATAGGTGGAACTAGGAGACAAGAAGAATTATGGGAAAGGTAGGCAGAGAGAGCTCTCGGAGAGATACCACGTAGCCACCAAAAGGAGTAATGGGTCTGGGCATTCACTGGTAAGCCAAGACCACATGGAAATACATAGATTAATAGAAATGGGTTAATAATTAAGAGAGAACTATTCAATAAGAAGCCTGAGCCAACAGTCTCATAACTAATAGAGTTCCTCTTCTTTCACGTTGCTTCTGTCCCGTGTTCTGTGAGAGACACAAGAAAATTAACCATTAAAACACCTTAAGGCTTCCGAGAGCACAGAAAGACAAGAACTCATGAAATGTTACATTATTGTGAGTACATATTGGGATGACTTTCCTGAGTGACAATTTCAAAATATATAAAATGACCAGATTCTCATAAAGCTGTTAAACTTCAACTTACTTTTACTTGGCAAGAAATCATGATTGTGCCTATGAATATTTCATTAATTCTTACTGTAATGTTTTTATAATACTTAACCAGGAAATGCTATAAATGTCTACCAATAGTTGATTCAATTAAATGAAGAGACATAACATGAATTTCCATTAACCATGTAGTCATTTAAAATGCGATAAATTTATTACTGACAAAGTTTTTTTTCACACATTAAGTCATGTTATAAAGTATAAACAGTATGATTCAATCTAAACACCTTAATACACACACACAGAGAAAAAAGTCAGAAGGGATCTCACCAAAATTATTGGTAGCAATTATCTTTGAGCACAGAGGTTGACTTTTAATTTGTTCATTTCGCTTATCTATGCCTTTCTAATTTTTTCTACCATAAACACGTTGTTTGAGTAATAAAGAGGTTATTAAAAAAACAGTGTGTTTCCTCTGTGTGCTTAGTTAAGAATGAAGTATTCTCAGAGGTTGGGTGGCAGTGGGTAGCCTTCTACTGCATTAATTTCCTGGTGTATAAGGAACAGTTTTCCATGGTGCCAACTGGCTGGAAGACAGCCACGTGCGTGCGACAAGAGTGAGTCACTGGGAGCCATCAATCCGCAGGTCTGACCTCAGGACTGAGTCTCCTGGTCTCATTGTTAGGGAAAAGGCTCTCATGAGAGATTTGTATGTATGCAGCTATTCAGGGAACACTTAGGCTGCTATTTAATTAATGGCCTTCGCTTTCAGAGTGGCAGGACCAGGTGAAGAGTCAGGATGACAAAATATTTGTCCTTTACCATCAGGAAGCCAGGAAGTAGTTGCCACAGTAACCTAGTAGTTTTTTTCTGAATTCAAATGGTGAAAGGCAGTTCCTGACACATGATCTGAACTCACTGTCCAGCAGGGAGTTCGCTGCTCAGCTCAAGGCCGAGCTTCACAACTGTATCAGCAACAGAACCTCAATGCTTTAGGAAAACCAAAGGCAAAGGTGCTGAGTGTTAGGTCTAAATCACCCAAGAGAGAGAGGGGGGGAGGGGGAGGGGAGAAGGAGGGGGAGAGAGAGGGAGACTATACCCCACAATTTGAGTCTGGGCTCAGGGTAAAAGAAAGTATTGCTCTCACAGACTGACTCCTCCTCTCAGCACTCCTGGGAAACCTGGGGAATGGGTTTCTGTCTGCCAATAAGAGCTACTTCCCACGTCTCTCTTTGCCTCTGGTGAAGGGGGCATCTGCTTTTCTATTGGCATACACCGTGGTTCACATCAAAGCCACAGCACTGTTCTAGGCTTCTAGCCCACAACCCTCCCCAAACTCAGGTGGCCGCAGAGTCTCCTCCCTCCCTTCTGTAGCCCCACTGTTCTCTTTAACATCAGCGTAGTTTCCCCAACACCACACACACTCCACCTCTCTGCTCCCAAGAGACAGCCATGGCAGTGCCCAGGCTGCTACTCTCTCTCTCTCTCTGTCCTGTAGAGGTGGCTATGGCAGCTTCGGACTCGCCCAACGTCTCTGGCTATTTTCTCTAACCCCTGAGAGGTAGCCATGTGTCAGTTTCATATTTACAGTCTCTCTTTATGCCATGGAGCAGTCCAGTTTGGAGTGCAGCTGCGCTCTTGTTTACTCAGGGGAAGATACTAAGGTGAAATCAGCAAACACCACAAGGCATATCCCCTGGTGGTCTGAGTTGATCTGCCTATGGGATTAGCACCTTGTCAAGTCTTCTCCGTCCCGGGGATCACACTTAGAGTGGACACACACCCACCCAACACTCCTCTCTGACACCTTCTTTTACTAAAAAGATGGCCTTTCACAAAATTCCCTGGGGGGGGGGGGTCTTTGTACGTTTTATACATAGAATGAGTTGGGGTTGATTTGTCCACTATCTAAGGAGGATTTGCGAAAGTTTATCACTATCCTGTGGTTGCTTTGAAACATGTTGCATTTGCCTGGGGAACCATAGAGGATCCCTGGAGAAAACTTTTCTTCCTCCACCATGGCTTATCAAATAAAACCCGTGACATAAACATTCTGCGAAGTATTTTAGAGCAACGTTTCCAACTTCATATTCTACAGGAGTGAAACATGTCATTAACGTGTTTCTATATTGTGAGTACCTCATTCACATTTTAGTGCTCAGTATCCAAACACAAAAATCAGAGGCAGACTAATTTCCCAATGTGGCCACTAAAGTCCATCACAGTAGCCTAAGTGAGTGTCTCCATGGGGTGTTTTGGATGAGCAGGTCACCCTCAGGCTCATGCTTGTCCCCTGTTGGTGGAATTGTTTAGGAAGGATTAGGAGGCGTGGCCTTGTGGAGGGAAGTGTGTCACCAGAAGTGAGCTCTGAGGTTTGGAAAAGGCCCGTGCCATCACTGGTGAACCATGCTTGTGAATTAATGTAAACTCTCAGCTACTGCTCAAACACCATGCATGCCTGAGCATTGCCATGCTCCCCGCCATGATGATTATGGACTTGCCCTCTGAAACGGCAAGCCCCAAATAAATGCTTTTCTTCTAGAAGTTGCTTTGGTCATGGTGTCTTTTCATAGCAAAAGTAACTAAGTTAAGCCACATTCTCAAAACTGAGTAATAGGCATATTCCAACCCCAAAACACTGAGCATGGAAATATAAATGGCACAGGCGACTCATCACTCAAAACACTGCTTGGCCTTGGCTCCATGGCTCTGCATGTGGTCTGCCCAGGGGGAAAGGCTCCTCCTGACCCTGCCATCACCGTCTCCTCCCATATGTGATTCACGATCCCTGGGAGAGTGGACAGAAACCATAAAGTCCCTGGTAAGGGATGCCCTGGGATTGCCTGGCTTCCAGGTAATTCGTGTGTGTCTGCACATCAACTTACATATTTCTGTCTCGAAAAACTTTCATTCTTTAAGGAACCACAAACAATGATACATCCGAAATGCCCAGTGTGTTTGGTAGATATCTACAAGCTTTCTATTGCCACTACAAGAATTTGAGAGGAACCACACACAAGGGTTTGCTTTGGCTGGCTGGTTCCATCATTCCCAGGTCACAGAGGAGGGCTGCATCATGGCGGGATAGGCAGAAGGAAGCAGAGCTGCTCACTGTCGGTGGGCAAACAGAATAGGAAGCAATGAAGATACACATTCATCTGCTTTTTAAAGATAATTTTATTCTCATTTCTCCCTGTGTTTCTGTCTTTCTCTCTCTGTGTGTGTGTGTGTGTGTGTCTCTGCTCTCTCTCTCTCTCTCTCTCTCTCTCTCTCTCTCGCTCTCTCTCTCTCTCTCATGTGTGTGGGAGTACCCCTGCATGAAGGCCAGAAGACATCAGATACCCAAGAATTGGCTTCACAGGCATTTGTGAGCCACATGACACAGAGCTGGAGACAGCAGCAAGCACTCTCAATCACTGAGTCACCTCTCCATCGTTCAAAGATGCTCCCCAGTGGCCTGCATCCTCCAGCCAGGCCACCTTCCTAAAGTCTCCACCACTTCCCAGAACGATGCCCTGAGCTGGGATGCAGACCTGGACACACAAGCCTGTGGGGGCATTTGCACACCAGCCTGTGGGGCATTTACACACCAGCCTGTGGGGCATTTACACACCAGCCTGTGGGGCATTTACACTCAAGTCTGTGGGGCATTTACACTAGAGCCTGTGGGGCATTTACACCCCAGCCTGTGGGGCATTTACACGAGAGCCTGTGGGGCATTTACACTCAGATGCCAATGATGGTTTGCAGCTTCTATAATTATTCGTGTGAATTAATCTGCCATTTGATTTTTCCTTCCTTTGTCTTATGGTTCGATTTCTTTTTGTTTCTTGGCCTCTGATTATTGGGGTGCTTTATGTCATGTTAATGTACTTTTATTGCTCTTTTGGCTGCATCTCTACACATTATTTTATGTTCGGCGTTCTCTCCAGGGATTTACTGTTCTTACCTAAACTTTGACCACTTAGGGATGACATTTAACACTGTGAACAAAAGTTTGGAAGGTTTTCGATCTTATATCTTCTTCATCCTTTCCACATATGCAAAGTTTGGGGTCTGATATGTAAAACCCACCAGTGTTGTATTAATAAACTATTTTTCAGTCTTATTCTTTATTTTAAAGAATTTTTTAAAAACCTAGTCAGTTAGACAGGTCGGATGTTTATTACAACTACCACATCATTTCTGAATTTTCATGCTCCTTTTGATATCACTTAAATAGTTTGTCCATTTTTATATACTTATTTACTTATTTTGCAGGAGTAGGGATTGAACTCAGGACCCCATCCATGCCAGGCAAGTACTGTACCACTGAAGCCTCACACCACACCTCTAATTCTAGTGTTTCCTTTACATAAATAACAAATTAAAAATAAACAAATAAGTGTGATATTCTGGGCACTTTTCTATTGCCTTTACAAAACACCCTGACAAAGCAACTTCAGGGAGAATTTTTGGCTCCCACATAGGCGTGTACTTCACTACTGTGGGGGAGGCACAGCAGCAGGGGCCTGGGACAGACACAGAGAATGGAACTAGAAAAATGGCACAGTGGGTGGAGGTGCTTGCTTCCAAATATGGTCCCTCTCTCTCCCTCCCTCCCTCCCTCCCTCCGTCCCTCCCTCCCTCCCTCCCTCTCTCCTCCTTCCCTTCCTCCTCCCCCCGCCCCACCTCTCTCACACACAAAAACATTTTTGCATGTACACAGAATAATAATAATTTTTAAAAGATGCAGTGAATACTTCTGCTCAGATCACTTCTTTTTCACTCAGTCCGGCATCCTACCTCAGGGAATAATCCACTCATTTAGGGATCAACTAACCCTATCAAGGTAATCTCCTATCTTAGTCTTAGTTTGAGTTTCTATTGCTATGAGACTGTTTTCTTAGATGCCCCGAGACCACCTGCCCAGGGATGGCACTACCCACAGGGGACTGGGCCCTCCCACATCAGTCATTAATCAGGAAGACTCCGGACAGACTTGCCCACTTGCCAGTCTTTTAGAATGACTTTCTTCACTGAGGCTCCCTCTCCCCAGGCATGCTCAGTGGTCTCCCGGTGATTCTGGACCTCATGGAGTTGACAGTCACCATCACCCATCATGTTCATCGGTCATTAGTGCGATCGCCCATCATGTGTGAAGGCGCTCTCCTTGTTGGAGAAGGTCTTGCCTTACACACATCGCTGAACGATACATCTTATTTTCTTTGATATTTCAACCATGTTTAGTTTTTATAAGTTAATCGTTTTGGGCTGTAGAGATGGCTCATCAGATAAGAGCACTGGCTGCTCTTCCAGAGGTCCTGGGTTCAATTCCCAGCAACCACATGGTGGCTCACAAACATCGGTAATGAGATCTGGTGCCCTCTTCTGCATACATGCAGGCAGAACACTGTATACATAATAAACAAATCTTAAAAACGTTAGCCTTTCCTTGTAGACCACTTCACACATGTAACAGAATCTTTTCAGCCAGTCCTCTCCTGTCCTCTTCTACTCCGCTAACCCCTTCCTCTTCCCAACTAGACCTTGTATTTTCATGACAGGTGACAGCGTCTAACTTGGTAAGCAGAACTGGAGTTGCTTATTTCAGCACTTGGGACAAGACTTATCCCATCATGAACAGCTTACCCATGGCTATACCACTGATGAGAACACGTCTCCCTTCCTGAGGACCCATTCACTACCAATGGCTCTTTGTGGAGACGTGGGTCCTCTTTCCGGTGAGTCCCCTACTACTCCAGCATAATGGCAGCCAGGTCAAATGTTGAGCAGGTCTTGTGCACGTACCCACAGCTGCCGTGAGTTCTCGTGTGTAATATCCACAGTCCCGCAGTATCCAGGAGACAGCAGGGGTAAGCGCTTACTTTCTGCTTAGGTTTGAGACCCACTCCTAGGGGAGGGAATTCATGACTGATCTGTAAACTTGATGAAAAGCCTGTGGGTAGGGAGGTCATAGCCCCTAGCTGGAAAGTGCTGCTGCTGTTTTGTTAAATAGACATGTTGTGCCCATAAAACTGCTTTCTAAAAATTTGCAGTTGCGCCTATAAATTAGGGCTGCTCTCAGCCGCAAGCAGAGCGTGAGCAGAGAAGCTCTTTCTGCTGTGGGCCTTGGTTACTGAGGAGACTTGGAGCAGGTAAAGCGCTGAGAGGGACAGCTGGGTACTCATCCCTCTGGAGAGTTCATTGCGTGTTTTCTGGCTCCTTGTATTTTGTGTGACTTTGAACTGTAGCCTGAACACATTGAATCGTGTGTTCGAAGACCTGGGTTCCTCCCACATTCCTTGAGAGGACATAAAGGGTATTAGTTTTAGAGGTAAATCATCTCATCTTGGTCCTCCCACTCTGTGAGCAAGTGGTCCCTTTAGCATTTAAAGGTCTCACTTGGTGGCTATGCTCTGCCCTGCACAGCTGTTACTCACGGGTCATTCTGGAACATGACAGTGTTTTAAATCATCCTTCCTGAGTTCTTAGAGCCTCATCCTTTGGTTGTGGCTCACTCCTCAAACACATTGCCATGCCTCTTACTTTTCCTACATGGGGACAGCTCAGAAGTGAGCCCAGAGAGACCACTGTCCCCAGCCGTCTAGCCAAAAACAGACGGGGTTAAACCTCAGTGTCTGCTGCCTGAGCCACCACAGTCAAAGTTCTTTAATGGGCTTGCCTGGCTCTGTGAACAGCAGGGCTCCCTTTCTTGATTGCTGTGAGGACCCGTGTTTATGTCCCCTTGCCACAAGCTAGAGTCAGCTGAAGGGGAGAGGAGGGGCCTCAGTTAAGAGATTCCTCCACAAGGTCTGTCTGCAGGCAAGCCTGTGTGACATTGTGAGTGTTACCATCCCTGGGCTGGAGGTCCTGGGTTCTATAAGAAAGCAGCCTGAGCAGGCCAGTGAGCTACACCCTCCAGGGTCTCTGTATCAGCCCCCGCCTCCAGGATACTGCCCAGCTTGAGTTCCTGCCCTGACTTCCTTCAGTGACGGGCCCTGATATGGAAGAACAGGTTAAATAAGGCCTGTCCTCCCCAGGTTGCTGTTGGTCATGGTGTCCCATCACAGGAACCCTGAGACAGATGCCCTGGTCAGAACAAAGGTTCTTTCTCAGGGCTAATGGCCCACACTCCGCAGGAGCAGATCACTCAGGAGCACAGGCTGGTCAACGCCAAGGGGAGAGTAAACAGGGGCAGGGAGAACGCATTCCCGTGCAACCCGGCCTTTCAACCTACTCTCAGTCCTAGTGAGGGCCTACAACAGACTTAAATAGATTTATAACTCTGTGTGTGTGTGTGTGTGTGTGTGTGTCTGTGGTGTGTGTGTGTGTCTGTGTTTGTGTGTGTGGTGTGTGTGTCTATGTGTGTCTGTGTGTGTGTGTGTGTGTCTGTGTGTGTGTGTCTGTGTTTGTGTGTATGTGTGTGTGTCTATGTGTGTCTGTGTGTGTGTGTGTGTCTGTGTGTGTGTGTGTGTCTGTGTGTGTGTCTGTGTTTGTGTATGTGTCTGTGTGTCTGTGGTGTGTGTGTGTGTGTCTGTGTTTGTGTGTGTATGTGTGTGTGTCTTGTGTGTGTGTGTGTGTGTGTGTGTGTGTGTGTGTGTGTGTCTGTGTCTGTGTGTGTGTACACTAATTTTGGTGAGAAAGGGGACCAGCCAGCAGGACTGGGGATAAAGGAGGCAGCAGGTTGCGGGGGGCGGGGAGGGGGTCATGGCAAATATCCACACAACTTAAGTGTATGAAAATCTCACCCATTGTATTAGGGCTGGGGATGTAGCTCAGCGGTAGAGTGATTGCCTGGCATACACTTGGCCCTAGGTACACTTGTTTCATTACAATGACGAAGATAAGATAAAATCCATCATGTGTACAGGCACTAAAACATTAGTTAAAAATTAATTAGCAAGTTATGAGCAATACCTGCACCTGTGGCTCCTCTGCCAAGCCCAGCGCTGAGAGAACATTCTACCCCTGACATGGACGGGCAATGCTCACCGCATTCTTTACATGAATGTCTTTCCTTTGTTATTTATTTCTGAGAGAAATAGCCTGTCTTCTAAAGGAAGTGAAGTGCCAGACTACAGGATAATACGTTCTTCCAAGCATAAGAAACTAAACTGAGATGATAATCAGGAGCTTAGAACCACGTGTAATTGTTCCTGTCTTCTTGCTGTCGCTGTTTTAGGTGGGGTCTGAGGTAGCCCAGGCTAGCCTGGGACTCACCATGGGACCCGGGGGTCCTGAACCTTGAATGCCAGGCCCTCCTGCTTCTTCCTTGCGAGTGCGCACCACTGTGTCTGGGTTATGTAGCACTAAGGGTTGAGCTCAGGGCTTCATGTACTCAGGACAAGCATTCAAAAACCTCAGTCATAGTTCCCACAGCTACATGGGCAATATTAAATGTCCAAGAGGAACTGTGTGGGTCCATGTCTCTGGAGTGTGCTGTGAGCGCTGGAGTGTAAAATGCTGTGCTGTTCTGGTGATTTTGCTAAATGAGCATCCTCTATCTGTTCTTTCCAGGCATATACATAGGTAAATGTGTAAGATGACAGGCAGGTGGATAACCTTCACTGTAACAAATTCCACTGTGCGTGATCCACAGCAGCATGGTTTCCTTGCATTTAATGTACACAATGACATTTGTAAATGTACACAATGACATTTGTAGGATGGGCTATTTTTGCTAATGTAGCTCTTCTTTCTCTCAGCCTCAGCATTAGAGTGTTACCTCTTGGTTGACCATGGGTTGCTGCAACAGCACACAAGCCTGGGTAACTCACAAAAGGTTACTGCCTCAGACCGCTGCACTGAGGGATCAGCATCTGCTGAGGGACATTTGACTGATGTCCTCCAAGGTAGGAGGTGAGGGAAAGAGCGGGGAGATGATGACAGGGATGGAGTGATGGGAGATGTTCTTCTGTATATATCTTTCTCATACTGGTTAATAAAGCTCTGTGGCCAATAGGAAACAAGATAGGTGGGGCTAGGAGACCAGGTGGAGGAAAGAGGAAGTAGTAGAGGGGAGTTGAGGTGTAGCCCCGGGAGGAAGGAAGACTCCCGCCACGGCTCCCCGATAAGACGACCACGTGGAAATACTTAGACAAGTAGAAATGGGTTAAGGCAGAGCTAGCCCATAAACAGTAATGGTAACTGGCCAACAGGATTGTATCAAATACAGAGTCTCTGAGTATTACTTGGGGCTGGCACGACTGAGGGCCCAGACTGGCAGGCTGGCGGGCTGGCAGAAACATACATGCTACAGATGGCGGGATGGAGCCGGCGGGAAGGAACAACCTGCCGTAACATAATGGTGTCAGAAATGGGATTGAGAACTTTCACTTAAAACTTAACAAAAGCTTAAAAAATAGTTTTTAGAAACAAAGAAACAGAGACTAGCAAGACTTCTTGGTAGCAGCATTTTCTCGGTTGGATTTGTTTTGCTGTAGACAGAGATTTGTGTGGCTCCTTTAAGGGAGGTTTCCAAAATTAGGATAAGCGGCGAAAAACAGCCTTGCTTTTAAAGAGCTCTGCTAACAATTCATTGATGTATATGAGAGCTGCAATGAAGGTTTACACTGTGTTTTAAAAAATACGCTGGCTTGGGAGAGAAAAAGAAACAGTATACAATGGTTTAAAAAAGAAAAAAGGAATTAAATGGATGGCTGTGGTGGCACAAGCCATTAATCCCAGCACTCGGGAGACAGATGCAAGCAGATCTCTGTGATTTCAAAGCAAACCTGGTATGCACTGAATTCCAGGACAGATAAAAGTTACACAGAGAAACCCTGTCTCAAAATATGTAAAAATAGAAGTAGAATAAATAGAGTAATAAAAAAGCCACGTAAAGATGGAAAACTCAGAGAAATTTCGGATACTATACACGCTTCTGTTGTCTTTAAATTATTTGATTGCTGAGAAAATAACTACTGATAAAAGAAATGCTGCTGGATTAATTCAATTTATATATTTTAAAAATGCTTTGACTCCAAAATTTAAGCCTAAGGACATGTTACTGGGGAAAAGGATTTCTATTTTTGTTTCCACAGAAAATGAAAAGCTACAGATTCTTTACAGACTTATATGGTTTGATCAAGCCAGACCCCCTGAAACAGTGCCCCAGGTGATCCAACATTCAAAGCAGTTGAGACAAAGCCTTGCAGACTACAGCCAAGATTTCTGCGTCTTCTTAGGATCCCCATGACAGCGCCCTCTACCAGCAGGAAGTAGTTTGGAAAGAACGACACCCAAATTCCCAAATATTGTTTATAAATGTTTGTTTTCATTTAAATGGACTTGGTTATAAATGGCTATAACCATAAACAATCTTTTTAAAGGTAAAAAGGGAATTATGGTATAGATATGAATAATTTGCTTTGAAATGGATTTTCTTTTATTGATACAATTTAAAGTCAACTTTGTGATATGTATATTTCCCCTCTTGTTTAGGTATTGTGTTTATATAGCTCATTGGAAAATGTAATGTATAATTTGATACAGATTATAGAGAGTTACTTGTGATAGTCAAAACTTGGAATTAAGTTAGTTAGGATTTCTAGATATACAGAGATGTATTTGAGATGGATAGGCATTCTTCAAACCTTTCAAAGACCTACAGAATATGGCATTTAAAATGGTTTAGGGTTTTTCTTGACAATAAGGCACAACTGCTCCTGGTAACACCACCTACAGAAGAAAGGAAGATGGACATCGAAGAAACACATTATGGAGTTTGCTTCTAATATGGCAAGACTAGCCATTTGGGCAAAGTACTGTTCTTCTGGACTGTTTGACTTTATGTTGTAGAAACTGGACATGCAGGACCCACAAAAAGGTGACTGCTGATTTAAGATGGACTTTGCTATAGGATTCCTGCTTCATGGAAGAAGCTGCCAGACAGCCAGACAGTCTACAGGACACAGAGAAAAATGACTGACAAACTGCCATTACAGGTGGACAGTTTAAAGTTTCCTGCTTTGTTGAGGAGTCTGGTGACACACTATGGCCTATGGGCTGAAGATGGAACATTAAGAAAAACTTTCGGTGACTAACCAGGCAATGAGTTGTCTCTGTCATTTCTAGAGTTTATATATTATCCTTCTGTGGTCTTTGAAGGAATTGAAGACAGATAGTTATAGTTATAGTTTCCCTTAGTTAGGATTAAAGATAAGTTACATATAGGACTTTAGACTCACAAAGATAGGATAGATGATATTTTCTTTAAGTCTTACAAAATGTTAATGGACTAAATATTGTTTACTGTGATTCTTATTTGATAACTGTTGTATGGTATATTTTGCTATGTTAAGGTTAAACCCCTTCTTTTACTTTAGACAGAAAAGAAGAGATGATCGGAGATGTCATTCTGTATATATGTTTCTCATACTGGTTAATAAAGCCCTGTGGCCAATAGGAAACAAGATAGGCGGGGCTAGGAGACCAGGAGGAGGAAAGAGGAAGTGAGTAGGGAGGAGTCGAGATGTAGCCCGGGGGAGGAAGGAAGACGCCCGCTGCGGCTCCCTGATATAATGACCACGTGGAAATACTTAGATAAGTAGAAATGGGTTAATATTTAAGACAGAGCTAGCCCATAAACAGTAATGGTAACTGGCCAACAGGATTGTATCAAATACAGAGTCTCTGAGTGTTATTTGGGGCTGGTGCGGCTGTGGGCCCAGACTGGTGGGCAGGTGGGATGGCGCTGCCGGTGGGAACAACCTGCCATAACAATGGAGTGGGGTAGAAGGAAAGATTAGAAAGGAGGGAGAGAGGGAGGGAGGGGAGAAGAGAGGGAGGAGGGAGGAAGGGAGGGAGGGGCTAAACCCTTCCTTGTAAGACACAATCAAATCACAGCAAGGTGAGACATTTCAAATATGATTAAAAAACAAAACAAAAAGACCACTTCAGCTACACCACTATGCAGTGCCAAAAGCTGTCTACCCTTACATCAAACCAAAGATACAGCCTCTATTAGAAGCGAAAGGCAATGGCACGTTCCTTCACTGGGTGTTTGAGGACCATACAATCAGCCACAAGATTCCAGCAGAAAACACAAGACCCTGGACGAGAGACTCCTAAAGGTTTGGGGGTGGGCGACATTTACTCAATGTGCAGAGCCTTCGACTGGGCAGCTTTATTGGTAAAAATTCAGTCTACTGAAGGACTCACATGTGACCTTGAGTATGTATTTCTTATGATGGTTATAAGTAATGTATTCTGTTACACAGAAAAATATTAAAACAGCCTAAACAGCTAACAGCAGGGAGGCTAAATGAATTATGGCATATCCTTTTAGAAAATTTAGTACTGTCGTGTAAAAGATAAAGATCCTTATAAAAACATCTCATTGTACTAGCAGATAAAAGAAAGTCAAAGAACAAATTACTCCGCAGTACTATAGTTTGTGTTAAATGTGTGCACAGAAATGCCCTCTTGTAGCACTGAAATATATGCGTAAATATACACAGCAAACTCTTTCCTACTTTAAAAGTCTTATTACAGCATAATTCATATCCCGTTCCATCCACACACTCAGTGTGTATGATTCATGGCTTCTATTATATTCAGTCACACAACCATCACCATCATCAACCTGAGAACACTTCATCTACAGAAAACGGAAGCTCAGACCCAATGGCGGTCACTTCTTCTCCTCCTCAACTCCGCCCCACAGCTGGAGGCAACTTCTCATCTGCTTTGCATGCCTGCCTGTAGATTGTTTGCCTACTCTGGACATTTCAGACAAACAAATCTCTTTGTTTCTCACATCTATGAAAGCCTTTGCAGCACATTGATGAAGGCTTTGCCTAACCTCAGGCACAAATATTTTCTCATATCTTCTTCTAATTGTTTGGTCATTTTTACCCTACTACTTAGACCTTTAACCTATTTTGGTATGTATTATTATGTATATGTATATGTATATGTATATACATACATATATACACACACACATATATATATATACACACACACATATATACATATGAGCAAGGTACGTGCCTGTGTGTGCATGTGTTTGCACGTGTGTGTACATGTGTGCATGCGCGTGTGCGTGTGTGAGCGTGTGTGTGTGTGTGCGTGCGTGTGTGTGTGTGTGTGTGTGCGTGTGTGCGTGTGTGTGTGTGTGTGTGTGTGTGTGTGTGTATATGTGTGTGTATGTGTGTGTGTGTGTGTGTGTGTGTGTGTGTGTGTGTGTGTAGCAAGCAAGGGCCCAACTTCACCGCTATGAAGGAGCTCTCCCAGCAGCCATGGGTCGGACTGTTTATTCTTTCCCTACTCCAGATCAATCATCAATAGGTGTGACGGTCACATTAAACACCCCAGAATCACTAATGTTACTTCCAAAGGGACTAAGCTTGAGGCTTCATCAGGGGAAGTTTTCTTTAACCTTAAAGATCTGAGTCACAGAAATATTTACAATGTGCACACATAACTCTGTGTACTTAGTTACCACTTTTCTTCTTTTCATGTGTTTGGATTTGTGTTTACATGTACACATGCCTGTACAACGCACACCCAAATGCACTAACATGGTGTACATAACACTCTAACTACTGAGCCAACACCAGCCCCGAAATACCATTCTTTAAGAATAGGACGCTTGGTGCACAGATGTGGTTAAGTGAAAATGATTTCCCAAATAAGTGCTCTGCCATGCAGACAGACCCAGCGAGGGTGTTCCCCGTGCTGACGCAAAGTATTTTCAAGTTGGGCTTCTGCATCTAACTCAGAACACCATGGCCTGAGAAGGAGGCTGTGAGCGAGCATTATGGGATGCTGTGCTCTCGCTCTCTCGGATGTCCACCTTACTTATGAATTATAAAATTTGGGTCTGCAGCTTATGCTTGAGAACTGCGTGGCTGCTTGAGGTCTTGCCCCATATTCATCCCATCTGATGAACTCATAGGGATTTAATTTGTCTGGTGGCTTCCTAAGGAGATCCAGTGGGATCAAATTATTGTACAACAGCCCAGAAAAGTCATCTTTTAGCACGGGGAAAGCGATAGTGCTTCTCCTGTATTCGTGGGTTGCTAGAAGTATCTAGATGATTATAGTCATTTGCCTGATGCCTTTGCTCCTGCTCTTGGCAGACAATTCTGTGTAACCCTTGTGCCTTCACGACAGTGTGGGTGAATCACAGTGTGAGTCAGCCATGACATGAGGACAACTGGAGTGATACGATGATGGACTTACTTGATGCATATGGTGGTCCTGAGCCACCTATACTCCTGGGGGACAGTGGCCAACAAAAGCAACCACAGTCGCTCTGCTTGGGGGCTTGGGAGTGGACATTAATCTAACAATGGCATAAGTGGGCCAGTGCTCTACTGAAATGGTGGCATACCTGAGATAAACCCCTGATAAGGAGGGAAGGCACTGTTAGCTCACAGTTCTGAATGCTTCCGTCTGTGGCTGTCCTGCGGCAAGGTGGGGCATCACAGAGGAAGCGTTGGCAGAGAAAGATGACTTTAGGGACCTGAACCCTGCTTCCTACACCACTGTCTCCCGGTACCCCATGGGCTCAGGACCAGGCACACAACGTATGAGCTCAGGTGATGGGAGATGTCATTCTGTAAATATGTTTCTCTTATTGGATAATGAATAAAGCACTGTTGCCCAGTAGGAAAGCAAAATAGGCAGGGCTAGGAGACAAGGAGGATTCAGGAAGAGGTTAGAAGTTTCAACATGTAGGACTGAGAGAGAAGAACTCCGGACCCTCTCTCTGGTAAGATAAGACCATGTGAAAATACTTAGATTAATAGAAATGGGTTAATATTTAAGACAGAGCTAGCCAATAAGTAATGCTAGTAACAGGCCAACAGCTTTATATCTAATACAGTGTCTCTGTGTGTTATTTGGGGCTGGCGCAGCTGTGGGACCAGGCCAGCAGGAAAACCTGCTCATAACATTCAGGAGGGCATTCAAGACGCAAACTATAGCAACAAAACTTTAAGAATGCTATTCCCAAGACCAGAGAGGGCTTTGCCAAGAGGGAAGAATCCTGCAAAAGCCTACACGGATGCCTCCAAGAAGTGACTCCTTAGGTGAGAAGTTCAGATGGTGAAGACAGGAGCTATGCTACGGCAGTGACAGGGAATGCATGTTTTTACCAGGGACCTACACTAAGGGGTACATACGGGAGCAAAGAAAGACTAGTGTGGCCAGAACAGAGAAGGACAATGTTATGAAACGGAGCTCCATGAGGGTGCAAGGCACACACCATACTCAGCCTTAAAGATCAAGGGCCAGCTCAGCTGCTTACCATCTCACAGAGACCACACCACTGAGCTCCAGGGAGTCCCATTTCCTTACCTATAAACAGGGTAATGCAAACCCGTGTCACCGATCTTAGGAAGCCTAAAGGAAGTCTCATTTACATATTCATGAGTTTCATCATAGCTGCTCCATAATTAAACAACATAATTAGCACAAGCTGTTCCTAACTGGTCTCTCCACATCTCTGTCCTAGGCAATTGCACTCTGTCCGCATTTGCGGGAACTGTCAACATGACACAGTCTAGAGTCACCTAGGAAGAGAGACTCAACGGAGTACTGTCTTATCAGGTTGCTCTTGCTGGTATTTCTGCGAAGGGCCGCCTTGAGTGTTAATTGACAGTGGACCTAGCCCACCACGGGTGGTTGCATTCCCTGGTCAGGTCATCCTGGATTGCATAAGGAAGCTAACTAAGCATAAGCCTGGGCAAGCCAGAGAGCAAGCCTGCAAGCTGCTTCCATCCATGCTTCCTGCTTGAGTTCCTGCCCTGAATTCCGTCAGGGATGGACTGTGGCCTCAAAGTTAAGCTAGGTAAGCCCTTTCCTCAAATACAAATGCAGTCCTGCAAGATCTAACTCGTTCATTCCCGTAAGACCTAATCCAGTGTGGGAAAAAGTTAACACACCCCTGAACAAAGAGAACATGCACACACACACACACACACACACACCTGTACACATGCATAACACACAGGCATGCACACACAGGCAAACACATGCATGCATATGAATATGTACACATGCATACCCACACATACACACATGCACATGCACACACATAAATACACACATGCTTAAACTCATACGTGCACACACATACATGCATATGTATATGTACACATGCGCACACACAAATACACACATTCACACGCACACACAGGCATGCACAGACACACACGTCAACATCAATTTTTTAAAATTTTTAAATGTCTTTTAAAAGACATTAATCTATTGGTGAGGGCAGTGCCAGCCTTTGACCTGCCCAGGACCTTGTTCCTAGCAATGACAAATCGAGGATCCGATTTCATCATGGCCTCCGTAGGGACAGACCACATTCCAATGTCAGCAGTCAGTATGTGTTGAAATAAAAGATAAGTGAATTAACAATATGTCACCAGGCAAGAATTTCTCTGTTAAAGGATAAATAGAATCAGAAGGGAGTGTATTTCTTGTGTGGCTGCTGACCTAGGTGTAACATCCCCAGGCCACAGGAAGCTCACCCACAGACACAGGATTCTGGGTGGATGGGCAGGGTGCTGGGTGAGGCGGTGTAAGGGAGCACAGTAGTGGGTACGAGGGACCCAGTGGCCTGCCTGCCCAAGCTGGCATTGATGTCATCCATGTTTCAAAAGGATTGAGTTCAACAAAGGTCAAGAAGCATCTACTCCAGGAGCTCTCAGACCCTTCCTGAAGAGGAGAAATCCATAGATGATTTACTGATCTGGACTGATTTGCACAGGCTTGCCCCAAACTGAGTCTCTGGAAAGCCCTGTGCAACAAAGGGAAGACAGTCACATTAACCAAGCCTCAGGATACATTAACCAATCAAAGCAAGAGAAAAACGAAGATGAAAATGCAGTGTGCACAGTTTTTTGTTTTCGTTTGTTTGTTTTGTTTTGTTTTTCAAGACAGGGTTTCTCTGTATGGCTTTGGAGGCTGTCCTGGAACTTGCTCTGTAGACCAGGCTGGCCTTGAACTCACAGAGATCCACCTGTCTCTGCCTCCCGAGTGCTGGGATTAAAGGTGTGCGCCACCAAGGCCCGGCTTGAGTGCCCATAGTCTTAAGGAAGGTTCGTCAGTGGTGGTGTGTGCCTAGCTGCATGCCCTGAGGTCAAGCAAACAGCCTTTCTGCTTAGGGACTGCATTAGGCAAGCGGTGGCCTGTTGTGTGTTTCCCACTATCAGGATGGCGAACTTTTCATCCCGCCTAATGACTGCCCACAGGCCATCAAAGGCAGGTGGCTTTGGTGCCTGGATTTCTTTTAATTCTTTCTTTCTTTCTTTCTTTCTTTCTTTCTTTCTTTCTTTCTTTCTTTTTTTTTTTCTGGTCTCCACTAAAACTTTATTCATGAAACTGGCTATCACACTTTTATTACAGTCCCAAGGAAAGGGACAAGGAGTGATTTCCCTGACCAGCTGAGAAATAGTTGTAAGGAATACTACTCCTCGCATCTTTTGAGGCCAAATTGGATGGACCATGCTCTCTGAAGTTACTTTTTCTTACCCTTTCTTTAATTCTCACCTCCTCCTTGTGACCAAATGATATCTTCTATTTTCGTACTTGCCACCGAGGAGAATTGAGAAAGATATGCCTTGCGTGAGAGCTGGCAGCTCACAGACTGAGTTACCGGGCTTGCTGAGCTTATTAATGTCAGCGACAGACACAGAAAGGACACCTTGGCTCAGCCTCCATGTGTGGTTTTACAGAGACTGGAGGACCGTTCCTTGAGTTTGGCTTACACTAAAGATGTCAACGAAAGCCACGGCACAGAGCACACTAATGCAGAAGGAGTGTGATCTCCATTACACAGTGGAGATCACAACAACATGATGTCCACACATTGATGAGGAACGGGAAGAGAGGAGACTGGAGGTTCCCAACGTAACGGATTGGTAAGCAAATGGCAGGGCTAACTGGCTGATTTGATTGCTGCATCACGCACGTGTTACAATGCCACACTGTACCCCAGAAAACTCTGTGCTGCATATTAATTTAAAAAGAAACAGTTAACGGCTAAAGAAAAGTCACCATCGATCACAGGCATTTAAACAGTAGAAGAAGCAGCATGAGCTGTGAGAGTGTCCACAGAGAATAGTGTGCCAAGTGGGAGAAACCGGACCACGCTTACCGCCAGTTGCTGCCGTGGATCCCACGGGGACAGGCCTTGTGGACTACGGGGGGGGAAGGGGGGGAGGGTGCAAGCCACTGACATCACACTCTTCCGAGAAAGGGAAAACCCAGAGAACAAGTGAGGCTGGAAGAAGCAAGGTGTGACGCTCGCTCGAGTGACAGACACTGCATTCCTCTACCGTCTGCTTTTTACTGCCGCTGGGTTATAATGCAAATATCTGAAGTGCAGGATATCTGATTGTGTGATGGCCAAAGGGGTGACAACCCACAGGTTGAGAATCACCTGCCTAAGACAGCAGGAATAGAGAGGCTGGGCTGTCCTGAAAGTAACGAGAACTAGCTGAGCCAGGATCCGATCCGTCCACACCGAGGGTGGAGTTGAAACTGAAGACTAGATTTAAAGGGCGCCGGCTTGCTCCATTGCACGGTCTCTGGCAGCTCGGGGCCGACAGGCACCACAGGACAGAGACAGAAGTGGGACTGCGTTCCCAGTGTTGCTCAGATTCTTATTAAGGACGTGAGCTTGCACAGGCGCTGGAAGTCTACCAAGCGGAAGGGCTTGTGGCCACCGGTCCAGGGACAGCAACACTCCAGACCGAGTTCACCAGCACAGATACCCAGGGCAGGGTCCCCACTGAGCCCTGAGATGTCCCCGAGCCTGGGGGAATGTCCGTAGCTTATAGTACTCTGGGCACACAGCCTACAAAGAAAGGAATAACAAGTCTGCAATGTTCTTTTTTAAAAAGGAGCGGGGAGCTCAGGTTCTTTTTCATTTATTATTTAGTTTGGGAAGGAGGCTTGTTTATTTTTACAGCTGTGTCCTAACCCGCTCATCCCCAAATCTTGCTTTTTCTCCTTTGCTAGAAAAGTTAGAGGAAGGGAGGGAGAGAGGGGCAGACAGAAGGGGGAAGGAAGAGGGGAGGAGAAAGAACAGGAAGACAGTGTTGTGTTCAGGCCTCTGGATGTGCCCATTTGTTCTCACAAGTCTGTGTCCCATCCTGCAGCCTGGGCTGTGTATCAGCCTTGCTTCACCCCTTACAAACCCCAAGCCCATCAGACAGGGTGAGGGGGAGTTACCTTTGGTCAATTGCACCTCAGGGGGTCGGCGTGTGGGGAGTTCAGGTTGCTCCCTGACTTCTGGCCCCTGAGACTTCAGGCAGCAAGCCACCACCATCCATCAGATCTTCAAGTACACACCCACCGTGAGTCAGCACACTGAGACTGTGAACTGTGGGGGTGGGGCGGATGTTCCCGGCTGTGGCCCGTTTCCTCTGGCGTGCCTCCCTCCAGGAATTATTTTGGGTTATAGTGATGAGCAAATCAAGGATGGCATTTTAAGAGATGCAGCAGGCCCATTTTGAAAAGCTTTATAATTACGAGAAAGATTTGGCACAAGGAGATGTGCCTGGCTGTCCTCATCTTAGGTTTGTAACCAGACCCCAGTGACATTAGCGATGGCTCTAGCTACCTCCTCCCACACCTTCAACTGGCAGCTGAGGCCGGCTGTGTGTGCCTGCCTGTAGCAATCACAAAGTCCAGGCGGTGGTGTTTCTGTGTGGAGAGAGAAGGCAGCATTTAGGAAACTTCTTGTTTGTTTCTTGTTGTTGTTTTGGTTTTTATTCAGTTTTCTGCCTTCTAGTTTCTGGTTCTGTTAGGTAGGGTGCCTGGATTTCAGGGTTTCTCGTCTCTGGCTCTCTTAGGTGGGTGCCTGGATTTCAGGGTTTCTAGTCTCTGGCTCTCTTAGGTGGGTGCCTGGATTCAGGGTCTCTCGTCTCTGGCTCTCTTAGGTGGGTGCCTGGTTCAGGGTTTCTAGTCTCTGGCTCTCTTAGGTGGGTGCCTGATTGGTCTAGTTTCTGGCTCTCTTGGTGTTCCTGATTTCAGGGTTTCTTCTGGCTCCGTGGGTGCCTGGATTTCAGGGTTTCTAGTCTCTGGCTCTCTTAGGTGGGCGCCTGGATTTCAGGGTGGTCACCTGCACACAGCGCTGCTGTTTTTCTGGCTGCAGAAGCGATATTTTACGTACTCATGCGTTTTTTTTTTTAATAAGTAAATTTGTACAATAAAATAAAAAATAAAATTTAAAAACAAAAGTGGTGAGTGCTGTGTATTTTCATTCACCACCCAAGGGCCAGCATAGGCTTCACAGAGACCCTAGGCTAGGGCTCTGGTTCACAGCCCTCCGCTTCCTCACTGCT
This sequence comes from Cricetiscus sungorus, assembly GCA_030556225.1. Taxonomy (NCBI): domain Eukaryota; kingdom Metazoa; phylum Chordata; class Mammalia; order Rodentia; family Cricetidae; genus Cricetiscus; species Cricetiscus sungorus. The sequence continues at coordinate 24,014,843 of JANBXA010000190.1, read as the reverse complement.
CACTGCTGAGAGGAAGCACTGGAACCCACACTGCAGCTCTCAGCTGTCACTCTGCACGGGAAATTAGGCTAACGGTCCTCACTGGGGAAATGGCTGCCACCGGAGTGCCGGGCACCACGCCAGGCTCCAGGGAGCCCTCAGGAAATGCCCGACACAGAGGTGCAGGAGAGGGTGAGCAGTCTCCATGCATCCCCTACGAGAGTCTAATGATAACTTCTGCTTTTCCTGGCTTCTCCAAGGAGCTCCGGTTCTTACGAATGAACGTAGCAAGGATGATATGCCTGTTCTCCCTACTCAGCAGCTGAAAGCTGATGGCTTTAGACATTAAGCCATCTCTAGACTTGAATAATCCCTAAATCGTTTTCTAATCATTTATTAAAAGAGCCAAATGAAATTAGCATTGATGAGACCAAGCCCGCTCTCCCATGCGCTGGTTGAATTATCTCAACTCCATCCACTCTGCTGCCACTGGAGACACCGCCCAGCACACATGTCCCATAACAGTATTTTCATTTGCACAAATGAATTTCAGTTTTCAGAGCAATCTTAGTGGTGACATCACACATCCTCCGGGAGGAGGCTAGGATGGCTGTCATCCAACGAAGACACAAGAAATACAACTGTAAAACTGGTCAGACCAGAGCCGCACAGGGAATCCAGTCAGTGAGGTGAGGAGCCAGGAACCTGTCTCTGGATCCAAACACAAGCCTCCTAGTTCCTCTCTCCCTGTCTGCTCCTCACTGTGACCCTATGTAGGACACTTAGCCAGCAGTTCTCAGATTGGGGTTTTTACGGAATGACTCAGGGGATCTACGGCAGAGTGAGCCATCAGCCCCACCTCTAGAGATTCGAAAACACCCGACCTGGGATGAAGCATGGACACGTGCAGGCACAGAGCCTGGTACTCCTGAGGAATGCTATCGAGGAGCCGTGGAATTCCTGGAACCCTGTGGCTGGCTAAGCCGTGCACTGAAGCAACTGAGGCTACATCCTGCTCTTCATCCCGTTCCTATGCGTGGGGACAGCATCATGGGTAAAGACTTTCAGGACGAGTGCCGTGCCAAAACCTCACTGGCTCATATTTATGCCATAAATATCGGCCACACTCCTACTGCAAGCCCTATGTCATGTAGCCTTATGTTCACGGGCCAAACTTGCCATCAGTTAAACAGGAAACGGGCTCCTACCTTAGAAATGGATGGGCTAGAAGCAACCCCGAGTACTGACACGATGGTCACAAAAAAACAATGGACCAGCCTAGCTGGGACCAACAACCATCCATTCTCCTGGAATAATCTCAAAGTCCTTTTCCCAAATAGGTGTTTTCTAGGTGAACTTACTATGTTGTCGCATGACTTCCCCATCACACTCTTCTTGAACCATGGCTTTCAGATCCTGTGCTTTCTGCCTGGTAAGGTCCTCACCTCAAATACTTTATTTAAACGTGCCAGGTTCCAAAGCCTCCAGTGCCGTTGCTATCTCCTCCATGTTCAAGCTGTGCCCTGAAATATTTAAAGCTAACTCTAGTTCACGACCGACATGTTTTCTCACTAGTGCACTAGGAGCTTGCCAGTGGCTGGTGGGTACATGCTTCCGTCAAAGGCGTGGTTTTCTTCTCTGTTGAGTTCTGGCTCTGACCGCCAGAGACAATAACTGTGAACCTTTCCCATCTCCGTAGCACACAGACATGTCTAATGTCAGGTTCGGCCATGATTAAAACCCATGGTACCTTGTGCCTCCCTTGCGCTCTCCCGGAGGGAAATTGGTTCAGAGCCTGACTGATGTGTCTGTTTTGTTCCTAATCTACAAGGAACGGATATGGCAAATGTAATCTTATTTTCCGTGCTGAGTAAGTGGTTGCTGCATTATATATGAACCCAATAGATCTACAGATAGGAGAATGTGATTAGAATAACCCAGAGTGGGGGACCATATGGTCCAACACCCGTATCAGAGTGGCCAGCACTGCACTGGAAAAACAGCCAACTAGAATGGACCGGAGGCCCTAAGATGAGCTATATTCATTCATAATTTGACTCTTATCTTCTGAGCAGAGCTGCAAATTGCATTTGACATTGTAGTTTTAATGTAATAGACTACAGCATGGAATTGCCGTAAAACCAGCGCGACATGGGACCATGCTTTGATGCACGCATGTATTCTCTCTTCCTTTCTCCTCTGCTTTCCCTTGGAAACCCAGCGGCCTTCTCTATCCTTCCAGTAAGCTCGCTGTGTATCTACCTAGTCACAAGCTTACCCCGTAAGTCTGGACACAGCAGGCACTCCCTCTCCAAGACACAGGGGATACCCTCGACAGAAAACACTCGCACGGGAGTGTCAATGTTGTGGGGCTTTTTATTTGCAACATGTTTATTAACAATATAGTCAATAAATTTTTACCAAATATTTACTGTGCGCTCTGGCTTGCCATAGGGTGGGGAATAAAGCCAACCATTTCTTTAAACCCATGGAGCTAAGGTTCAGTAAAGAGACACTGATAATGAGCAAATGAGCAAAACAAAATATTTCAAGGTCACATAAACGCTACAGATAAAAGTAAGTCATAAAAGGAGAAAGAATCAGTGTTGGGGCTGCCAATGTTCACAGGAAAATATCTGGGCCAGGCAGTCCTGGGAGAGCGAAGGTGGAGAGGCCTTAGAACAGAGAAATGTCCCATGTTTTTAAGAAGCAACAGCAGGATTCTGATGAAGGACTGAAGACGCATCTGACCAGGACGGCTGTGCACCTACAGGCCCTGCAGTCATTCAGGAGACCAGTACTCATTTGAGGCTAGCCTAGGCTACACTTCAAGCGTAAGACCAACCTGGACTACATGGAGAGAAACTGTCTTAAATCAGCTAATGATCTGTCTAACCAACCCCCTATTTGTGCAATAAATCAACACAGAAACATTAACCAGCGCAGAGTAAAAGTGGGCGGCTTCCACAGGCTCAGAGTCCAAAGGGACATGCTATTTTTATCACTTGAAACCAACACACGATGATGCAGAGGTTGAAATAAACGGGCCTCTCACAGCCGCAGTGTTGCATTTGAAGATTGATCTAATGACAGGTTCATATTCGAAATATATTAGGAGCTGCAACTCAAAGTCCAAATCCTGAAGCAACAGTTTTAAAGCAGGAAGAGGAAGGACAGCTGTTTAAGGGGATGGAAATTGCCATCTTCCTGATTTTATCATGATGCTATGTATGCATGAGCCAATCACCACATAGTATCCCATTAATATACCTAATTATTGTGGCTGCTTAAGCTTTATCACAAGGGCAAAGTAGCCAAATAACTACTTCTCAAAAGAGACACACATGACGACAGGTACAGGAAAATGGGCTCAACATCACTAACCCCAAAACCACAATGGAATATCGCCCGACACTCGTGAGGAAGAAACTGCCACAAGCTAAGAGGCACTAAGTGTGGAAAAGTGCAGAGAGCCAGGACCTTGCACTGCTGAGGGGTACAAATCCGCATCACCGTCGTGGGAAGCAGCATGGGGCTCCCAGAAACCTGAAGACAGACCTATACACGGTTCAGAGATCCTGAGTATGATCCCGAGTACTGAGTATATGATTCCGAGTACTGAGTATATGATTCCAAGTACTGAGTATGATTCCGAGTACTGAGTATATGATTCCGAGTATTGAGTATATGATTCCAAGTACTGAGTATATGATTCCGAGTACTGAGTATATGATCCCGCGTACTGAGTATATGATTCCGAGTACTGAGTATATGATTCCGAGTACTGAGTATGATTCCCAGTACTGAGTATGACCCTGAGTACCAAGTACTCATCCAGAGGAAACTTCCTACTGCTCAGCTTGGCAGGGCCCAATTCTCAGTTCCAGGGCTGCAGGGTCTCAGTCTCAGGAGGAAGCTACCATGTCCTGTTCAAGACTGGGAACAAAACAGGGCAACCTCAAAGATTTGCCTAAGGGTGAGCTGGTGCAGAGGCTCCTGTGGGCTCTGGCCTCAGTATGTGGGCCCCAGGCTCTGCTGGTGGGGGCTATCCCCTGGGCAAGCTTGTGTCTTGACTCCCAGACGACACCCCTGTGTGAGCATCCCTTGTCTGCCCCCTACTCTACAGCGCGGGGGTGGGGTGGGGTGGGGGGATGGGGATGGGGATTGGGGTGTCCTCTTGTGGAAGATGGCAGTTGCTAAGCACAGACCTGAAGTAAGTAAGGGGCATGGTGCTTCCTGCACTTAATTCCCACCCATGTTCTAGCTAGAGGTGGCTTTCTTCAGACCACACAATGCAGGGTCTGGGGAGGGTGGGGATGCACTCTCTCCTCAAGACACTGGTCTCTTCCCTAGCTTCTTTCCTTTGCCATGCCCCTCCCAGGGAGGAACTTAACACCTTCCAGATCCCTTGCAAACTCCAGTTAACCTATTATTTGCTTAAATTTGCTGAGAGTGGACCTGAAGTATTCTCCATACACACACACACACACACACACACACACACACACACACACACAGCCACTATGTGATACAGATTTTAACTAACTAGACTATCTCACTACACAATCAACATTTATCAATTACATATCAATAATGCTGAGGGGGGAGTTCCCAGAAAGTTCCTAAATATATATATGTCCGAACACATCCTTGATCTCTTTAAAAACAAACCACACCCAGATGTTGACTGAAGATATTTAGAAGCTGTATCCATTTAAATCCAGACGCTCAAAGTGTTTATCTTTAGAAAGGCAGGCGCTCTATTTTGGGAAGCAGAAAGCTGAAAAGTACAATGATTTAGTTCTGGCTTTTTTTCTTTTCCTTTTTACAAAAGCTATAATTCCCAACAAGCTGTCATTTCCTGGGGGACTTATTCCTAAATATCTTTCTGTTTTTCTCTATCTTTTATGAATTAGCAGGCACAATTCCTTGCAACAACATTCAGAAAGAGGGCTAATTTTATGGCAAATTACAATAAATCATGCCCAATATAGATATGCTAGTGACCCTGATGGCTACCTCTGCTGACCTAACAACTACCACCCGGTATTATTTTTAATGTTGGCTTGTCCACATCAACCCTCTGATTGGTCTATAACATGGGGCGTTTTCATGGTGTGGTTGTTGCTGTTAAGAACCCAACTCATTGTACTGAGACCTATATGTCTGTCACCTGATAGGCTGAAAGGGGATAAAAAATTACAGGCAGGTGTACAGGAAAGTTGGGGTTGGGGTGGGGTGGGCTGTGTATCCCGATGGTCAGAAGCTGGTAAACAGCACAGATGAGGAGGAGCTGGGTTACCCGGTCCCTGTAGGAGGTCTGTGTGCATGTGTGTGTGCGTGTGTGTGTGCGTGCGTGTGTGTGCGTGCGTGCGTGTGTGCGTGCGTGCGTGTGTGTGTGTGATGTGTGTGTGCGTGCGTGTGTGTGTGTGTGATGTGTGTGTGCGTGCGTGCATGCATGTGTGTGCGTGTGTGATGTGTGTGTGCGTGTGGTGTGTGTGTATGTGTGTGTGTGTGCGTGCGTGCGTGCGTGTGTGTGTGCGTGTGTGTGTGTGATGTGTGTGTGCGTGTGGTGTGTGTGTGTATGTGTGTGTGTGTGTGCGTGCGTGCGTGCGTGTGTGTGTGTGTGTGATGTGTGTGTGCGTGTGGTGTGTGTGTATGTGTGTGTGTGTATGTGTGTGTGTGTGATGTGTGCGTGCGTGTGTGTGTGTGTGTGTGTGTGATGTGTGTGTGCGTGTGGTGTGTGTGTGTGTATGTGTGTGTGTGTGTGTGCGTGCGTGCGTGCGTGTGTGCGTGTGTGTGATGTGTGTGTGTGTGGTGTGTGTGTGTATGTGTGTGTGTGTGTGTGTGCGTGCGTGCGTGTGTGTGCGTGTGTGGTGTGTGTGTGTGGGGGCAGTCCTTGTCCCTGTGGGAGACCTGTGTAGGGATCAGTCTCCACTGCATACTCTAAGCATCCTACCTGGGAAGCTCTGGGTGATGCTGCTGCACACACAGTATCCATCAGAACACATTAGGTCCCACAGGATTCACTCCCCACATCCTTTGTTACCCACTACCCCCCCCCCACGCTTTCTTTTCAGAAAACCCATCTTCCCTTGGATAGTTTCCAGCTGGGAGCTGGGTCTGCAGCTTCGTGACACTTTCACTTGTTGGCTGAAGCTTTTAACCTGGGGTTAGGGACTGGAAGCCCTGGTCATCAGTCAAACAAAGCCAATAATTACACCTGGCAACTGAGAGCTGTTAATCCTGGTGTCCCCTGCAAGCCTTTCACACTGTCCCTGCATGTGGAGCATGGTAGTTGAACATCATGGGAAGACAGCTGTGTGCTGCTCATCAGCCACACTACAAGAGGGGCAGTATTCACACAGAACCGATCCCTACTTCTCCCAGAAGACAGAGCACGACAGCAAATGCTGTGTTAACGTCACCTGGGTTTGTGGTGGCCTGAACATGGCCCCCAAGTCTTGGTTTTGACTTCTCAGAAGGAAACCATTGAAAAATGAGATTTGCCATTTGCTAATAAAAGCCTACCTTATCTCAAATCAGAGTTCTGAAGTGCATTATTTTAAAATGGTCTGAGTGTTTCAGTACTGTAACTGCTTTTATACAGTGAGCATCCAAGAGAAGAAACATCATTAAACACTCAAAAGGAAAAAGAAATCTCTCAAGACAAGACTGGCTGTTTAATAAACAACCCATTGAATCCGTGCAGCTCTTTCTTTCAGATGAAAAGCAACGGTCAGGCTTGCTGAAGAAACCCATCAGGGCACACCCCCACCCAACACAAAGTGTCTAACAGACTAAGACAGCAGCATAAAGGGTTAGAGAAAGCCACAGTGTAGAAAGAACAAGGATGCCTCCAGCAATGAGAAGCACATTAGTCTCTGAGCTATGTGATCAAGGAAAGCTAGGGACAACCACAGCATTTGAAGCATGTCAGGGGTACCTTCCTGCGAGGCTTGTAACAGGTACATGATAGTATGAGAAGAGAATGATCTAATCAGCCAGTTTGCTGTGGAACTATTTTAAATCCACAATAACATAACCAAAGACTCCCTGCCTCAGTATCTACCCAGACAGGGTTTGCCCACTGTATGGATATGAGTCTGTGTGCTCAGGTGGAGATGAGCCACAAGCCTGTCACCTCCTGGTGCTCTCTTCATCTCCAGGGCCATTACCCTGCACTGGCATTATTTGACTTTCCTGACACTGGTAGCCTTCTCTCACCAGAAGGCCATGTGTAGGAGTCCCCAAGGGGCAACGCCCTCCCTCCGCCACTGTTGGCCATGGGTCCCCTCCTCACGTACCAGCTGCTGCGCTGTGCTGTACCTGGCAGGGTTCTGTCCTGAGGGTCTCTAGACCTCCACAAGCAGACATTCTTATTTCTCCTCAGAGCCTTACAGGTCCTGAGGACAACTGTCAGGCAAGGGCCACCACGGGACTGGAAAAGCCACTTCCGTATGTTGCGATCCAGGATAACTGCACAGGGAGAAGGCTTCAATCAATATCCAAATGAATAAATACATCTGCGACATGATATATGTCAGTGGATACAGTCTATTCCAGATTTCATATGTATTTTTGGCTTGGTTTTAGTTTTTCTTGAGAAGGCAGTCATTCCAAAGTTTCTCGGGCTAAAGGTAGGTTAGGCTGTTGAAGTCTTATGATGCTGTCATATTTACCAGTTTTCTGGGGAACAGCCAGCCTATGTTAGAAACTTTCTATGACAATAGGAATGATGCCAAGCTCTTCATTTCTAGGCAGGGTTGTAAAAGTAAATGTATAAGACACCAGATTCATTCCAGAGTAACTGAACAATGCTATTTTTTGATCAATAAACAAACAGTTTTGCCAACTCTTCAATAGGTTCCTATAAATTATCAAATATACAAAAACAGTATCACAAATTTAGAACCTTTTAAATGTATAACTTCAGGTTAAGAATAAAAATCTTGACAGACATGGTGGTGCATGCTTTTAATCCCGGCATTTGAGAGGCAGGCAGATCTCTGTTGAATTTGAGGCAGCCTGGTCTACACAGTCAGTTCCAGGACAGTGTGAGCAATATAGTAAGAACCTGTTTAGACAAACAAAACACAACAAAAAAGACAACAAAGGAAGAAAAATCAGGAAAACTAAACAATGAAGGCATTTATCTGTCATCCTGACTGGTCTGCTCCTTTCAAGCACAGCTCTTAGGGAAGGTTGATGGGAGATGTCATTCTGTAAATATGTTTCTCTTACTGGTTAATGAATAAAGCACTGTTGGCCAATAGGGAAGCAAGATAGGTGGGACTAGGAGACAAGGAGGATTCTGGGAGATGTAGTAGAAGAGTCAAGATGTCGGGACTTGAGAGAAGAAGTTGGACCATCTCTTTGGTAAGATAAGAACATGTGGAAACACTTAGATTAACAGAAATGGGTTAATATTTAAGACATAGATAGCCAATAAGAAACGCTAGTAACAGGCCAACAGCTTTATCTAATACAGAGTCTCTGTGTGTTATTTGGGGCTGACGTGGCTGTGGGCCAGGCTGGTGGGAAACTTCTTGTAACACAATGGCACCTGCAATGTGGGTACTAAACTTCCACTTAAAACTTAATAGCTTAAGAAAGGATTTTAAAAACAAAATAACAGAGACAAACAAGTCTTCTTGGTAGTAGCATTTTTCTTGGTTGGACCCTGTTTTGCTAAAGACAAGCAGAGACCCAAGCCACTGCTTTAAGGGAGGTTTTCTGACTCAGCATAAGCGGCAAAAAACCACAGGGCTCTTAAAAAGACCTGCTAACAATTCTATGGCAAGTACGAGAGCTGGCAATGGCAGTGACCACATTCCAAGCCAGTAGCATTCTGCTTGATGACAGCCTAAACCAAGGCAGTGAGCACAGCTCTCAGTGCTGGTGGTAAACGTAACACCCCATGCCACCTTGAAAAAAAAAAATGTTTATCAGATAAAAAACTCGTGAACAGAAAAAGATAAAGATTTACAGTAAAGACAGATTCAGATTAAGAAAAACCTCTAAAGGTTTACAGAGTGTTTTAAAATGTACATAGGCTTGGGGGAGAAAAAGGAACAGGATAAAGTGGTTTAAAAAATAATTGAAAGAGAGTAGCTGGGTGTGGTGGCACACTCCTTTAATTCCAGCACTCAGGAGGCAGAAGCTAGCAAATCTTTGTGATTTCAAAGCCAGCCTGTTGTACAGATTTAATTCCAGGATAGTCAAAAGTTACAGATAAATCCTGTCTCAAAAAGTGGAAAAAAAAGTAGAAGTAGAAGAAATAGACTAATAAAAAAGCCAGGTAAAAATGGAAAACACACAGAGAGTCTGGATACTGTATGCTATTGTGTTGTCTTTGTATTGTTTGACTGCTGAGGAAATAGCAGCAACTGTTAAAAGAAATGCTGCTGGATTAATCCAATTTATATATTTTAAAAATGCTTTGACTCCCAAATTTAAGTCTAAGGACAGGTTCCTGGAGAAAAGAATTTCTATTTTTGTTTCCACAGAAAATGAAAAGCTGTGGATTCCTTCCAGACTAACATGGTTTGATCAAGCCAGACCCCCTGAAGCAGTGTCCCACGTGATCCAACATTCAAAACAGCTGGGACAATGCAGCCTTGCAGACCACTACAGCCAGGATTTCTGCGTCTTCTTAGGATCCCCAGGACAGCGCTCCCTACCTGCAGGAAGCAGTTTGGAAAGAACTACGCCCAAATTCCCAAATATTGTTTATACATGGTTGTTTTCATTTAAATGAGATTGCTCATAAATGGTTAATGATCACAACCAATCTTTTCTTAAAGATAGAAAAGGAATTATGGCATAGAAATAAATACTTTGTTTTGGAATAGATTTTTATTTATTGATACAATTTAAGGTTAATTTTGTGATATGTATATTTGTCCTCTTGTTTAGGTATTGTGTTTATATAGCTCATCTAAAAATTTAGTATATATTATAGATAGTCTTTGAGGGAGTTGAAGACAGATAGTTATGGTTATAGATTTCCTTAGGATTAAAAATAAGTTAGATATAAGACTTTAGACTCATAAAGATAGGATAGATGATGAAATATTTTCTTTAAATCTTGATAAATGTTAATGGACTAAATATTGTTAACAATAGTCCTTATTTGATAACTTTTGTTATAGACAGAAAAGAGGAGTTGACAGGGGATGTCATTCTGTAAATATGTTTCTCTTATTGGTTAATGAATAAAGCACTGTTGGCAATTAGGAAAGCAAGATATGTGGGACTAGGAGACAAGGAGGATTCTGGGAGATGTAGTAGAATCGTCAAGACATAGGAACTTGAGAGGAGAAGTCTGGGACCTTCTCTCCAGTAAGATAAGAGCATGTGGAAACACTTAGATTAATAGAAATGGGTTAATGTTAAAGACAGAGCTAGGCAATAAGAAAGGCTAGTAACAGGCCAACAGCTTTGTATCTAATATAGCACCTCTGTGTGTTATTTGCGGGCTGCTGTGGCTGTGGGACCAGGCTGGTGGGAAAACTGATCATAACAGAAGGTGACATCAGGTGCCACGTGGAGGCCAGAACAAGCTTATCCTCAAGACCCTTCACCAAAGTGAGAGCCGCAAGCTGTTCCGATGAAGGCACACTGGGCTTTCTCTGTACAGTCTTCCTTTGCTCTAGAGGCAACGGCTAGCTCTGTGACCATCTGCTCCTAAGTCTGCCCAAGAAACTTGATGGTTTTGGGAGTCCACATTTATAATGTTCATAGAATATTAATTCTGATTCCCCAACCCCAAACCATGCGATGTCACCACCCATGTAGTTATTGACTTCTACTCTGGAAAGTCAATAAATAAATGCAGTAATCTTCCTTGGGACCCAGTATACAGTGGGTTTGTGTTTCTAGTGGGAGGGAGAGCATGAGGGAGCACTCATGGAGTTAGCAGGGCTGTCTCAAAGGATGAAGGGGAAGCAGGGTGGGGGATGGGGCCCCACCCTTTGTACAGTAATCACAGAGTAGATCAACAGGAAGGGTCACAACATGTTCTCCTAGAGGGTACGTTCAGGTGCTGGAGTAGAGTAGAGGGCACATATGAAGAGGGCCCTTACAATCCAGGGCTGGCGGAATGTGAGGCAGGTAGGCAGGTAGGATGTGCTGAGCTGGGGAATCTGGATTTTATCCTACAGGTGACAAGAACCCCTTGCCTATTCAGGAGGGTGAGGAGACTCAAAAATAAAGCAATGCTTTATTCTCTAATTCACATACTGTCCACTAACTTCCAGACTCTTTGGTGATAAGAAAATTCTAAACAAATATAACTTTTAACTGTGTTCTAAATATGTACCCTTATGTCCACACTCAAGTGTAGCTCCCACCCCACCCTATCAAAGAGACTTCTTTTGCAGCAGCGAAAATCCACAGCTGGTCCAAAAGCCCAGAAGTGAGTGTGGTACGTGAACACATCTACAAGTGTCATGGAAAATGTAGCAGAGAGGACAGGGAGATTGCAGAAGCTGAAAGCTCAAGTGCTAGTTAGTGTCTTCTAAACATGACAAGGAAACTGTACCATGGAAGACAAGCAATATGGTCACCTAAGCAAGATGTGAATAATGGCCATGGCAGTCGACACGCCAACATGAAGGGAGGATTTCACAAGCCATCTCCTAGATGGAGAGCTACAGGGAATGAGGTGGCTGCTGAGATCGGAGAGATGCTCTTCTCCAGGGACAACCTCCCTGACAGTCCATCTGATTCCAAGTGGTCAGCCTTAAACATACCCCCCCCCACACACACTAACTAAAGAGGAGGAGGTCTTGGGTCTGGGTGGGACATGGGAGGGTTTGGAGGGTAGAAACAAAGTAAATATAATATTCATTAAAGCAATCAATTCTCTCTCTCTCTCTCACACACACACACACACTCACACACACACAGGCACACACACACACACACAAGGCACACACACACACTCACACACACACACACACAGGCACACACACACTCACACACACACACACACACACTCTCACACACACACAGGCACACACACACACACAGGCACACACACACACTCACACACACACACACACACAGGCACACACACACTCACACACACACACACACACACACGCACACAGGCACACACACACTCATACACACACACTCACACACACACACACACACGCACACAGGCACACACACACTCATACACACACACACACAGGCACACACACACACTCACACACACACACACGCACACAGGCACACACACACTCACACACACACACACACACGCACACAGGCACACACACACTCATACACACACACTCACACACACACACACACGCACACAGGCACACACACACAGGCACACACACACACACTCACACACACACACACGCACACAGGCACACACACACTCATACACACACACTCACACACACGCACGCACACACACACTCACACACACACACGCATGCACGTGCACACACACACGCACGCACACACACACACTCACACACGCACGCACGCACGCACGCACCCATGCATGCACACACAGAATGTACTCTAGGCAGCTAACTGCTTGGCACCAAGTTTCTCAAACTTTCCTTGACACTTGCTGCTGACTCTAAGCTACTGAGGACTGTTCTTTTTTATGGTATTTTATTTTTATTTACATTTGAAACAAGCTTCTTTTACATAAACCCAATTTTCTCACCTTCCCCTCATCTCCTGGCCTCCCCCCACCAACCCCCCACCAATCCTCATTCTGCTCCCCAGGAAGGATGAGGCTTTCCGTTGGGAATCTTCCATTTGGAGCAGGGCCCAGGCCCTCCCCATGTGTCTAGGCTGAGAGAGTAAGTATCCCTCTATGTGGGATGGGCTCCCAAAGTCCATTCGTATACTAGGGATAAATACTGATCCACCACCAGAGGCCCCATAGACTGCCCAGTCCTCCTAACTGACACCCACGTTCAGGGGGCCTGGGTCAATTCTATGCTGGTTTCCCTGCTATCAGACTGGGGTCCATGAGCTCCCCCTTGTTCAGGTCAGCTGAATTTTTGTCAGGATTTTTCCAGCCTGGTCTTGACCCCTTTGTTCATCACTCCTCCCTCTCTCAACTGGATTCCAGGAGTTTGGCTCAGTGTTTAGCTTTGGATATCTGCTTCTGCTACTAGATGAAGGCTCTAGGATGGCATATAAGGTAGTCATCAATCTCATTATTGGGGAAGGGCATTTAAGGTAGCCTCTCCACTACTGCTTAGATTGTTAGTTGGGGTCATCCTTGTAGGTCTCTGGACATTTCCCTAGTGCCAGATTTCTCTTCAAATCTACAATGGCTCCCTCTGTTATGCTATCTCTTTTCTTGCTCTCCTCTATTCTTCCCTTGACTCAATCTTCCTGCTCCCTCATGTCCTCCTCTTCACTCCTCTTCTCCCCTTCTCTTTCTCCTAACTCCCTCTCCCCTCCCCCCCTCATTCCTCCAATTTGCTCGGGAGATCTTGTCCCTTTCCTCTTCTCCAGGGGACCATGTATGTCCCTCTTAGGGTTCTCTTTGTTTCCTAACTTTTCTGGCAGTGTGGATTGTAGGCTGGTGATCCTTTGCTCTATGTCTAAAATCCATATATGAGTGAGCACATACCGTGTTTGTCTTTTTGTGACTGGGTTGCCTCACTCAGGATGGTTTCTTCTAGTTCCCTCCATTTGCCTGCAAATTTCAAGATTCCGTTGTTCCCCCTCAAACCCCCCACCCCTGGTAAGTAGTGCTCCATTGTGTACATGTACCACGTTTTCTCCATCCATTCTTCAGTTGAGGGGCATCTAGGTTGCTTCCAGATTCTGGTGGTGGTCCCTCTCCTTAAATTTACTGTCAAAGTCACCAAGCCAGCTCAGAGCCCAGCCTGCCTCTTCCTACATGACGGCACCGCATCTTTTGGCCATGGAATTGGGGACCCTCTTCTTATGCCTGAACACTCAGATGATCGCTCCACTTAAGCAGGTTTGTGCTGAGTCCTTTCCAAACCCTCACCTGCCACCAAGTTAGAGTCCAGCTTCCCTGTCATGTGCCCAAAGCCACAGCTCAGGCTCACATATTTTCCCCCTCCAGAGCCTCTGCCTCAGGACTGGATGAGGGTGACAGTGAGTATGGGTGGAGACTCTGAAATTCAGACAAGTCCTTAAGAAGTCTTCTGTCTTATTGATGACAAAATCTTGTGGTCCAGACTAGGTCTCCCTGTGCAGAGCATCACCTCAGAATCACTGTGAAGGTGACTGGCTCAGACTTAGTGAGTGAGGGAGTCTAGAGGCATAGATGTTCACAGCTCCCCACAGCATGAGGCTCCCATGCTGAGGACACACCGCAGGGACTGCCAGCAGCATGGGTGTCCTTTCTCCGAGAGCGATGGTCCTGAGGAGTCTCACTTTTCCCTCCCTTGCTGTCCTCACCTCTGATGCTGAAGTTTCAGATTTCACACCTCTGCTTTCCAATGTCAGTTTCTTCTGTCCAAATTCTTAGTTAAGAGCATCATCAAAAACAAAACAAAAGTGTTGAACAGCATGGGAAGCTGACTGGACTTAGTCAGGGGCTCTGGACTAAGCCAGCCTTGAAAGGGCATGAGTGGGAATCCGGGCGTGTTTAGGAGGGATGGGAGCACAGGGGAGAAAATGAAGACCCTGGACCGTGGGGGAGGGTGGAGCTGTCTGACAGTGTCTGTGAGGACCGGGGCCCTGGGGACTGTGCAGCCAAAGTTACTGCAGCCAGGGCTGGACCTGGCAGAGTTAGAGGAAATACTGACCTTAAGGCGGCATGTGCATGATGGGAGTTAGCAGCAAATTTAATATTGTTCATTGCTCAAAGGAGCCTGCTCCTTTGTGGAGTAAAATGAAGCTATTTTACTAGTTATGAAAACGGCAGTATTTCAGACTGTCCCTGTGTATTTTTAGCTGTCGAGATGAGATGGCAATCTTGTGACCATGGTTAATGCATGATTTTCAGTGGTTCACATTTTCCCCGGTACAGATCTAAGGATGACATTTTGGGATCTCTTTGTATTGAGAGGAGATAGATTTATTTCTTTGTTAATGATTTAGAATAATTTCTGCGTCCTCACGTATTTTTGTTCTTTTTGAAGATCCCTTTCTATCTTAAATGGCAAAGGTGGTAAGAAAACTGTGAGCCCAGAAGGCATGTCACAGCCATCTCTTCCAGTCCCCTGGCCCATGTTATTTCTGTCCAAGTCACTTTAGACAGTAACTTGTTTGGACACAAAAGCTGTGACAAACAGAACATCCAAGTTCAGGCTGTTCCACACCAAGAAGTGCTAAGACAAGAACATGGTAGGTTTAAGTCAAGCTGGAAACACACTAACTCATCGGTGTGAGGCTCCCATGCTTACTTTCAAGAACTTTGGTGACAGGGCACCGTTTGTAAGCAGAACATGGCTCAAAACTCAGGCCCTGGGGCTGGAGAGATGGTTCAGCAGTTAAGTCCTCCAAGAGGATCCAAGTTCAGTTCCCAGCATCCACACTGGGAGGCTCACAAACACTGTGACAGCTAACAGCCTCTTCTGGCATCCTCAGGCACCTTCACTCATGTACAGCTCACACACAGACACACACACACACACACACACACACACACACACGCACACACACACATGCACAGAGAGAGAGAGACATAGACACACAGACACAAATGATACAAACACACACATAGACACACATACCATACACACACACACACACACACACACACACACACACAGAGACATAGACACACAGACACAAATGATACAAACACACAGACACACATACCATACACACACACACACACACACACACACAAATGACATGCACACATACACACACAGATATGCATACACACAGACATACACACAGATAGATACACTAACAATTAAAAATGAAAACTAAATCTTAAAAATTTCAGGGTATAGAGGAATAAATATCTTGGTGACTAAGTACTTGCCCTCACTTGTGGGAGGCCCAGGGTTCTTTTCTGTCTCCAGTGTGATGAAAATGAGAAAAAATATAAAATTCTGCAAGGCATTTTATAAAACACATATTGGGTACCATCTCCCAGGTGAAAGGCATGCATGTACTCTGTGTTGGTTCATAAATTGCATAACTTTGTGAGACTAAATTCTATGAAGATGAAGATTTCATGTCTTATTCTAGTGATACTTCTCCAATGATTACTACTTCCTAAAAACAGTAGACATTTAAAAGATTTCCCCTAGTTTTGTGCCAATTAATGAAATTTAATTGTAATTTGACACCCAGCATCCTTATCTTTAAGGGATTATTCTAAATAAATAGATGTGGAAGAGGTAATGACTTACATAGATACAGTTTCATCATGACATTGTTAGTGACAGTCAAAAAGTATGAGAAAAAATAAAATATGAGTGATGTAGGAAGAACCTGATTAAATTATAGAATAGTCACATAATGGATGGAACATATGAATCAATTAAAATGAGATTACATACAATTAATGACATAGAAAGAGTCATAAAGAAGAGTCCATGTTAGCAGGTGCCCATTTAGGCCTGAGAGCTCTGCAGTCTCTCAGTCTCTCGATGTACTTGATCAGTTGGTTTTTTTACAAGAATCACCATCTGCCACAACAAAAGCTTCTCTGATAACAGCTGACAGATAATTCATCTACGGATATAACAATAAGTTGTTAGAAGTCAGTTTAATATCATATCCATTTAGCAGAATAATAGGTTTTCCTCTAATGGATAACTATAAGAAAAATGTGTTTTGTGACAGCAAGTGCAATACTCCCACAATGCAGACAGAATCCCATGGGCAGGGCGCAGATGTGGGGGGGGGGGCAGAGAGAGAGCTTTCCTTAAGGGTCTGCCCCTGGAAGGCCAATCTCTCCAGCACATGGCCGACATCAAATAGCATATGGTGAAGGTCCCAAATAAACACACTGAGGCTTATATTAATTATAAGCTGTTGGGCCAATGGCTCAGGCCTCTTACTGGCTATCTCTCTCTCTTAATTATTAACCTATTTATATTCATTTAAGAGTTGTGGCTTACCAGCCATGCTCCAGCAAGCTTCTCCTTCAGCGGCTACATGGCATCTCCCTCACAACTCTCTCTGCTTCCTCTTCCCAGCATTCCTAGTCTGGTAGCATTTATTCACCAGCATATACGGAAGGACACCCCCCCATCGACATGGGCAGCATGAACTGGGCTTGATGTGCTTACTAAAGTGAAGTGGAGGGGAGGTGGATTGATCCGAAGAGATTAGGGAGAGGGTGAATCTGATCAAAATACATCTGATCAAATCCTCACAGAACAATAAAAGGTTAAAATAAAAAAGGATATTACCATGCTTATCAAAAAATACTATGTCACAGGGCCTTAGAAATTATCCTATCATATTATCAATTTTTTAAAATTTTAAGTCATGAATACATATTATATTCTGGTATTAAACATGCAGCAATAAGACATTATTTAAAATATAAAATTCAAAAACAAGAAATTATTTTCTCCTCGCCCTATTTCTCACCTGAAAACTACAAAGCCTGAAGATGGCTGATTCTATAACATCTTCCATTGATCACATTGTGTAGGAACTCATAAGCAAATGGCTTGGCCATTATTAGTTTAATTTTGTTTGGCTTAATTTACATGAAAATATTAAAATAGAAAAAAAATCAAGGAAAGGCTTAAGTGAACAGAGAACAGAGAACTAATTCAACTGCCATGTATAAACAGTATTTAGGAAGTGCATTTTAAATGTTTTGTGCCATTAAAAGGCAATCAGCTACAGTGCAAGCCCAAAAAGGCGGGTTGGGGTGGGGGAGAGCTGTGGCAGGACACTGAGAGGGGGGGCTGTTGTGTGCAGCATTAAAGACATTGGAATCAAGATTCACTAGACTCTGCAGGTGAAGTGAGGTTTATTGGGGAGAATGCGCTTGCACAGGAAACAGATGACTGCCCAGGTTCCTGCTCCAAGGATGCCGACCCTGACACCCGGATGCTCTCTGCAACCAGTGCAGGGAGCAAGAGAGAGCTCTGAGCCCCAAACCTAATCCCTTTCCCTGGTCACATCCTCACCTGTGACCACACCCAAACAGGCATGGTCAGTGCTGGGGGTGTGTTGGGGGGTGAATACCTTACTATGTAGCATATCCTCTAAGGGCCTCAAGTTCTTCCTGGTAACGTCTCTGGAGGGATATATGGCTGCAAGACGCTCTGTTACAATTACCATGTGCACATTATTAAACTAGACACATCAGCCCTGGTGGCTCCTCATTTATTACCGGTTGCCATCAAGTTTGCCACGTAGCTCGGGCTGCCAGAACAAAACTCCAGAGGTGGAGTGGCAAAATCATTCATCATCTGCCTCTCACATTCATGGAGGCTGGAAAGTCCAGGACCAAAGTACCAAACAATGGTATCTGGGGAAACCCTCTTCCTGGGTTACCAAGGTACACACCTCTGCATGCACCCTCAGTCTTCCTTTTCTGCAAGACACTAGTTCCATCCTGAGGGATCTAACATCTGACTTCACTTACCCATGTATCTCCCCAAAGCCCCTCTTCCTGATGCCAGCACACTGGGAGCCGCCCTTTCTTCTCACCACACTCTAACCAGGTGTAGCAAAAAGTGGATTTGAAGGACAGGATGGATGGATTTTATGAGACAGAAGGCACAGGAAAATGCTCAATCTGGTGCCAGCAGAGGGCAGGGACATGTCTTAGGGGTAGGGTGTGTCTTTGAGGTAGGGCGTGTCTTTGGGGTAGGGCGTGCCTTTAGGGGTAGGGTGTGTCTTTTGGGGTAGGGCGTGTCTTTTTAGGGGTAGGGCGTGTCTTTAGGGGTAGGGCGTGTCTTTGGGGTAGGGCGTGCCTTTGGGGTAGGGTGTGTCTTTTAGGGGTAGGGCGTGTCTTTGGGGTAGGGCGTGTCCTTGGGGTAGGGTGTGTCTTTGGGGTAGGGCGTGCCTTAGGAGTAGGGCTAGGCTTAGGGGTAGGGTGTGAAGGGCACAACCAGGGTTAAAAGGAGACGGTGACAGCATTGGCCCTTCCAGGTGCTGAGTGCTGTTGACCCTGCTGTTCCTTTCATGGCTTTCATCATTCCTGCAATCTAGATTTGCAGTCTGTACTTCTCCTGTGGGAAGAAGGAGGCTCAGGCAGGTTACATCATATGGCTTACAGGTTTGGGAATTAGCTTCAGCGCCCAGAGCCCGCAGGCCTGAAGCCACTGCTCTTTCTGCTTAATTATGCAAATCAGTGGAATTTAATTCTTGGGAGCGCATCCATCTTCGTCTCATTTGTGCACTGATGTATTCCCAGCATGCAGAGCACTTCTATGCACATAGTGAGTGTTCAGAAATTATCTGTTGAATGAATTAACAAATGAATGAATCAAGAATAAAACCACAAGTGACAAGGAAATATCACACGTCCCTCGCTGTTATGAGCCGAAGCACCGTAGACATTTCAGACTACACGCAATTAAATTAGTTTTGCTGCGACCTGTTTTGCAAGATGTTGCAAAGCAGTGTGCACGTCTTGATACTGTTCACAAAAACAATGACTTGAGAGAAGACAGAATACTCACTCCAGTAGCCGTGGTGTCTGCTGGCTGACAGCCCTGACACTACACACCACCTGCAGGCTCTGGCCACTCATGCAGACCTTCACCTGCCCTCAATGCAGCTGCCCACTGGGAGAGCAGAGCCGCTGAGCTGCGTGGAGGAGGACAAGCTGCCACCAGTGGATGCAGGCAGCCTCATGTCTTCCCTCTTCTGCAGCTGCCTTGTACTTTTTTTTTTTTTTTTTTTTTTTTTTTAATTTCAGCTCTGTCCTTGAATACAGTTCAAGCGATGTGGCTTTAACATTTGAGTCAGCCCCATTTCAGCACATTTCCAGTCCAGTCCCAAACAGCATTTACAGCCATCTCACATAGGCAGCTCCTCACAACAGTCTCACGGAAACCTTCCCCCATGCACTGCGCTCAGAGACTATTTCAGAGCCCCAGCTGATAACTGTGGAAAAACGAGAGATGATTGGCCTCATTCGTTCACGTGTGTGACCCCAATGGGACCAAACTCTCAACTGTGTTTATTCACTCTAGCTGCCAAGAACAAATGGTCACAGACACGCACTCTGAGCAAGCATTTGGGTTCCGTCAGCTTAAGGACACTGTTCTGAAACGGGGACCAACATGACCCTCTAAATCCCTATTGGCGGTGGTGGAACCGGGCAATGCCTGGAATCCCTTGTCATAGAGACAGGGGTGCAGGCCTTGAGACACCAAGTGGTTCCCTCCAGCGACTCATGGGCCACCCTTGTGGAGCTAATACCCGAGTCCCCAGCTCTCTAATACTTGTCATTTTGTGTTGACACCTGCTGTGTCCACCCCAATTTCAGATGGGGTAAAGAGTGCATTTTCACTATATCCTGGCAATAATTTTCCGTCCAAAGAAATCACTTAGTGTTTTTGAAAAGAAAGAGCAGTGTAAAAAGTGTATCTACAGTGATTTATAGCTATTTACTCTGGGGCTGTAGAGATACTTTGGCTTCCTCTTGTATAATTTTGTTAGTCATAATATCTACCTGGAGTATAGTTACTACCTTCATTATTCATGAAATATTAACTTATCCTTAATTCAAAA
This sequence comes from Cricetiscus sungorus, assembly GCA_030556225.1. Classification (NCBI taxonomy): domain Eukaryota; kingdom Metazoa; phylum Chordata; class Mammalia; order Rodentia; family Cricetidae; genus Cricetiscus; species Cricetiscus sungorus. The sequence continues at coordinate 23,994,224 of JANBXA010000190.1, read as the reverse complement.
TGTAGGCACAAAGAACATTTTTCATTTCCCTACAGGAAAAAATAATGATCTTTTTTTCCAACTTTTTGGTAAATGGTTTCAAAACTTGATTCTATATTAAGATAAATTTAGGATGAGAAGTATTTCAGTAAATATTTGGGCTTGGTCAAAATATTCCACTGGGCTCTCAGAAAACGCATGACAGTTAATAAATAATGAAAAAACTATTGTGAGCAAAGTGATTTTGTTATATCCAACTATATTAGAGAGCTCACAAGTGGACTAGTGAATTACTTAGCACTTGAAACCACTACCCAAGCACTCTTGGGTGGCTGCTCCAGGGTCCTACAGCTAAGGACATTAGGGACTGCCACTGTCCTTGTGTGGCACAAGCTGCATTCACCCACCCACTGCTGGCCATGAGCATCACGTCTAGGACAAGTTGGTTAAACTCTGAGTTTGGGGTCTCCTCGTCTGAAAGTCTTCCTAAGATGTTACCGCTAACCTGCCCCGCCAGCTGGTGACCGTGTTGTGCTGTGAGCATAGCTTTCTGCACTGTCGCCGTCTGCCCGCTCATTCTCTGGTGAAGGAAATCCCAGAACAGCGTGATCTCATGTCCAGGGCCTCACAGAGAGCGAAGCCCTTCTGTCTGATGCCCATGACTGTGGCTCATCACTGTGCATACATGACACTCTTTCTGGCCCTGAACCAATCCTAGCTAGCCATAGTTCAGCTCAGTTCCAGATTCTCTATGTGATCATGCGCTAAATCAAAACCGTTATGAAACTTCTTTTCCCTGATACAAACCCCAACCAGCAATGCGGTACCCGAATCAGGATGCATCACCTCATGGACTGGACACATGGTGGGCTCCATCCTCATGCTAACAAATCCCATGTGTGTTGTGGACATGCTGGGGAGGGGCTGTGAGTCTCACAACCAGGGCTCAGGGACTGGCTGAACCCATCAGTAACCACACTTGCAGAGAGGGAGCCCAGTCATCAGCTAGAGTGAGGTAATCAGCCATGCTTCCTCTAACAGTCCTTCAGCGCATGGAAGAACTAACAACTTGAAAGGAAAAGATCTTTCTCCTGCTGTGGAAAAATGTCATTATCTATCGCTGGCGGGAGATGGGGAGGACCTGCCGGACATGAAACACATTCCCACGGCTTGTGCTGGCTGACTTCAGTTTGGAGCCCTCTAAATTGTGCCTGTTTTGACTACAGGAAACCCCTCATACCCTCTTCCTGCTGGTGTGAATAGAAGATGCTCTTCGGAGAAATGTTGTCCTGAGAGCTTCTTGGTATGGGAGGCACAAACGCCTTATTGGATTTTACAACTCCATAAAACCTGAATTAAAGTGTTAGCACTACCTGCTAACTGCCTAATCCATCTTCTTGGAGAAGCACGGCATTTTTCTTGGCTATTTCAGAAACCTCTCTTTTGCTTGCAACCTCACCTGGAAGCAGTGATGGAGAGCCATCAATAAGCATGGCGCCTTCTGGTTCTAGATCCATGCCCAGGGCCATAGCTGACACTGGCAGCCCAGCATCTATCAGCTGGGAGATGGTGGAAGAGCTCCATCCATCCCCAAACAGCAGCCCTTGCTGTAAGTTTCAATCTTGGAACTAACAGCTACCATTCGGTATAGTGTATGTAACCAGCTAAAATAACCAGTTCCATCTCTGCAAGGCAAACACATATTAGGTCCACTGCTGAGACACCTGTCCCATGCAAGTAAATTATTAAGGTGATTCCTTTTTCATTGCTGTTGTTTATATGCATCTATCCATATCTGGAAGGTGAATGTCACATTGTGTGTGTTACCCTTGGCAGCCAGAGAGGTTGGTAGATTCCCTGGAGCCGGAGTTATGGTTGGCTGTGGGCTGCATAAACCAGGCTCCTCTGGAGAAGCAGCAAGAGCTCCTTTGTGCTGAGCCATCTCTCCAGTGCCATGGACTGGCAAACGTTACCCAACGAAGCCACCGCTTGATGGTTACCCGTTAGTTCAGCTGTCTTATGCTTTGCAGCACAGTAAGGTTTGGAGCACAGTAAGGTTCTCACATGGCTTAACATTCAGCCATGAGCTGAGTGCTCGTCCAGACTCACCGATAGAAGGCAAGCAAGCACTCTGAGAAAGATAACAGACTTCTGAGGTTCTGGATGTATAGCTGGTAACATCTAGTCCAAAGGCAAAGTTAGGACCAAAAGAGAGAGAGAGGACAGGCACAGACAGAGGGAGGGAGGGAGAGAGGGAGAGAGAGAGAGAGGTACACAGAGAGAGAGAGAGGTAAGAGAGGTAGGCAGGGAGGGGGAGACAGAGGACTTCAGACAATTACAACAGATGCTGTTCATAATACAAATGAAAACATTGTTGGAGAATTGAAAAGATATTGTCTTAATGAATAAACATTTAAAAACACGAAACTATGAAATTAAGCAGATTAATCAAATGGATTTTCTTACTGGTTGGAGACAGTGGGGAGAAAGGCTCTGGGAATCTGATGGTGAAAATCACACAATTAGAAAAACTTGGAGAAACGGAAAACAAGCAGAGTCAAAGGCCCATGGCAAGCATCTACCACAGGTGTAATGGGCACCCCAAAGCAGGTGAGAGCAGGAAGTGGGTCAGAAGACATATTTCAGAATAGAAGCTGAAATCTCCTCAAAGTTATGTCTGAAACACACTCAGGTGCTCCTCCCTTGGGACTCCCCACTCTCCGGAGCCCTTTTCCCACTTTTCCTTAACAAAGCTACAGTTGCTCTACTATAAAAAATAACAAAGTAAGTATACAGATCCAAGACGATAAAGATAAACTAAATCACACCTGGGAGTCACTGTAGTCAGGGTCTGGGCCAGGTGTCTCTTTAGTGTCTAATTAGAGAATAAAATCAAGGCACGGAGACTGCCAATCATGAAGAATCTTACTCAAGGTGAGCGGCAGCACAGATTAGAACGGAATGCACGGCCAAGACTGGCAGCAGCCCACAAAATGGAGGGACTTCCTAAGGGCCGTGACATCACTGGGGACTGCTTTTTGTGAGGTCAAAGGGAAGGAGGGGGCATTACTAAGGAGCATAGTTCGGGTGGTTGTCTTTTTTCATTGACAGACTAAGTTATATAACAGTTTCTCTACTATTTATGCCCTTTCCCATGATGCATCTTAATTTAGTCATATGCACATCTAATTACACATAGGCATAAGATGGTAAATATAGGATTCTCCCTAAAAGTTCACGCGAGGACACAGTTTTGCCCGATTGCCCATGTATCCAAAACCATCTCAGGCCAGATCAGCCTTCCTACTCATTTACCCAGGCACACACTAAGTCCAGCTGGACAGTTTGATGAGCGTCAAGGGGAGAGGGAATCTGTTCTATTGTGCAGAGTAGGTTGTGCATGAAGATCAATTCAGATGGGGGTCTTAGGTTGCTAGCAGGCTTCTGGGGTGTGTGCATGAGGAAGGAACAGATGTTTTTAGAAATGTTACCTATTTCAACAGCCCCCTAATAGAGTTCCACTGTAGAGCTACTATTCAACTCCATTTTGCTAATAGCCTACAAGTGCTAAAAAGGTAACTAGTCTCAGTTGTTGGCAAATTAAATTGCCATTTTACAAGAAAATAAAAAAATCATATACAAATTTGTATTATTGTATACATAATTTTCTATTTTCAATGCCAAAGCACAAATATGGTAAATAGTGATGGATATAATGACATATTAATTACACAGAATAGGGGAGGATGTGGAATGGGTGTAGAGGTTAGTGGATAAAGTACAAAAGTGGGTCCTTCCAGCTGTGTGGACATAACCTTAGAATACTGTTCATTTTTTTGTATCTTTTTTCTCTTTTATTAAAAGTGGATTATTTTCTCACATGCTATATCTTGATTACATTTTCCTCTCCCTGTACATCTCCCAGTTCCTCCCACCTCCCTGACAATGTGGTCAAAAAATAAAGGAAGAGAAAGAGAGGAAGGAACAAAAGAACAAAGGAAGGAGTGTGGAGGAGAGGATAGGAGGGAGGGAAAAAAGGAAGAAGGAAGAAAGGAAGGAAAGGAGAGAGGGAGGAAGGGAGGGAGGGAGGGAGGAAGGAAGGAAACTCCATTCACATGACAGTGAAATGGTCAGAGAGTGATGTCTTTAATCCCAGCACTCAGGAGTTCAGGCTAGAAACCTATCATGAGTTTGAGGCCAGCCTGGAACACATATGCTCCTAGGTAGCCCGGGCTACAGTGTGAGGCTCTGTCTCCAAACAAAACAGACAAAGGGAGTGAGCTATTCTTCCAGGGAAAGCCAGCTTAGAGAGATGAGAACCAGGAAACCTGTTCTCCAGGGGATGCAGACAGGTTTCCAGGCTATGAGGAAATACTGTAGATAAAATCTTGGAGGTGCAGGAAAGAACTGGGAATTGAAAACACACGTATAACACAAAGTGGGGCTGAAGAAATGATGGCTCAGTGGTGAAAACCGCAGGCTGCTCTTCCAGAGGGCGTGAGTTCAATTCCCTGCATCCTCACTGGGCAGTTCATAGTAACTCAGCTCCGAGCCCTCTTCTGGTCTCCGGGGACACCTGTGTGTGTGCATACACACACACACACACACACACACACACACACACACACTGCATGCACATGTATACACACAAAAATAGAAGTCATACATACATAGTTAAAATAAAACCTTATAAATACAAACAGTATGATTGTTTTTCTTCTACAAGTTGTGTTGCAAGACAATTAACTATTTACATTTTAAAAAGAAAGTTGTAAAGGTTTGTAACGTATGTAGAAGTGAAAAATATGACAGTGCAAATATCAATAATGTTGGTGAGAAGGAACACACTGTTGTGAGGTTACTACACTTACAAAGTGCAGCATGACAAAGTAGGAGTTTCCAGTGAAGACAGAAGTATAGTATATAAAACAGAAACTTGAGCTGTAGGTGTGAGCTGTCAGGTGTGAGCTGTAGGTGTGAGCTGTCAGGTGTGAGCTGTAGGTGTGAGCTGTCAGGTATGAGCTGTAGGTGTGAGGGGTCAGGTGTGAGCTATAGTTACTTGTGAGCTGTCAAGTGTAGCTTTAGGGTCAGGTGTAGCTTGGAGTGAGCTGTCAGGTGTGAGCTGTAGGTGTAGCTGTCAGGTTACGTAGGGATCGTGACAGGGGAGCTGTGGTGTGAGCTGTCAGGTGTGAGCTGTAGGTGTGAGCTGTAGGTGTGAGCTGTCAGGTGTGAGCTGTAGGTGTGAGCTGTAGGTGTGAGCTGTCAGGTGTGAGCTGTAGGTGTGAGCTGTAGGTGTGAGGGGTCAGGTGTGAGCTGTAGGTGTGAGCTGTCAGGTGTGAGCTGTAGGTGTGAGCTGTAGGTGAGAGCTGTGAACTGCTTTATTTCATTGTGAGTGGTGACAAGTTAAATATACAAACTGTAACTGAAAACAACCTCTAAAAGTGGACAGGAAAGAGAGAAGTAGTGACATGAATAGAAAAAAAAAATGAAATAGCCTGCAGCTCAGTCTTCTGGAGTCATTTTCTCAATTGAGTCTCCCGCCTCTCAGATGACTTCAGCCTGTGCTGAGTTGAAATAAAACTACTCAGCACAAGGGGTTCACACCTGTTCCACCTGCAAATATGCAAGTCCACTGTGTACATGTGTTCAGTTCCTGCAGACCCACAAAAGGGTGTCAGCTCTCCATGAGCTGCCAGGTGGGTGCTGGGAACTGAACCCAGGCCTCCCTGCACGCAGCGACTGCCCTTCAGCACTGAGCCATCTCTCCAGCCCCATGGATATATTTTCAAATTCATAAAGTGAGGTATGGATATGTTAAACAGCGTGATTGTGATTTCTATAATGTGGCAATATGTCAAAATGTTATTTGTACACTGTAAGTACACACAATATTATTTGCAGTTTTACCTGTGTAAACCTGGGTAGAGAACAGTACATAATGTAGCCTCAGAGGCTGCCTTATTTTTAACTACATTAAATTGAAAATCACGTCAGAACAAAAAGGAACCCTCACTCATTAATAGTGAGAAATCAAAAGTGGACACTTTAAGAGATTTGGCATATCTTACAAAGTGTAGTTTGTCCATTCAGTAATGCTTCAAAAAACTTTCCAAGTGATCTGTAAACTTTCACAGCCATTAAAAACATACATGGATATTTACAGTCGTTACAGTTTGAATATTAAGCGTCCCCTACAAACTCATGTTTGGAATTGTTGGTTCTGGGGGTGGCACTCTTTGGAGAGGTTAAGGAAACTATAGGTCATTGGAGTCAGGCTTCAGAAAATACCTCTCTGTGCCATGTGTTCCCAGCGCCATGGAATGCTCTCTTACTCCACACCTAGAGACAGAGTCAAGCAACCACAGATTGAAACCATGAGCCAACATTACTTTCTTCCCTTGGGCTGTTTCTTTCAGCTATTTGGTTTCAGTGTTGCATACATAACTAACACAATAGTTCTAGTCACAATCACTCAAAACTGGAAATAACTACAATGTCTATGGACAGACAAATGAGAAAACAAACTTGTATCTCCACATAGACAGTATTTTCCCAAAGAAAAGTGTTACCAAGCTATGCGAAGTCATGGGAGATTATTCATACGCTGCTGTGAAAAATGAGCTAGTCAGAAAAGGCACATGCAAAATGATTCAAACTGCAGTGTGTAACCATGGAGATGGGAGGCAGGACTGCAGTGTAACCATGGGGATGGGAGGCAGGACTGCAGTGTAACCATGGGGATGGGAGGCAGAACTGCAGTGTAACCATGGGGATTGGAGGCAGGACTGCAGTGTGTAACCATGGGGATGGGAGGCAGGTCAGCAGTGTGTAACCATGGGGATGGGAGTCAGGCCAGCAGTGTAACCATGGGGATGGGAGACAGGAATGCAGTGTGTAACCATGGGGATGGCAGGCAGGTCAGCAGTGTGTAACCATGGGGATGGGAGGCAGGACTGCAGTGTAACCATGGGGATGGGAGGCAGGACTGCAGTGTGTAACCATGGGGATGAGAGGCAGGACTGCAGTGTAACCATGGGGATGAGAGGCAGGACTGCAGTGTGTAACCATGGGGATGAGAGGCAGGACTGCAGTGTGTAACCATGGGGATGGGAGGCAGGACTGCAGTGTAGGGGGTAACCATGGGGATGGGAGGCAGGACTGCAGTGTAACCATGGGGAAGGGAGGCAGGTCAGCAGTGTAACCATGGGGATGGGAGGCAGGACTGCAGTGTGTAACCATGGGGATGAGAGGCAGGACTGCAGTGTGTAACCATGGGGATGGGAGGCAGGACTGCAGTGTGTAACCATGGGGATGAGAGGCAGGACTGCAGTGTAACCATGGGGATGGGAGGCAGGTCAGCAGTGTAACCATGGGGATGGGAGGCAGGTCAGCAGTGTGTAACCATGGGGATGGGAGGCAGGACTGCAGTGTAACCATGGGGATGGGAGGCAGGACTGCAGTGTGTAACCATGGAGATGAGAGGCAGGACTGCAGTGTAACCATGGGGATGAGAGGCAGGACTGCAGTGTAACCATGGGGATGGGAGGCAGGTCAGCAGTGTAACCATGGGGATGGGAGGCAGGTCAGCAGTGTAACCATGGGGATGGAGGCAGGACTGCAGTGTGTAACCATGGGGATGGGAGGCAGGACTGCAGTGTGTAACCATGGAGATGAGAGGCAGGACTGCAGTGTAACCATGGGGATGAGAGGCAGGACTGCAGTGTGTAACCATGGGGATGGGAGGCAGGTCAGCAGTGTAACTATGGGGATGAGAGGCAGGACTACAGGTGTGGAACTTCAGAGGAAGAGGTAGTAGTCGGCAGGTGAAGTGTAAGATGCTTTAGGGTGGGAAAACTCTTCCTTATGGTACTACGATGGTAAGTACATACAGTTACTGTCAAATCCCGTATGATAATAGTTCAAGGTGTGAGCCTTAATATCTGCAAATTTTAAAGATCATGCAGGAAACCGGCAGATTCCCAGAATGAAAATCAGAATACAAGAAAACAGCGATCCATACTGCAAATGTATGAAACAACTGCATTAAACGAATTGTACATCAAAGGGAGGGGCTGACCTCTATGCCCAGAAACAGTGATGGAATCCTGAAGACAAAAGGTCAAAGCAACTGTATGTGCATAGTGTGCTAACCATCAGGGATGCTTCTTGGGGGAAATGTGGGTCAGAGCATAGGACCTGACACATACATACTCTGAGACTGGATGACTGATTGCTGGTGGGTAGAGAGGCCAGGTGAGATACACCACATAAGCAAAGGCAAGAAGGTAAAATGATGCATGTGGTGAGGCGTTAAACCTGGAAACGTTGGTATGAACCTATGTTGAGCCCACTCTGGTTAAAGGTGGCTCCACAAAGAAGTTCTGTGGGCACAGTACTTACCCATGCACTGTCCTCCCCATCTGCTGAGAGGACATGGGTGCTTAACACAAACTACTTCATCCAGGTGCTCAAAGTAGACGCCAACAGTGATAGATTGTATTGATTGTCTGGATACACGCCACCGAGAGATCAAGTCACGTCAGAGAACTGGCTGGAGAAGTTTCTAGGGAGTAACAGGGATGAGTCCTAGACAGAGTTAAGATGTGAACAGAGGAGCCAGGCAGCGAAGGCATCAGCACTGTTTGCTCTGTAGGGACATGTGTCTGTGAAGGAGAGGTGAGCAAAGACAATGCTAGGAAAAACAGAGACTTGATTGTAATTCTATACTGATGGGGAAGGAAGCAAACGAGATGGCTGGTCAGGCAGTCCACAGGATATGAGAAACTAGACAAGGGTAAAATGGCAGCCTTTTGGATAGCCACTGCTAAACATGTATGAAAGAACATTTACAAAACCACGTGATACTTCAATCGTCATGCTAGGACAGAGGCTAGACGCATGTGACACTGATACTTCAATCGTCATGCTAGGACAGAGGCTAGACTCATGTGACACTGATACTTCAATCGTCTTGCTAGGACAGAGGCTAGACTCATGTGACACTGATACTTCAATCGTCATGCTAGGACAGAGGCTAGACTCATGTGACACTGATACTTCAATCATCATGCTAGGACAGAGGCTAGACTCAGTGAACATTTGAACCAAGCCTCCCTTCATGGTAGATGTGAAGACAGTCTGACAAGCACCTTAAGACAGCTTAATGGATATAGGTAACCCTGAGCTGCACCAGGATCAAATCCTTACGTGGAACTAGAAGACATGTTACCAGAGACCTTACATGGGGAAGGTGATGACAGCACAAAAGCCATAAAAACAGATACTCAGCCACAGGTTTAGTACCAAGTGCATCTGTGCATGACTTGCATGCATGCATGCACTTCTTAGAAATGCTGAGAGGTCCTGGTAGCAGTGATACCAAGTGCACGCACACACACACACACACACACACACACACACACTCACACACACACACTCACACACACACACTCACACACACACAAACACACATGCACACACTCTCACACACACACACAAACACACACACGCACACACTCACACACACACACTCTCACACACACACATACACACTCTCACACACGCACACACTCACACACACGCACACAAACACACATGCACACACTCTCACACACACACACACAAACACACACACACACGCACACACACACTCTCACACACACATACACACTCTCACACACGCACACACTCACACACACGCACACACTCACACACACACACGCACATACTCACATACACACACACACACACACACGCACACACTCTCACACACACACACAAGCACCACACTTCCCAGTTTCTGTACAGCATTTCCCAAGAAGAGAAGACAGAGCTCCTGGACAGGAAATTACTTCTGAGGAAGGAAAAAAAACACAAGGTGAAATTAAAACTTCTTAGGATGCCAGAAAAATCAAGAAATGGTTTGAAAGCTGGGTGGTGATGGCATGCGCCTTTAATTCCAGCACTTGGGAGGCAGAGGCAGGAGGATCTCTGAGTTGGAGGCCAGACTGGTCTACAGAATGAGTTTTAGGACAGCCAGGGCTACATAGAGAAATCCTGAAGAAAGATAGAAAGAAAGAAAGAGAAGGAAGGAAGAAGGAAGGAAGGAAGGAAGGAAGGAAGGAAGGAAGGAAGGAAGGAAGGAAGGAAGGGGAGAGGGGAGGGGGAGGGAGGGGAAGAAGAGAAAGGAAATAATGTTTTGGAAAGAATGAGATGGGCCGACTAAACACAAAAAACCATCTGCATGAGCTGCCCACGGTCCAGCTGGAGGACTTCAGTCCAAAAGATAAATAATGACCGACAGAATGCAAGCATCATTTGAGTGCTCTAATAAACAATGACCGACAGAATGCAAGCATCATTTGAGTGCTCTAATAAACAGGCAAATAATCAAATAAGCACATGGGGACACAGCTCTGACTTAGCAGGAGGACTTCAGTTAGTGATCGTAGAAGGAAAGAGGGAAAACGTCAGAGGCAATATCCGCCTTGCCTTCTCTGAATGATGGGTTTTCCCACTGCATGGCATGCAATTACGTACACACTCTCATTCATAATGGAAACTAGCCCTGTGAATGTGCCCGTTTACGTACCCTAATAACAAATTGTTAATCATCTCTATTGCATGCTTCTTTCACAATCTGCTAATGACATTTTCTGAAATACCTTCTTTTTATAGTATTTAATTTCCATTGTTGTCATTGTAGTATATAATATGTGGTTTGGGTAGCCCTCTTCACAAAAGATTAGAACAGATAATGTAAGTTTAGAAGGAAATAAAATCTGTGTTCCTGGTATTTTCATCAAAGATGACATTATAATAGTAATGTGCCAGGTTTGTTTTTATGAACCCTAACAATGGATTATTCTAGAGGAAGATGCTGGTACTAGAAGAAACCAGTGTGAGCTTTAGAGATGTTCAATGCAGTGGCAGTCCTGAGGACATCAACAATTCTGAAATAAATCCTTTAATTCAATACAATTTATAACCGAATTAAACTCACAAAATTGTTGAGGATCAGCTCAAGAAAGACATGCAAACCAGTTTAAAGAATTAATGCATTTCTGGGATGGGATGCTGGTTTGTCTCATGAACATGGGAACCTATGTATGAATTCCTAACACTCATGTAAAAATCTGGGCTTGGCAGCACTGCCTGTACCCTCAGCATGGGGAGGCAGAGGCAAGGAGATGCTTGGCCTCCCTGGGCAGAATTACAAACCAAATCAGTAAGATTTCAGTAACAGTCTGTGCTTCAGAAAGACATGTGGAGAGTGACTGAGGGACACACCAGAGGTCAACCTCAGCTCCACATGTCCATGTGTGTATATGTACACACATGTGTGCTCACACACGTATGCCCATAGAGAAACATACTCTCACATACATGCATACATACACATGAATACACACACACAAACACACAAAAGATTAATTTCTGTCTGACAGAAGTTACTTAGTCAATGTAATCCACATTCAAATCATAGCAAGGTTTTTAAACAAAAATTTTCTACCTGGCTTGTGATGGGAGATGTTATTCTGTAAATATGTTTCTCATACTGGTTAATTAATAAAGCACTGTGGCCAATAGAAAGCAAGATAGGTGGGGCTAGGAGACAAGGAGGAAAGAGGAAGTGGTTAGGAGTCAAGATGTAGACGGGGAGGAAGGAAGATGCTGGCTGCGGCTCCCCGATAAGACGACCACGTGGAAATACTTAGATAAGAAGAAATGGGTTAATAATTAAGACAGAGCTAGCCCATAAACAATAATGGTAACTGGCCAACAGGATTGTATCAAATGCAGAGTCTCTGAGTGTTATTTGGGGCTGGTGCGGCTGTGGGCCCATACCGGCGGCAGGCGGGCTGGTGGGCTGGCGGGCTGGTGGGCTGGCGGGCTGGTGGAAAACAATAAGCTACAGGCTTGTTTAAAATATTTATGCAAAATTTAAGAATATTGGCTTCTAAAACTATTTTGAACAACAAAATTAGAGAACTTCGCAATCATATTATTCTGAGGTCTCAATAACCACAAGAAAACAGTACTGGCCTACACTTGGCTTAGCAGCACTGAGTAGACACAACAGACACCACAGTGTGTGGAGGGTTTATTGCTTCACCTAAGTGCCAAGGCACTCAGTGGCAAACCATACTGGAGAATTGAACCCTGCACCTAAATGTAAAAGCTAAAACTACAACGCTTCTAGAATGAGACAAAGGAGAAAATTCCCATGAGCTTGATATCTTAAAACAAAAACAAAACATTCATAAGAAGGCAAAGCGACAAATGTGAATAAATTACTTGAGGAAGATTCATCAAAAAGAGGACGTCAAAGGGAGACAGCACTTACATTGTTGAAGGAAAGGAGAGAAGGTAAGTGGGTAAGAAAGAAAATATAGGAAGATATTAAAATGGATAAAGGCAAGTGAATTGGCCAAAGTTCAGTTGAGCAAAGTTGAACAGGCGAAGACGAGCACAGAAACTCAGGTGGGGCGTGGTTAAGTGAGGAGAACAGCAGTTGGATCTACAGCAGTGTCGAGTGGATGACCCAAGGGTGAGAGGAACAAAGAGAAGCTAGAGGCTACAGGTGGCCAGCGCAGAACCAGAGCAAGCAGCCTGCCTCAGAGGGTCAGCAGAGGAGCGGGCATGGAAAGGGGTGGAGGGCGGACATAACACCCGCCCAACTCCCTGAGGCAGGCCACAAGGTCAGATCTACCCTCTCCCTCTAAACGATACAGGCCCCAGCTCCCCCACCTCCCCCATCTATTAAAAATCATTTCACATTAGTGATGGAGCCATTTCCCAGAACCACAGCCTCTTTGTGATTGGAACGCCAGCTTGTTCAAACACCCCTTGTAGCCATCAGTCCTGGAAGGAAATTCAAAATAATGAAAACAATGTGGTCCCCTCATGTCCTTGGGCACTCACTGCCTTCCAGTATCGGGTAGGAAGCCCTTCATTTTGGCCCTGCCCCGAATCCGCCTTCACGGTTGTTGGAAATCCCGCACCGCTTGATAGTTGTCCGTGAATCTGGAGTTTACACCTGACCTCACTACTCATTTTCCTTCCACATCCAGAAAGCAAGCTAATTTCTTTATCCTGATGAGATCCAGACTGCAGAGCATGTCAGTCTGTTTGGTGTCTGGTGGCAGCTTGTATGAAAAGCCACACCCTTGTGTCACTACCTGTTTAAGTACTCGGATGAGGGGAGGAAGAGGCCAAGCGCTCACTGAACAGTGAGGACAGAGTGATGATGAGATCCGCCCCCCTGCAGGACCTCCTGGGAAGGAGGATAAGCCCGACCTCAGAGGCTGTGACATGTTTCGCCTCCAACTTACACGCAGTTTTCTACCCAAGAGATAACTGTTGAGTGTGACGGGTTGTGGCCCCTGTGTTCTTCGCTGGGAGCCACCAGAAGAAGGGGACCCGGACGCTCATGGGGCGACAATGGAGAACAGTGCATGTGCTCCCACCAGAGCCCCTAAATACATCGCAGCTGCTGCCCTGTTCTTGTGGAATGAGGCCTGGCTTGGGCTTGTGGCTATACCATGCAGAGCCTGATGGATGTTCCCAGCAAGGGAAGGGGACTTTCAGCCCAAAGGCTCCGAGGCCCTGGTGTGCTGGCATATGGCAACGGAGACATAGTTTTGTTGTCAGAGAGCCACAGTTTGAGAGAAAGCAGTTGCCACTCCCAGGGGCTTTGGCTTCCTGGACCCTAGGAGAAGACTAACACGCTCACTCATGTGTACAGCTCTCCCTCTCCCGAGCTCCCTGAGGCATGCCAAGTCATCCCTCCCTGCCTGACCCCAGCTTCTGCCTTCCACCTCAAGCAGCATTTATTCTGTGCAGACTTTCTCATCACCCAAGGCAGAGCTCCTCTGTCCTTGGCATCCTTGGCGTATCTCAGAAGCAGCCCTGTAGCTGAGCTGGAAGAATGGGTGGGCTTCTGGGAGCACTGGAAGAATGGGTGGGCTTCTGGGAGCACTAGAAGAATGGGTGGGCTTCTGGGAGCACTGCATATGCATCCATACAGGGGCCATGAGGCAGAGAAACCAACACAGCCACTCAGTTACTCACCGGTGTATTCACGCACTCTTGAGCTCTGTGCTGGTGTCTGGCAGGATTGCAGTGGAGAGACTGATGGGTGTGATCTCGCCCCATGCGGAGAGGGAACAGTCAAGAGCTGGTAAGCAAGAGCTGGCCTCTCCCCTGAACATGCTTTGCGAGACAGCATCACTTTTTATTGGCAACTGTGTCTGCATCACCTCCACCTACCACCCAGGCTCAGAATAAGGCTTGGAATTTCCAGCAGATTCCTCCGGGATTCTTATGTGAAAGGGGGAATCAAGGCCTCTCATCTGCTTTTATGTATAAATAATGGTATATTTTCCTTTGCTTTCTTTAGTCTGGATAGGAATTATCTTAGAAAATTTGTACCTCTTCAGCTAACAGAAGAATGTGGGAGTATTTTCTTTCCCCTGAAAATCTTCCCACTTGTTATCCAGAGAGAGAATATTGCTTGTATAAAGTGTATCTGCTGTTTAACTATGTGTTCTATGGAAATACAGGTGGCTGGGGTGGTGCTGGCCAGGTGTATAGTGAGAGAGAGAAAGTGTTGGATAGTTTTGACAGTTCCTTTTGGACAATTCATTGGAAAATTGTATTGCCTACTCTATCAAAAGCACCCTCGTTTGAGTGGTTTTAACCTCAGCCAGATTCCCCACACCTCTGTGCGGCAGCTTTGGAGGGCGGGGTCTAATGCAAACTCATCGGGTCACTAGGTTCAGCCTTCAGGAGGTTTTCACGAGGCCCTGCTTGGTTCAAGAGTGGCTCTGTCTGCTCTCCAGCTCTGTCTTAGCATGTGACTACTCACTCTTGCATGGTCTCTCATGGCTATAATGTCAGAGACTGTGGGGTATGAGTTTCCCAAAGCTAAGCCAGAACTGTGTCCTTGGATGTCTGGAACTGAGAGCGAGAAAGCACCTCTTATTTATGATATCACAGCGGTATTTTCTTAGATCTGAAACATGTCCTGAGGCTGGAGACACTGGGAAACACGGCTGGGCTCCTGAAGAGCCATGGACCTAGGAGTCCCAAGCCCTACCTTGTCAACAGGGTTGTAGGTGACACTTGGCCACCACAGCCAGCCACCAGGCTGGGCTCAGCGTGCGGAGGACCTGATGGGAAGCTCTCAGCCCTTATTCACTCTGAAAATGCACTCTGAGTTGTCTGGGGCCAACCAGTGTCCTGTGTGATCCAGGAGACAGGCAGAGGTCTGGACAACACTGAAGATTTTAAAATCCAGGAGAGAAACCGCAGAGTGGTGTGGGAGAGCGCTCACGGCAGCCCTGGGAGCGAAGAGAAGGCAGTGAAAGGAAGAAGGGGTCCCTGAACAAAGGTCCAGTGAAGCAGGCAGAAGTCAGGTGAGTGGTCCCCAACTGTGTCACAGAGGGAGTGGCCTGCACTGTCCCCAACTGTGTCACAGAGGGAGTGGCCTGCACTGTCCCCAACTGTGTCACAGAGGGAGTGGCCTGCACTGTCCCCAACTGTGTCACAGAGGGTGTGGCCTGCACTGTCCCCAACTGTGTCACAGAGGGAGTGGCCTGCACTGTTTCCCAGTGCAGGTGACTGGAGAGGTGGGACATCAAGAATGCCAGCAGTGAAAGGTCCTGGCTAAAAACAGTGCCCCCCCATTTTTGTTTTACCAGAACCAAGTGACAGTCAGCCCTGGTGTCTTTCTGGATGAGCCTAAGCAAGTGGCCTCCCCTCCCAGAGCCTCTCACCCTCACTATGGACAGCACCCACCCCACAGGCCCGTGAGTGGGCAAAGATTTGCCCTCATGCACAGTCTTGCCCACACTTACACGACATTCTCAGAAACAGCACCGGTAATGGCTTCAGGCCAAGGACTGGCAGCATGTTGGCCCTGAAAATGTTACAACTGTTCTTCCTCTTTTGTTTCATGTCACCGTCACTGTGGTGGTTACTCAGCCCCTCTCCAAAGAGCATGCTTCTCCTGCCTGCTAGGCAGCAACTTCCCCTGAGGTAAGCCTGCCATCTTGGAGGGAACATTGTTAAGTCACGCAGGATGGGGGGGGGGACATGAAGCCTTCCACCCTGTAGGGAAGTTTCTTAAACTAAGTAAGTAAACATTAAAAGTTCCAGGACGTCCCTGAAACTAAGCAGAAAGGCTATACCAGTGCCTCTGCAAGCATATGTGGAGTAATGACTACTCTCAGACCAGACCACTTTGAAAGGGACAGTCTGCAACCTATGGATTAGCCTGCAAGTCATGCAGTGAGCTCTAAAGTTTGGCCTTCATAAACTGGGCCTTGGTGATGCAGCTTCCTTTGAGTCATTTCTGCTCCTATAAGTAACCCCACCCATGAGCCTGTAAATACCCCACCCATGAGCCTGTAAATACCCCACCCATGAGCCTGTAAATACCCCACCCATGAGCCTGTAAATACCCCACCCATGAGCCTGTAAATACCCCACCCATGAGCCTGTAAATACCCCACCCATGAGCCTGTAAATACCCCACCCATGAGCCTGTAAATACCCATGAGCCTGTAAATACCCCACCCATGAGCCTGTAAATACCCCACCCATGAGCCTGTAAATACCCCACCCATGAGCCTGTAAATACCCCACCCATGAGCCTGTAAATACCCCACCCATGAGCCTGTAAATACCCATGAGCCTGTAAATACCCCACCCATGAGCCTGTAAATACCCCACCCATGAGCCTGTAAATACCCCACCCATGAGCCTGTAAATACCCCATCCATGAGCCTGTAAATACCCCACCCATGAGCCTGTAAATACCCCACCCATGAGCCTGTAAATACCCATGAGCCTGTAAATACCCCACCCATGAGCCTGTAAATACCCCACCCATGAGCCTGTAAATACCCCACCCATGAGCCTGTAAATACCCATGAGCCTGTAAATACCCCACCCATGAGCCTGTAAATACCCCATCCATGAGCCTGTAAATACCCCACCCATGAGCCTGTAAATGACCCCAATAAAACTCATTGGTCCATCCAGTTTGCCTCTGGTGTTGTCTTATTTTGGTCTGTATTGAGTTCTGAGTTCGCTATCTGGGGTAAGTAGATGTTTGTTCCCCAATAATAGTGTCATGCAGTATTACCAATCAGTATTTTCGGGGGATTCAAACTCAACCTCATGTGTAAACCAATCAAATTATTCTAGCTTTCCTAATCCATACCCCCATGTAAAGGTATTACCTTACATATCTACTGGTTGATAATTAGAAAGAACATTTGTTTCTCTTTTAATTGGAAATTGAAGACATCCCTGGGGGAAAGACATGAACACAGAGAAATTAAAGCTATTTCTTTAAGGAATCTGACCCCTATAAATTAACGGGGAGCTTAAATGGACTGGAAAGAACTTCCTAGACTTTCCTGGGCTTTATGGAGATAGTCTGTCCATCTAACGTTAACCAAAGTCAAAAACAAAATATTAGCAGATGGAATCCAGCACCCATTTAAAGAAAAAGAACCAGTGTTGGCGTCAGGAAGTTCCCATCAGGAAATGTATGGATGTAATTGAATGCATCTGTCAATGTGTGGACAGATAAAGGCAATGGCTGTCTTGCTGATGTCGAACAGACCATCGGCAGCCCCTGCAGGCCCGAGAGTTAGAGGAGATGGAGAGGGCAGCTGTGAGACAGGCTAGGAAAGCCCACGTAAATGCGTGGAGAAAGGGAAGTGTGAGCGGGGCTGCAGGTTAGGGTGCGGGGACAGAGAGAATGTGAGACATGTTAGCATCGGATAGTAGACACATTCACAGCCTGCATCACAGAGACTAATGTAAGGGAAGCAGGTGAGCTGTGCAACTCTCGGTGAGTTAAATACATGGCCAGGAGCCCAGGCCAGGAGCCAAACCAATGGGTCTGCACCTGGGATCTACTGATATTAACAGTTGACTACAGGCCAGCTAATGGACCTTTCTGAAGTCATATAACCTATAAAGCGAAAATCCGGACAGTGTCGTCCTGCGGGATGGGAGACAGTTCGGCTGGTAGAATGCCTGATTGCAAGTATGAAGACAGACATGAGTTCACACCCTAGAGTCCACACAAAGGCCAGATGTGGCTCTGCACATCTGCGAACCTAGAGTATGGCAGAGTCAGTGAATCCCGGGCACTGGAGGCCCAGCCAGTGCAATCAACTGGTGAGGACAAGTGTCAGGGAAAGAAACAGCCTCAAAAGATGAGATGGGCAGGGGCGCAGGACAACACCCAGCATCAGAAGCTGGCTTATACATGCTTGCACACAAGCATACCTGTACACACATATTTGCACATTCACATACCAATAACTCCTCATAGAATAACTATAAGCATCAAATTAATTAATATTTATAAAGCATTCAGAGCAGTGCCTGGCAGTGTATCTTAAATAAGATATAAAATGGCACCATCAATATTTAATACTATAATGAATAGAAAACACTACATGCACACACACACACACACACACACACACACACACACACACACACCCTTCTTTCTCACTGGGTGTGCCAAGAATTGAGAGGTCAAATAACTAGATGAAGAGGTGGGACTAATTACCAATAATGTCAGTCATCCAGTCGCCAGAAGGAGGCTCCCCAGAGTATCACTAAGAAATCCTGGAATCCTGGAACTCCACCATAACAAGAAGAGAGCATCTCAGAATGATCTCAGAATGGGGAGGCATAGAGGAGGTGGAATTCAATGGGACCCAGGAGGGCAGAGGGGGGAGCCAGGAAGGGAGAGGTGGAGTTGTTTGCTTCTGTGTGCATGGTGGTATGATCATATTAACTAATAAAATGCGTTAGTGCAATATTTTGGTAGCTTAGAAATTAGAGTGCAAGTTGTTACCATGGGAAGAAACCAAGTAAACAGCATCTGGGATTCCCAATACAAGCTCTTGAAAATGCATTAAGTCTATAGTACCCAAAGGAAATTTCAATTTAGGAGTATTTAGGGAGATAGCTTAGTCATTAAAGTGCTTGCCTTGCAATGGGTACCTGAGTTTGATTTCCAGAACCTACCCTGGCAAAATACAATTGTGACCCCAATGCTGGGAAGACAGAGACAGGCCTGTGGATGTCTGGCCAGCCAGCCCAGCCTACTTGGTGACCTGCAGGCCAATGAGAGTGCCTGTCTCAAAAGAAAAGAAGAAAAGGTGTTTCAGAGCTGTCTTCTCACTTCCACAGGTCCATGTCCACATGTGCGCACACACACACACACACACATACACACATACACACACACACACACATACACATACATGCACACACACACACATTCACACACACACACACACACCGCATACAAAAAGTATTTTTAAGACATTTAAATCAAAGAAAGAGCGATGAAGAGGAGTCTTATTTTAAGAGCCTATCTGACCTCCCTCACTGGGATGGCAGCCGCCACAGCAGACACAGTTGAGCTGGATTTTACGTGTGGAAATTAAAATGAGGACAGAGGCACATGCCCCGTGGTGCCCAGGTGATGCACAGATGGGAGGCTCCTTCAGAACTGTGCTGTGATCCATGGCACCACAAGTCTCACAGCTCAGGGTCCCGGCCTTGTCAGTGGGCCAAGGTCTCACCTGGCTCAGAGGGAGATGCCCAGAGCCAAGTCAAGACAAAGGAATGACCCAGATAGATAGCAGCAGGCCTGGCAGCTTTGGAGTCCTGTCCCTCAAAGTTGTGTGGCTTTGGGAAGCGCGGCTAACCTCTCTGGGTCTGCTTTCTCCATCTATAAGACTTTAATGGCAGGGTCACCTTTGTCAGCTGGAATGACGGGACTCTTCGAAGTGAGTATGACAGGTTTGGAAAGTGCATTCTTGCACAGACCCTGTTGAGATAACAGCTATGGATTTTTTAAAAGTGTGATGTGTGAGAACAGAGCAAACAGAGAAGAGATGAAGGCGAGGAAAGCGTCAGTGTCCCTGGGACTAGAAAAACTGTGAAAGGAGTGACAGGCGAGCAGCCGGCACTGAAGTGTGTGCACGGCTGGCTCCGCAAATGTCAAGGATAAAAGGACCAGACATTGCAGTGGTTCTCGATAAGACATGCGCCCGTGGGCTCACATACGTGAACATGTGGTCCCCAGACAGTGGCACTGTTTGGGGAGGTTTGGGGACCTTTGGGAGGTGGAGCCTTCCTGAAGGAAGTACGTCACTGGGTGCCTGGCTTTGAGGGTTTGTAACCTATGCCCACTTCCTGTTACTCTCTCTATTTCCTGTGTGTGGTTGAGATGTGACCTCTCAGCTTCCTGATCCTGTCACACACCATCCTTTCCCATCATTTTGGACGCCAGCCCTCTGGAGCTGAAAGATGAATGACTCTTTCTTAAGTTGCCTCTGGTCATGGAGATTTATGGCAGCATTACAGAAGTAGGCGATACATGAGGCTCACTCCTGAGTGGGGAACCGAGACCAGAGGAAGGCCAGAGCTGGTCCACGGGCACAAGGTAAGGGGCAGAGCCAGCATTGCACCCACCTGTGCATACAAATGCCACAATCCCCTGACAGGCATCTCATCTCCCTTGCCTGGACAGTCTGAGCTTCCAGCCAAAGTCAGGGTTTTGTTTTGCCGAGTCCAAGATTCTAGGGACCTGAAAGAGGAAATGAGTTCCCGAGGCAGAAAGGAAGTGAGAGGTCTGGGAACCCAGGAGAACTGGGCAGCTCTACAAACAGCCCTGGATGGAGATGCTTCCCCAAAAGCATCCTTGCAGGCAGAGATGCTGGCCACAGACACAGCGAGACCGGGCTTGGGTTCAGAAACTGCTGGTGGCTCAGAAGGACTTTGTCCTGGGTGACAGTGTTGCTGGAGCCTGAAGAAAACTCAGCAAACTAATGTCACACATTCCACGGCTCTGGTGCTGAGTATGCAGCTCTCCTGATTGATCACTGTCTCTGGCCGCGTGGGAGGCTGCTCAAGGGAAATCTCTGTAACTCCTAGCTGTCACATCCCGATCACACACGCACTACAGGAGGCTGCACAGAACACACTTTTAATTTAAAGCTGATAGAATAGTTCTATTTCTAGAGACAGGACTTGTGGTCCTTGAGCTGCATGCTCTCCTGGTGGCCAGCCCTTGCTCTGGAATGGACCTGGAATATGGAACAGACTTGCTGCTGTGTGTGCCTTTGTTTTCTCGGGGGGGGGGGGGGGTGGCATTTTGATACTGTTATCTGGTGCACAAATAGAAGTAGAGGGAAGTGACCTGCCAGTCTGAGCCCCACACCTTGAATTCCCTGTGTTATGTAACAGATCCCAGTCCTCCTGCAATGGACCTGGAGGATGCTGGCACGTGGCGTTCGGAAACACCAGGGGGCACTGCAGGGAGTCCATCAATCCTGCTGGGGACACGTGGGGGCCTGCGCCTGAGTGCTGGGGTTCCTGCCAGCTACCCTTCCTTTATTGCAGTCACCAATGGGTGCATGGCCCGATGCAGAGCTCGAAGCCTAAGCCGGGACACAGACTCATCAAGTAGTCTCCATTGTGAAGGCCTGGACCATTGCAATGCAGTGGGTGCTTGACCAGACCTCTCGCTGTCCTGAGCAGAGAGATCCAGGGTGGGCTAGGGTCCTCAAAGTCACAGGGAATTAAGTCTCCCTTCGATTTTAGTGCTAACTCTACAAACCCATTTGACTTCTCACACATCATAGACGTTTTTCCCCCCTGATCTTTTATTGGTTGCTTTTTGTTTGTTCTTTTAATTTTTTCTCATTTTACATATCGATCCCAGTTCCCTCTCCCTCTCTCCTTCTCTCCCTCCCTCCCTCCATCCCATGCCCCATGACCACCCTCCCATCCCATCCTTCCCCCCCCTGCCCCGACTCCACAGGGAGGGTGATGCCTTCCAGGAGGGATCAACAAAATCTGTCCAGTCATTTGCAGTAGGGACTAGGCCCTCCCTCCTATCTCTAGGCTAAGGGAGTATCCCTCCATGGGGAATGTGCTCCCAAAGTCCTTTTGTGCACCAGGGATACATCCTGGTTCCACTGTCCGAGGTCCTTGCCCAGGCCTTCTAACTGAGACCCACGTTCAGGGGGTCTGGGTCGGTCCAATGCTGGGGCCCATTAGTTCCTCCTTGTTTAGGTCAGCTGTCTCTGAGTTTCTATAGCCTGCGGTTCCTCAGGAAAAATGGGAATCAATCTACCACAGGTCCTGGCAATCCCACTCTTAGACATATACCCAACAAAGACATCTGTTCAACTGTGCTCATAGCAGCATTATTTATAATAGCAAGAAACTGGAAGCAACCTAGATGCCCCTCAATTGAAGAATGGATAAAGAAGATGTGGCATCTACACAATGGAATACTACTCAGCGAAAAGAAAACAATGGAATCTTGAAACTCGCAGGCAAATGGATGGAACTTGAAGAAACCATCCTGAATGAGGTAACCCAGCCACAAAAAGAGGAACATGATACGTACTCACTCATATATGGATTTTAGACATGGAGCAAAGGATCACCAGCCCGTAATTCACACCGCCAGAGAAACTAGGATACAAGGAGGAACCTAAGAGATTCATACAAGGTCCCTCACAGAAGGGGAAAGAAATAAGATCTCCTGAGCACATGGGGAGTGGGGAGGCAGTGAGTGGAGAGGGAGCTAGGAGAAAGAGAAGGGGAGGAGAGGAAAGCACACAGCATAGTCATAATAAAGTCAAAGTGTGTCTGAACTTGCCCCTACTGTCACACCCTTACATTTGCCATCAGATGGGCTCTTTCCTGTTTTAAAGACTCAGTGGTCAGTCCCGCACTGATGCTGCTGGATAAATGATGGTTTATGGTGTAGCAGCGTGGGCAGGATGCCAGCCTGTCCCTTCCAGCAAGCGCAGGCCTGGTCACTCCCTCTGCCCTTATGCAAGCTTGACCTTTCTCCTCTCTACATGTGTCTTCTGGTCCACGCAGCAGGCCCTGCATTTTCCACTCTAGAAGAGCACCAATCCCATACAGTGATCATTTTACCAAGTTTTATCCGCATGAATTAAGATGTAAAGGATGTTCTGTTGAGAATGTAAAGAGCCTATAGAAACTACTTGACATTCTTGAACTACGAAGCAAGGTTGTGTCTGTTTTTAAATACCCAAATGATCAGCACTAGCCACACTTCCAACGAAGTCCCATTATTTTGTTCATGGGCCTGCCTTTCTGGCAAGATGGGGTTGCCAAACTTCCTTGTGGCCATCACTGGCAAGGCTCACATTGTCCCAAGCTTGGGGCGAGAGCACAGCTGTTAATCAGCAGCACAGATTGTGATGCACATTCAGATTCCCAGACAATGGCAGTTTTCTACAGCTTCTACAGCCAAGGCTTACAGCCTTTGCCTGACCTGCATAGCGTAGCCACTGCTTACCCCTTTCCCAGCCCACCCCAGCCACCAATGCCCAGCTAGCAGATCCACGAGGCACTCCAAGCACATTTATGCCATTGGCCTTCCAACCCCTCTTCTCTCCTGTCTCTAGGTTATGACAAGGACTTTCTACATACCTGTCCCAGCCAATGTCAACATCCTTTCCACTCTGGAATGGAAAAAAAGGTCTTTACAACCTACAGTAAAGACAGTGACTCCTCTTGTGATGACAGACCATGACATGGGAGTTCTACTTAAGCTCCATCTTGCCTTGTCTGAGCTTGGCATGGGGCTTTGCCTTTCTTTATCACTAAGAGATGAGTAGAGCCCAGTTTCTCTCTTCCTCTTCTGGGGCCCTGCCTGCCTTCCTCTCTGAGGAGACACCAGAAGCAAAAGACACGTCTCGGACGTGATGGGGCCACCTCTAGCTGAGACCACTGCTGATGGGAGATGTTATTCTGTAAATATGTTTCTCTTATTGGTTAATGAATAAAGCACTGTGGCCAATGGGAAAGCAAGATAGGCGGGGCTAGGAGACAAGGAGGAAAGAGGAAGTGGTTAGGAGGAGTCAACATGGAGGGCACGGAGACGTAGCACGCCAGCCTCTGGCTGGTAAGATGTGCCACGTGGAAATACTTAGAATAGTAGAAATGGGTTAATCATTAAGTCAACGCTAGCTGATAAGCAATAATAGTAACTGGCCAACAGAATTATATCAAATACAGAGTCTCAGCATATTATTTGGGGCTGGTGTGGCGGTGGAACCAGGCGGGCTGGCAAAAAAACAACTAGCTACACACTGCCTTTTCAGAGCAGAACACACCTCTCTCTAAATCACGTCTATTTGTCCTAGGATCTAGGTGGGACTTTTCCTCAGTAAAAAGTGGGATTTGCTCACTGGCTACAGCTGCATGGCTGACAACCCCTCCACCACCACCAAAGACACAGTGAGTGTCCTCTCTTCCTGCTACTGGGTTTGCTTTCCTTAGGACCTAAGAGAGGGTCTGAGAGCTGATCATCTATCCCTCCCTCTTGTCTGCTATTCTCAGCTTGCACCAGTGGCTGCCTCAGGGAGAGCCAGAGAGGAAATGGAGGAGACTCTACCTAGAAGACACACTAGAGAGTTCGGGCACAAAGTCTCAAATGGCCTCAACCCCTCAAAAAAAAAAAAAAAAAAAAAAAAAAAATCGCAGCATTCCCCAGATGTATGTGGCATTTGGTGACACTCCATGTTATTCAATGCAGATCCTTGTGAATGTGTCTGGGCTCTTTAATCCACAGGGCTTGCTGAAAGTGCAGGTGATTTTCAAAGACTTAAGTTGGCAGGGACACAGCATGACCAAGAACTAAAGGACAGATTGTCAAATTAAAACCTTTTAAAGGAAAAAGTTAAAGTGTTTGAGGAAGAATGGTATGAAAAGCATGATGGTCCAATCTAGCCAGCCATTCCTTGAGAATATTCTTTTAACACAAATAAAAATCAGGCTGTAGCTAAATGAGCAAGAGATCATTTTCTTATTCACATGGACTTCCAAAAAGGGGGAAAGCCAGAAAAAGCCAGAGTTCAGCAACACTGTGGTCGGGAAGTCACTCCCTCCATGGGAATCCCTAGGTGGGGAGATCGCCCAAGTGCCACTCCTGCATCCCCAATCGTTGCTAGGGAACACACGGCCTCTGATGGACTCATGGTCTGGCCCAGTGGACCCGGCTGTGAAAGCCCTCAATGGTATAATGGCAGTGAAGCTGTGGAAAGGGGGAGCCTTTGCATGACCTCAGGGGCTACAGAACATCACTGCCGTTGGGCCCACCTCCAGCGTCGGGGAGACTGCTGAACCTGACTACGCGTCAGAGGCCTCAAGCAACAGGAAGCAAAGGATGCGCTCTGTCCAGGAAGCCCCAGGAGCTCTTGGAGGGACAATGAGGACTGGCTGTCCTGCCTGCACAAGGGGTCTGCAGCCCAGTGAGCATGGAACTGCCCTGTCTGACCAGCACGTGACACATCAACGTGAAGGGACAGCTTTGTGTTCCCTTCTCTGCAGCACCTGGGCTTCTCGGGGGAGGCATCTGTTAGCTGAAGGAACTGCTCTTTAAGAGTAAAATGCAAAATCCGATATTCAGGACAGGGTGTCACAGTGTTGACTCATCACTAGGACGTTCTGTCTGCGGTCCCTCCCTCACGTCTACCAAGCCTCAGTGGGCCACACTTAACTGCTGCTCACCTTGGGAAGGGCTACATAAGACCCCTTTCATGATGAGCCCAGGACAGCGCCCAGCAAACCACAAGCCCTTCTCCAGACACGTTTGTTCCCTCAAAGGCCTCTTGAATGTCTGACACCTCAACGGGAACCACACATGTGGTGTCAGCCGTGAGGAGCTTAGACTATGGGAAACACAGCCTCATCCTTTTTGGTGAATTTAACTTTCCCTTTTCATGAGTGGAGTCTGGCTGTTCTTTGGTTCTTGTCTGGGTTGACAAGGAAATGAACCAAAGGGTGTTATCTTCCAATAAAGAAAGTACATATAGGAACATATGTTAGGTCTATAAATCAACAGTCTCCATGGTGACCATTAAATTATTATTTCCCACATTTTCTCATGTGCTCTATGGGGAAGCTACCAGCAGGACTAACAATATGAGGGTGGAAATCAGACCTGAGGCAAAGCAAACACTCTCTCCCTCTGCTTCTCTTTGCCAGCGTCTCTAAATTTATTGATGGAGTATTTAGGAAGTTTGGCTTTTAGCCACATACTGCCTTCTAAAGGGGGAACGAGAACACTAATTATGAAATGTTAGTTGACCAACCTACAACCCCACATCCAGCACTACAAATTATCCTCTTACCAAGCTATGAAGCTTCTCCGGCAAATCCCAGGGATAGACTAGCAAACTGACCTCCACTGGTCCCTGCCGCTCCTGCCTTCATATTAACATCTAGAGCAGGAGCCCTGAGTTATCTCTAAGGACCTGGAAATGCCATTCCCTAAACTTGTAATAAAGGGTCCTTCCACGACTGCAGAGCATGGCTGGGAAACCAAGCTGGAAGTTCCTCAAGGATAGAGACACATAATCCATCTGTCACCATCAAGTCCCCAGCGATGACTGGTGCATCGCTTAAGCAGAGGTGCATAAGTGTCTGAGGTGTCCCCTCTCTGACCACTGCCACCACTACTCCACCCTGCCTTCAGGGAAATGGACATGTACACAAAGGCTCAGCCAGACACAGCTGCACACACAGACTCAGGTCTGTATGTACACACAGACGTCCTCCAGCTTCACAGGCTCCTCCACCCGCACAGGCTCCTCCAGCTGCACAGACGTCCTCCAGCTGCATGCAGAGCTGGGGCTGGGATTGCCCGTCCCTGCTTTGTTGCTCCACTCCCTAGTATGTTCCCAGTTGTCTGTCACCTTCCCAGGCATGTTTTAAGGGATTCTATGTTCGCTAAGTCAATATTCTCATCTTAAAGGTGGGAAATCTGAGGCTCAGATGGAAAGGGGGAACTGCTTCAGTAAATTATAACTGGTTGAATCTGGTCTTTGTTGTCCAAAATAAATTAGCCCAAGTTTCCCTAAGGATGATTTGTCAGCCATCTTGTCACCATGGTCGTCCTGAGGAAAATGGGACCATAATGTCAACTGCTGTGTCGCAAAAGTACCCCCTTCTAGTCTTGATGTTCTTGCCAAACAGAAGGAAGCAGGGGAAACAGCTGACTGAGATGTCACTGACATGTCCTGTAAGTGGCCAAATTTACTGATCTTTCTCCCTGTGTTAAAGATCATGGGTGGGCGTGGGGTAGAAAAGACAATTTCGTGTGGAGTCTGCAGCCTCTGGACTACTGGAACGTTTCCTGTCCAGTCCAGGCAGTGTTACGGGATTGCCAGATTCCTCCCTCTCCCCGTCCCTATCTCTCCCCCTGTTTCATGCTATCTGTATGCAACCTACCACACTGGCCCAGCCCAAGTGGGCTGTGCATGTGACAGTAGCTAATCTGATATGGAAGGGTGTAATTTAGTAAGAGACCCACCTGCCAGTTAAGAAGCAAAGCCTTCAACATCCAGGAAACATGGACATGGTCTTGACTTGAAAAAAAATGTCCCCAAACATTTGGCTCATCCAGTTCTCAAAGAAAAAACATAGCCCCATCCTATCCCCATGTGTGGTCTGAACCTAGCCCCTCACTTGTCATGAAGAGCATACGGAAGTAAGAGAACACCGCGTCAGGTTCTGAAAGTTATGCAACGCTGTAGGCCCATCTCCTCCATCTGCTCTGGGGAAGAACACTATCATGTGCAGGGCCATCGTGAGTCCACAAGGCGAGGAACAGGGGAAACTCTTACTGGCTGCAGCCCTGGTCAACAGTACGGCTGGAGAGATCCCAAGCCACAGCCTCCCAAGACCTCATCAGGCCACCAAGATGTGGAAGGATTCCTGCTCCACAGAAACCCTAAGATAGTGAACAACTATGTGCGGGGTCAAGCGGGCATGTCTAGAGTGTTTGAATATGAAACACTACCTCCGGTCTGATTCGGCTAAAAGAGACCATGCATGTGGATAACCACGCACTATGGGTGGGTGGGACGCGTTAAAGTCCCCTGATTATCCCCATACTGCCTCTCCTGCTGAACTCTGGGAGATCAAGCTCTCGTCCCAGCGCCTCTTTCGCCAGGGTCCCTTGGCTTCCAAGGCCTAAGCTAATGTGTTTTAAGGCTAACTTATTTTACTTCCTGTTAGCTAAAACTCAGACCCTAAAGAAAACTCAAATCATAACAGCCACGTCTCTGCAGACATGATGTTCCCGTCTGACATGAGCAGAAGCTGCCTCTGGATCACAAACACAGCCACAGCACCTCTCACCGTCCTTGATCTGCATTTGAGCTGTGAGGTGAGAATTTTCCACTGCAATGAAACCTACGCGTGTTGACGTTAAAAGGCGGGCCAGGGAAAGACAAAAGGCACGAGTGTCTGCAAGCCCGACACAGTTCTTACCTGGCACATGGGCTTTGCCTTGTGCAAATTATCTAGAACAGTTGTCAGAGGGATAGAATCCCACCACTAGCTAATCTGATATGGAAGGGTATAATTTAGTAAGGGACCCACCTGCCAGTTAAGAAGCAAAGCCTTCAACATCCAGGAAACATGGACATGGTCTTGACTTGAAAAATATGTCCCCAAACATTTGGCTCATCCAGTTCTCAAAGAAAAAACATACCCCCATAGATGCAGATGGATGGTCGCGCTGTGTTACTTGGCGGCTGCGGAATTCTGCCGGAGGAGGCTGCTATAATGCAAGTGGGTTTGACCCCATTGGGATTCAGAGGTTTAAATGCGGCAGCAGTAAGTCAGCCTGTCCCAGTACCAAGTCACTTAGGCGGCTGGCACTGTGTTTTCTTTCTTATTCCTTTTGTTCTCACACTCTGGCATCTGGGTGTTAAACCACTCTGGTCTCTTCAGAAAAGTTAGGAGCAAGTGTTATTACTTGTGGCAGGTCTATCACCGTGGAACCTGAGGTGCGATCCTCTCCTTGTTTGTGACATGCTTACAAGGTCTTTAAATTGCCTTGGGACAATACTGCTTTTAACCTTGCAGAAATAGACAAGAAAATTAAATTGGTGTGTCCAGCTATTTTACAAATAACTCACAGCAAATAGCTTGGGTTGCGAGTAACTCACTTTTGCTCTGCTTCATCCCTAGCCCTGCCTACCTCTCAGTGAGCATCTAACAGCTGTGTCCATGTTGGGGAGGCAGGGACACCGGGACTGAGCGGATGCCACGGACCTGCTCATCCTTGAACTACCAACCAAGCTTGATTCTCTTCTCCTAAAGGATATGCTATAAAGCCGGCTCCAGAGGGAATCCTCTCCAGATTCACAGACCCGAGGCCACGGAGGTGACTTCATGTAAGGCCAGCCATGGCCACAGAATGCCACACGAATGCACAGACAGACCTTAACTAGCACAGACAAAGGCGTGGGGTTTGCTCGGAATGCTCCTCAGAGGAATTCCATTTCAGACGGCTCCCTCTTATCACGAAGCCCACCCACTGAATGGATTGTGGAAGCAAGCGGCTGACTGGAAACATTATCTGTGCTTCAAAAACACAAACCAGCTGCGGTACCTCAAATTTGAAGATGTCATCGCAGCAGCTAAAGTAGGAAAACTGATAAAAACCATCTGAGATCAGAACCCATGAGCACACAGGGAGAGGAGGAAAAAGAAGCTTGGGCCACAGGGACACCTTTACTGTCTCCGAGGCCCACAAACTCTAAGACATGCTTTGTTACCCATACAGTCAGTGTCCTCAACACCTGGACAAAGGAAACACCAACTAGAATCTTCCTCACAGGGCTGAATGAATGCTACACAGGGACAACTCACGGCGTGCTGGAAGCGCTAAGTAAGTTAGCTATTGTTGGCACTGCCTCATTGTCCCTTTCTGACCCTCCAGGTAGGCCCACATGTTGGGTCGATGGGGAACGTCCTTCTGTGTGCTGTGAATGCATGCTTCTCTTATTGGTTGATGAATAAAGCTGTTTTGGCCAATGGACAGGCAGGGTGTAGCCAGGCAGGAAATCCAAACCCAGATAGAGACAGGCTGTAGGCTGAGTCGGGGAAATGCCATGTAGCTGCCAAGGAAGCAAGAGGTCCAGGCATCACCGGTAAGCCAAGACCACACAGAGATACACAGATGAATAGGAGTGGGTTAATAATTAAGAGAGAGCCAGCCACTAAGAAGAAGCCTGGGCAACAGACCAAACAGCTGACAATTACAATAAGCCTCTGTGTGTGTGTGTGTGTGTGTGTTTGGGATTGAATGGCAGCAGGACCAGGCGGGACAAACCCTTCCATCCACTATGGACAGCTTCAGGACCACTGTGGTGCTGGATAAGTACGCCATTTGCACATCGAGATGGTGTTTAGTAGCACCAGGCAACAGTCCTGGGGCCCTGTTTGCCAGGCTGGGGTCTCACCAGGCCAGGATGCTGCAAGTCTGTCCCTAGTAGCTGCTCCTATCTAGTTTTCCTCCCCACTCTGACTTTCTTTCCCTTTTACTAAATCAGAATTTCCCAGTCAGTCATTGTAATGGAAAGCCACTTCTGCTTTGTGCCTCCATTAATCTTCACTATGACCAATGCGTACCAATTCTAACAGTTCACTGTCTTCCTTAATGACGAATATTTTGCCACATAAAGCTTTGCAGATCTGTAGGATTGTCTTAAGATTTCGCTTTGGGCATTTTGAGGTTTCTTCAGTTTGGTAAAATGTCCTCTTCTCTCTGTAAGACGAAGGTAGTTTCCCCTGAGAGTTAATATTGTTTGCTGATGCTGGATTGGGATGAGCAAAGCATCCACAGTGACATTTCTAAGGGGACTTGAAAATTGAGTCACAAATGTGCACAGCCACATACAGCCCTGGTAGACTTGAGCCATCACTACAGGGGACAGATTTGAGATCAGCAGGGGCAGCTGAGCAGCACCAGGCACAGTGAGGGACTTCATCTCTTTCTTTCAATGGTGGTGTTCACTACATTTAAGGGAGGGGAAGGGAGGGAGGGAAAGAGAGGAAAGGATGAGTGAGGGAGGGGAGAGGGAGGAAGAGAGGGAAAGAAGGGGACAGGAGGGAGAGAGGGAGGGAGAGAGGGAAAGGAGGGGGCAGGAGGGAGAGAGGGAGGGAGAGAGTGAAGGAGGGAGGCGGGAGGGAGAGGGAAGAGGTGATGATGAAGCAGAGGGGTTAAGTCACCACAGCTTTGGTGTATAAGCCTGAGACTCAACCCTCAGGACCCATGAGGAAAAGCCAGCCATGGCACCCAGGCTTACAAACACTCCAGTGCTGGTGGAGCAGAGACCGGTAGGTCCCAGGCTTGATGGCCACCCAGCCTAACCTACCCGGCCACCTGCAGCCGTTGAGAGATCCTGTCTCAACAACAAATTGGACAACTCCTGAAGAAAGGCACCCAAGGCTGTCTTTGGCCTCTACATGTGTACACATGTATGTATGCCCACATGCACACGTGTCTCCACATGAACAAGCACCCACACATACGCACACCGTTAAGGAGGAAAAGGAAAGGAAGTCATCCTAGCGTAAATACAGGGACATTTTTCTATGTGTCGAAGACTCCCTATTATCTGCACGTTAAGTTTCCATGGCACTGAACCGCGTGCTACACACAGACGCCAGCTCCATTCACTAGCCCAGCCTCTGAACTCAAAGCAAATGACAGGGAGGGAAATGAGTCACAACTCAGCTTGAGGAGCGGAAGCCACTCTAGGTGAACAGACTGGAAACACGCAACTCTTAGGACAGCGAAAGAGCCATGACGTGGCTGGAAGTTGAGGTCATCCCTGCCTCAGCCACACAAAAAGAACTGCAGGCAGCGGAATAAACCTGTGAGGGAGGAGGAGGAGTGCCCCCCCCAGGGGACAGCACACCGATCGCTAGTCCAGTGCCCAATGGACAAGCAGCATTATATGGCCTCTACAGGTTACATCTAGGAATGTAAAGATGTATATGCAAATATATACATGCATGTAATAACAATGAGTGAAAAAGAAGCTATGAATTTGAAGGAAAACGGGCAGGGGCTTATGGGAGGGTCTGGAGGGAGGAGAAGCAAGGGATAAATTGTAAATAAATTAAGTCTTAAAAACGAACAAAAGGGGAGAGCATACACTTCATCCAGGTGTAGATAACCATCTAAAGGTAACTTCACAGTGCTGTGACATTGTTACCAGAAGTTTACACGCAGGCCTGAGGGAACAGGCATACATGTGACTATGGCATGAACTTACCAGTGCATGTTCTTAGGTGATGGTGGCACACACCTTTAATCCCTGCACTCAGGAGGCAGAGGCAGGTGGATCTCTGTGAGTTCCAGCACAGCCAGGGCTACACAGAGCAACCCTGTGTTGGGTAAGGGAAGAACACATGTATGCATGTTCTTAGTGAACACAACTGCCCCCTATTAAGCCTTCTATGCATTATTTTGGTCTTGTGAAAACATGACTCTGCTCTTCCAGCTTCCCCGGATGTTAGAAGGCCTGAGCCGGGAAATGCTAATACCCCTGTCCTAGACCCAATAGAAATACATTTGGAACCTTCCTGTCATCCTAGAGCAGTGGTTCTCAACCTGAGGTCACCTAAGACCATTGAAAAACACAGCTGTTTACATTATGATTCATAACAGTTGCAAAATTACAGTTAGGAGGTAGTAACAAAAGTGATTTTATAGTTGGGGGCTGTATTAAAGGGCATAGTGTTAGGAAGGTTCAGGGTATGTGGATTCTAGCGTCAGTCCACTATCGCTCACTAAGCAAGAAGAATTAACATGAGCCTTTCAGCTTCCGAGATACCAAGTTCTACTGAGTTCTGAGCCTTCCGCGTGGCCACCCAATGTCCAGTCACATTCCTCCCTCTTCCCCCAAGTGTCTTCAGCAGTTTGCTGCCACACACAAACACCCTGACCTGCTTAGCAACGAGGCCTCATCCACTGTCCCCAGCCCGTTGTTGAGACCCCTTTTAGTTTAATTATACTTTGTTTGGGCTTCTGTTCTGTCTTCATGACTTCACACACCTCATGCCTGGCACCAGCACCAGAGCTGAGTCTCTGTGGGCCATTGTGAGCCACCCTCAAGACTGTCCCCGATACTGGGTCTCTCTCTAGTGAGCCACCCCTCAAGACTGTCCCCGATACTGGGTCTCTCTCTAGTGAGCCACCCCTCAAGACTGTCCCCGATACTGGGTCTCTCTCTAACCTCACCCAAGCATTCACTTAAACAGGTTCTCTGGCATTTGCCCAACCTATCTTGAGCATTTGTGTCCTGGTTTTCTATCCTCCCCCCCAGGCATACAGAAAATTCCTCAACAGATAAACCGTATCCTCTGGAGCAGGGCCATTGGTGAACACTCCCAACCATGGACAAAGGACACAGACATCTACATTATGTATTCTTCTGTTGTTCTGCTTTTTTTCCCCAATGGCCAAAAGAAACTTAGGAAAGGAAGCCTGTTTTGGTCTACAGTTCCAGAGGGAGACTGTGTAGTGGCAGGGACAGCAGAAGCAGGCAGAGAGATGAGACCATAGAAGAGACCACTGTCCTAGCCTGGCAGCTGGGATGTCCTTAATGACACACACCTCTCGGTGAGCTAAACCATGCGTGGAGAAGACACCATTCCACCTACCTCCTAAAGGTGCCACAGCCTCCCAAATTGTCACCACCAACCCGGGACCAAGTGCTAAAGTACATGAGTCTACAGGAGGCATTCATCATTTAAATCACCACATGCTCAACATGCCCAAGAGCCCACGGGCCGGGCCTGGCCAGGATGCCCTCCACGGACACATGCCTCTCTGAGGTGCACCCTTCAGGAAGAAGAGCCCACACACATGCCTTGAGCAGCCTCCCAGGTGGCCTTGTCTGGGGGTGGGGCTGTACCCAGGGACGTACTTAGTCTCTCCCAAGCTTGTCGATGCTAAAGCAAATTCAAATTAGAGGTTCATCCCAGGGCAGCAACTGCCTGGGTCTGGGATGTTGGGCTTCTAGGAACATGGGGTTTTCACCACTGGATTCAGGGCAGCAGCGAGTAAAGGCGGGCCAGTCACTGTCCTTCAGCCCGACACAAGCGCACCATTCGGTGCTGGCCCGTCACAAAGGACTCGGAGAGGGGAAATGGACAGTTCTCGCACTGCATACCTGTAGAATGGAGCACAAAGGGCAGGAAATGACCAGGACAAAGGGAGGCCTGACACAATCCTGTCTGAGCACGCAGTGGAAGAAGTGTGTCGAATCAAAAGCTACAGGGCACAGCTCTAGGGCTGGGATTGTGGCTCTGCCGTTTGGAGATCACGCTCCTCTTGCAGAAGACCTGCCTTCCCACCCACACAGGGTGGCTCACAGCTGCCTGCCACTCCAGCTCCAGGGAACCCCATGTCTCTGGCCTTTCTGACACCAGTACTCATGCACACATATGTCCCTCATACCCGCAGTCAAAAATAAAAACTAAATCTTATTTTTAGACCCACAACTCTAGTCTCTAATTTCCTAAGACTCCCAAAGGAGCTTAGCTTATCGCTCACATTCTTCTGCTGCCCAGGCCCTGAGGGTCTCCTCAGACTCCCTCCCCCGGGAGCTGCTTGCAAGGACCCTCTTCCCTCTTCCGAGTGTGCAACCTTGGGTCTTTACCTGGCACTCCTCGGGACTCCAGCCTCCTCCTGGGCCAGGCTGGAAGATGCAAGAACAACTTCATAGCCCAGTTCTCCCTCCTGCCCAGGAAGGAATCCCAGAAAGCTTGTTTGCCCCCTGCTGTGATGCTTCTCTTGCAAGAAATTCTCTGCATCATTTCACTTGCACAAGACTATCGTCTCAGATGCTTTACTAGGGAGGGTAATGCGTGCACAGGGAGGTGCTATGTGCAGAGGTGGGGGCTTTGCTTTGAAACCAAGCAGACATTCAGTTGCTGGAAGCAGTGTGCACCCTGCCCTGAGGATTTCAGGTTTCTAGGCTTTTCTAGACGCAGAGGAGCTCTAGCTGTGGAAGAGGGGTTAAAGGCATGCTCTACAATCCCACCACAAGCAAGTGACTCCAGAAACAAGAGAAGAGCAATAATAATAATAATAATAATAATAATAATAATAACCACAACAACAACAACAACAACAACAATAATAAGTCAAGCTCATATGTTCTTATTTTCCAGACAGTGGGAGGTAGAAGAGGCAGGGTGGGTGTGGTGTCAGCTACTCAGTTGCCAGGTTCATTATGGCATGGGAGGAGCTGAGTGATTGCCAAGCAAGTGTCAGTAATATGCTGGCTGAGGCCTGGGTCTCTTCCACAGGACGGCTGTGTCTGTATCCCACGGCCCTTTGGCAGGGTCCTTTGTGGGACGTAAGTCTACGTATAAGGATGATTCGGCTGGCTGCAGACTGCCTGTGTGAGACACTGAGCCAGAGCCAGGCACGTCTCCCCTCTGCGTGCCTCAGGCTCCACCTCTAAAGGACTGAACGAGGCCACACACACACATGCTCGGAATGGTGCCTGGTGCATAGTTAAATATGACATGTTTGTTAAACCGTCCTAACCATTCTAAAGACCATTTAATTTGCATTTAGGTAATGCCAAGTACTATTCTCACGAAAGTTCCAAAAGGTAAGAGTTTAGAATACCTACAGTTTATAACCAGGGAAACAGACTTGGAAAGGGTAATTCATTCAGACCTCCCTCTTCCTGGCCCTTTGCAGGGAGGGTCATAATCCCTATCACCTCATCAACAGCATAAGCCCCTAGAGATGTCTAGGGACATCTGGAACATGGAGCCCTTACAGCCACTGTACTAATTACTCTCCATGGTTCCTGGTCCCCGTCTACAGGTGGCCAGGAAAATCTCAAACCCCAAGACCTTAGGAGCTCGTTCCCCAGGCATCTGTCCTCCACAGAAGACACCATGTTGACCCCGAGAGCAGCTCAGTGAAGGGCTGAGCAAGAAAATTCTCCAACCAAAACCTCAGCCGTGAATGAAGATCAGCCCTAAAAATGGAGGCACAGGTGGAATGGCCGTGATCGTGGGAACAGAAGCTGCCGTGAACTTCGGGGACAGTAGAGTGTAGAGGGTTGTCCTGAACAATGCCGTATCTCTCCTAGTCTCTCCATACAACCCTCAACAGTTTCAATAGCTCCCCTCCACAAACATGAAGGGAGAAGTCACTCGGGAAAGCACCCATGGCTAGTGGTCAACACAGAGGGCAGGAGGCTCCTGTCTCTTATTCTTAAATCTGCAAGTCCTTCCCACAGGCTCCATGCTACTTAGATGAAGGAGCAGTGTCGGAGCCACACATCCTCAGCATCCTCTGTAATACAGATCCCGCCTGTCTCCTTACCCATCTACAAACCACCCCGTCTCTCACCGGTCTTGCTGTAAATGCCTAAGACTTCTCTAGTCCAATGCAAACAGCTTTCAGAGGTAATTTACATATACCCTGACATCATAGTCTGCATTAGAGCTCCTTATGGGAGCATTCATCTGCTTTGCCAGCTCAGCATCAGATAGGACCCTGCCATCTCTCCTCAAGGGATTTTCGCCGTGACACAGACATGTTTCATGGGCCATTGTACCTTGCTGTTGACCCTGAGCCTAGCAAGGCATCACTGGTCTTCCTCGACCTCCGCTTTTTCCTCTACGTGGATCCCGCCACTGTTTTTTGAAGCAGCTCTCACTCTCCATTGAGAATCACTCAGTCCAAGGCTTTCCTGGAGATACCGAGGTAAGGAATATCGAGCCTCTGTGTGGTCCCAGCATGTAGTGTGTTTGGAGTTGGATGGTCCAGCTCAGCCCTGCAGCCATCCCATTAATGACTGACGTGTAGGTCTGTTCCTCTGAAACAGGAACTCACCAAAGCCTGGGAAAGTGTGTTCAAAAATAGCCGCTCAACTGGGGGAAGCAGGAGGGCGGGCTCAGTCACCTCCTCTCTCCTGGGGCAGACACCCCTTTGCTCACTTTCTCTGGGTGCCCCAGGGCTGAGGCTGAGGGGAAGGGCGGCTCCTGCTAGCCCAAATCGGGTTCTGCGGCATTTGACAGGCCGCTTGTCCCCTCTAAAGAAGCGAGACAATGGCGGCAGCTCTGTCACAGGGTGTTACAGTGGTGGAGAACTGAACGGAACAGACTACTCACCGAACAGCTAGTAATTGGCCGCTAAGTGACGGCCGACAGTGGGCGAAGGCAGGCACCAGTTTCCCCGTAGCAGCTGAGTCAAGGCCGGGACTGTAACACTCATGACCACCGTCTTTGGGGTGTCCCAATGCCCTCAGTCTCAAAACCTCCAGTGGATCCCTAACCTCCCCACTGCTCTCACCACAAACTACTTAAACTTTCTCCACCCCTGGAGGGATGAGTCACACACCGGCATTGCTCTGTAGAAGGCCCTCGCCTGGCTTCTTGGGCTAACTTAGTCCTTTCTTTTCTTTTCTACATGCAAGCACCACTTTCTCCAAGAGCCTTCCTGAACATGACCTTCGACCCGGGCCAGGGTCAGGTGACCTTCTTAAGTTTCCAGAGCTCCTTTCCAGTGAGGGCCCCACCACACCCATCTGGAATGGTTTGTGTGAAAGATAAGCATTTCTGTGTACAATATAAACCACACACACACACACACACACACACACACACACACCACCTCTCCTACTCAATGGCTGAACTGAATTTCCCACTCTGCTCCAGGCTGTCGTAGACATGAGTGGGCCCACCCTCCTCCCTACCACTCCTCTCCTAGAATCACAGGGTCCACTCCACAGCAAAGACAACTGTTCTTATTTCTGCTGTCTTTCCTCCAACCCCTCCCCATTAACCCAGAAACTATCTTAACATTTATGGATCAGGGGGTGGGGGAGGGAACATTTCTGATTGATTTTATACTCTCTGGGTCCCGAGTCTTTCAAAGAAAAGGCTTTCAGAATGCAAAGCCCTAAGCTCCTAAAATCCAATATCTTACTTCCAAACTTTTGTGTTTTCAAACGTATTCTGAAACTCAAAAGCCAAGACTTACACCTTCCTGTGCCAGGCTGCAGCAACTCTTCCCTGAGGCAGAGAATGCCTGCAGGTCTAATTTGCACAGGGAATATGCAATGCATGTACGTGTGTGTATGCTTGTGTGTATGCATGTGTGTGTATACCTGTGTGTGTGCATGTGCATGCACAAGTGCGTATGCCTGTGTGCATGTGCATGCACATATGTGTATGCACATGTGTGTATGCCTGTGTACATGAGCATGTGTGTATGCCTGTGCATGTGCATGCATGTGTTAAAGAAAAAGAAATCGGAAGAATTTCAGAAGAAAAAGAAGTCAGAGCAGTTCAATACCTGGCAACAGCATCCCTCTGCCGAAGTATCTCACTGGTTCTGTGCAGTGTGCGCTCTCAGAGACCAATCACCTTATTTGCTTCATTAACGCTTCCTATGCACTCAGTAGAGGCTGGTGAAATAAATACATGAAGCATAATTGATTTCTGCTTACAGCATTCAGAATGTTAAAAAATCATCAATATAACCAAACGGTGAAGGGAACACAGATGAATGGCACAAGGAAGCCAGCCAAGCTCCCTGAATCTCGAAGGCGGTAAAATCAAGGAACAGACAAGTTTTGGCTTTTCCTCTTGTCATTTCTTAAGGGATCTAAGAAGTCAGTGTACCTCAGGCACTCATGTTATCTGCTCATGAGAAGCAGGATCTCCCAGGGACCTCGGTCCCCGTTTCCCATTGTGAGAGGGGAAGAATGTCCCCCTAGCATGACCGCAGAGCACCAAGGCTTTCCAGTTCCGGTGGAGTCAGGCCAGGACCGGAAGTCACAGGAGCTGAGTGTCTGGCCTGACATCTCAGGCGCTGGCCTCATTAGATCTGTAAGCAGAAGACCTGGGAACACATTTATCATTTCATTATTTCATTTCATTTTCTGTATGATCAACTCTCACACTGAGGAAACTTCCTAGAGGTTAATGTGGGGAAACTGCTCATAATTTCAGGCGTGTTCCTAGAAACCTCATAGTGTGTTTGCCCTGAGGCCCATAATTCCACTTTCAATCAACAGAGATGGAGTACTGGCATGAAAATTTTATAGCAAAAGAAAATCTGTGTGCCAGAAGGCAGCCTCCTTTGTCTGTTCAGTATTTACTTCAAGACTCACTGTTTAGTTTCGACACTGGCTTCTAGCCCAGGGCCTTACACATGCTGGGTTCCCTCTGTCCCTGGGCCACACCCCCAGCCAGGTGATCTACTGCAAGGGGAATGCAGCAATGCAATCCTAGACCCTACTGCAGCTTGGAGGGTGCCAGGCTCGTGAAAACCAAATGTGGTCACTTACTCCCTCTCCTCCCAAAGTGGCTGCTGCCCAGTCTTGCACACATGCAGACCAGGGGAAGGCAATTCAGTACTGGGAATGTCTGCCACACTTTTCAAGCAAAGGCGGGGACTCTCTTTTCCCTTGCTAAGTCACAGAGTGACCTGAAACTGTCTTCTCATCTGGCGTAACAGTACTGACCGACCCCACGTGCCACACATGGTTGCTATGAGGACCAAGGCAGTTGCTACCTGTAAAAGAATTTTCCACACTGTGAAATAGTATGTCCTTGTGAAAGAACAGAGGGCACTGTGACTGCCAGGCTGAAGGTTTGTCCCTCTTGTAGGAACAATGAGACTGACAGCTATGTGTCGTCCATGGACTGGCACAACCCTGAATAATTAGTTCCTTTAGTCAACCCCAGTGCAGGAGGCACTATTGCTGCCATCAGAGTCTCACAGGCTTCCTTTTCTGTCTGCTAAAGGGTTAAAAGGCAAGAAAAATTCTGACTGTGACAGGTAGCATCCGAGAGATTCTCCAACATGGAGACAGAATTAGCTAGTGAGGAAAAGCATGCACTTGCACACACAGGCACACACATGCACACTCACCCACACATGTGCACACATACACACACACACACACACAGGCACACCACATAAACACACACCCACAGCCACATGCTTGTATGTACACACAGAGAAGTTCACAAAGAAAGACCCTGCAAAGCTCAGCCCTGTTTATCTTTGGGGAGGGAAGGGGGCTTTAAGGATCTTTGAGGACATCTTTCTCCCCAATCTAGGGTTGGTCAGTTTTTGACAAGGACCACACAACCCACCACTGTCCTAAAACCACGTCCTGCTCCCGCCTTGAACTCCCTGGGCTGCTCCATGTGAGGGAAGGGTCCTACTGGTGAGAGAAGGCAGCTGCCAGGCTTTTGTCTGAAGCTGCCAGACTTGTCCCAGGTCAGCAGGGTAGGGTTAAGAAGCCAGCCAACTTGGAAGGTTGCCATATTTATTACCTAGTCATGGCCACCCAATGGCGAGTCTAATTCCCAGTCCCTCATGACCATGACCTTCTCTTACACACAAGAAAAGTGGGCCATGGAGAAGCTTAGTAACTTGCCCAGAATAATAGCTGTAAAGCTGGGGTCTAACCCAGGCTACCTAACTCTAGAATACTAGCTGTAAAGCTGGGGTCTAACCCAGGCTACCTAACTCCAGAATGATAGCTGTCAAGCTGGGGTCTAACCCAGGTCATCTCTGCTCCCAGTGCCCTTGGTGAGGATAGCTTCCAACACACCTGCTGACCTTCTCTCCCACATTTTCTGACAGGCCCAGACCTTAGCATAATTGACCCCATGATGCGAGTGCCATACAGGCTGTCAAACGCAGCGTGCAGACAGCACCACCTACCATAACGAAAACAAAGACCTAATCCATCAAAGTCCATCATTCTGGGAAAGTCTCTAAATGTACTAATCTTGCTTACTGGCATCCGTAGTTCTGCTTCTGGCTAACCGTTCTTATTAACGGAGGTTTGTCAACCCAGGACAGTTTTTGTGCTTAAAACCTCACCCTGAGAAAGGCTTGGGGCTATACCTGGATCCCACGCACCAGGGTAGCTGATGGCTGACTAATAAAGACTTTGTATTGGCTTAAATGTCTGCTCAGGTGGTCTTCTCTGGGGGGGTACCCCACAACAACAGTTCTATACCGTCAAGCTGTACTTCTGAGCCCTGAAGTAAATGAAGGAAGCCCAGCCCTGCTTCCTGGGACCCTGAGCTCCCAGTGCACTCAGAACTGGTCCTCTAGCCTATGGTCATCGAATGCTAGCTTGTTCATTTTCCCTGTGTCCTCTGGGGTCATGAACAACAAGGCAAGTGAGAAACGTTCTCCTCAAGGGAGCAGCTGTAAGAATGCAGATAAAAATGTTCCTTGGCCCCTTTTAACCACTAAACATCACACACACTTCAACTTCTTGTCCTGAGCGTGCCCCATGCCCTTTGCATATGCTTTCCTCCCACGTCTATTTCCTGTTTCCATCCCCTATGTGTGACCAGAGGCCAGAGCTGCCAAGTCCTGCAGCAGGGGTAGAAGCCACACCACACTGGCATGGCTAGAGGCAGAGCTAATTTTTCATTCACCATCTTAACTGAGCTCCCTTCCAGCTGAGGAGGTTTTCAGGAAGGAAGGTCTCTGAGACCAAGGAGGGCGTAGCTGGCTCTCATCCCCAGAGTCTGATTATTACACTTTGAAATGCTCCTCCCTGTCTCCCAGGACCTCCTTGCTTAGCTCGGGTGCCTTCCATTAGCCAAACTTTGTTCAGCTTCTTCCTACCAAGCAGTTTGTTAGGCCAACTGCATTCTAGAGGCCTGGGTGGGAACGTAAGTAGAACTGTTCAGCAGTTCTGAGACTATAGAGATCACTATTTGATAATGGCCAGAGAGTGTGGAAATCTAACTTATCTACATCGTCTCTCTGGATGTTGCAGGAGGAACTTATAGTTCCATGCTGAGTTTAAGTAAAGGAGTAAATGTTTGTGGTGTATGCACTGAGCACATCCATTTATACATAATTCAAGATGTTGCTCCCAGAAGCCTGTTACAAGCACGGAAAGTGCATGCATGCATGCATGGCAGCACTCTGTAAGACGCTAGTCTAACAGCATTTGCTCGGGGCACGCCTCTGCGTTTCCCCCGACACTCATTCAGTGAGCTAAATCAAGAGAGTGGGAAACCGTAGTCCTTTCAAAGCGGCGTCTGGATGCAGACTGCAGCTCTCGGTCACGGGATGCCTACCCTGACCCTGCTGTTACTTTGGGGGTTTTGGTACTGGTAATAAAAAAAAACTCAGATGAAAGGGTTTTTTTAAAAAAAATTTCCTTTGAGTTGTTTAACATTTTCCTGTATTAACAAATTGTTTTATCCGCAATCTAAAAGCCAAGGAGCAGGGTTGTTCTTTTTTATTTCTTGAGACAGGGTCTGGTTGTCTTGAAATTCTTTATGTAGACCTGGCTGGCCTTGAACTCAGAGACCTGCCTGCTTCTGCCTCCCAAGTGCTGGGATTAAAGGCGTGGCCACCACACCAGGCTCAGAGTTGTTTTTAAATCAATCTATAATTTTAAAAAGCTATTAATAATTTTTCAGGACTTATGCGTTTTTTTCCTTCTGTGTATATGTGCATGTACTTGCATATGTATGTGTTGGAGTGGGTGTGCATGCATGTTTACATGTGTGTGAAAGCCAGGGTGATGTCACATGTCTTCCTCAGTCACTCTTAGCTTTATATATTGAGACATATATTGGTCTCTTGACCAAATATATTTAATCTAGTCAACCAAACTGGATCTCACTGACTCAGGTAGCCTAGCTAGCCAGCTTGGCCCTGGGGGAGTTCTGGACTCAGGAGCAGAGGCAGGCTGCCACACCTGCCCATCAATCACTGACAGATTCTGGGGGTGTACGCTCAGGCCTTCTTGCTTCCGTGGCAAACGCTCTGCCTACGGAGCCATCCTCCAGCCCTGGGCCTTGACTCTTGATAACTGATACACTGAAGTGCGTTATCTCCCGAGAACTCTGAGTTTGCTCCTGACTCTGGGGCTTAACGGGATTGAGTGTAGATAGAGGAAATGACTAAACCAGCAAGGGAAGACACAGCTGTTCTGATGACCTGTCTGGAGCTGGCACTGGGCTGGTGCCTATTCCCCAGACAGCCTCCTAGACTTCCTAGTCTAGGGACTGCCTAGACTTCTTCCCACAGTGGCTAGGTTTCCAGAGCAAACTCAGAAGGCCTCCACGACCTAAGCTGCAAGGTTTCAGAATATACTTCCACTGTTCGCTTCTGGTCAGCACAAGCCACAGGGTGAGCCTGGACCGTGCATAAGAAAGTAGCACCCACCTCTGGATGGGTAGAACAGGAAATGCTCATTATGAAGCATGGGGGAGGCAGTAAGCAGGGGAAGGAGTCATTCATGGGGTGCTATTTTAAATGATCTACCCCGGATGCTAGCTACAAGCTAATGTAATTGCTATTCAGAGGCGAGCAGAGGGACTCGTCCTTCAAAACCTTCCTGAGGACCAACCTGGGGCCAGATGTGCCCATCAGACTCAGGGTACCAACTGAGCATGGCCAGAGATGGCTGAGCTTGGAGATGCAGGGCTGGCTGGAATGAGGATGGCTGTTAGGGACCAGTGCAGACATGGGCAGCCAGACAAACCTACGTGTAAGTTCCAGCTTTTCCACCTGCCAGCCCTTGACAAGTTCTCAGCCTCTAAAGAGCCTTCCTTTTTCACAAACTTGGTGGGTGGAATATCATTAGAGACATCACAAAAGCTTTTGTGTAAGACAAGGCGCTTCCCAGCAAGCACCTGGCTGAGTCCTCGGCAAAGAGTGAGCCCCTGATAAATGATGGCTCCTTGCTTCCCTGGCACTGGAAGCCTTCCTTTTGGTGAAAACACTCCCGCTGTATTAATGAGCCTGGTATTAGATGGGAGGCTGGGCTTCCCCTGGCCTAGAGACGACGGCATGATTCACAATACTGACAACCCATGTAGTCCTGGTCTAGACACACAGAGCCAAGGAGTTCTTATGGCTGGAGCAGGTTGTGAAGCCTCCCGCCGCACTGAACATCTCATGGTGTTGGGTGCAGGGAAGCCCAGCAGGTCTCAGGGAACAGGGCCAGGGCAGGCTCTGCGGCAGGATCACCCTGGAGGGTATGTGCAGGGCTGTGCCCGTCAAGCAGAGGTGTTTCAGTACTATGGTCCCAGACATGCTGTGTGGACCAGCTACAGCTGTATGCGCCCAGAAGCAGGGAGTGCAGAGGCCCTTCTCGGGCAGCCAGCCTAGGTGTGGTAACACAGCTGAAACAATGAGTGGCGTTCATTGGATGCACAGCAACCATTCAACCAAGGCACACAGGAATCACCCTGCAGCTGCTCTGAGTTCCACAGCGTCTGAGGGTCTGCAAGCCAGGAATGACAGCTCAGTAGCAGGTGACTGGCCATCACAGGGTCATGTGAGATGCGGCGAGAGTAGCCAGTGACCGAATGCTCTGTGGTGGAGAAGACACAATGAGGCAGAGATAGAGAGCTGCGGGATCCAGGTGGGTTAAGCATGATGGGCTGAGTGAATGGGAGGAGGAACGGCCCTTGGGAAATGCTCGCACTTGCTCTGTGCTTAAGGATGCTGAGACCCAAACAAGCAGAACTTCCCCTTTCGCGAGGGGCTCGTGTGAACAGTCTCCAGAGGGTTTGCTGCCCATGCTGAAGTGGGGAACAGAGAAGATAGTTAGCTGTGGTGCTGGGGAAGCAGGAGGCTAGGGA
Organism: Cricetiscus sungorus; assembly: GCA_030556225.1. Taxonomy (NCBI): domain Eukaryota; kingdom Metazoa; phylum Chordata; class Mammalia; order Rodentia; family Cricetidae; genus Cricetiscus; species Cricetiscus sungorus. The sequence continues at coordinate 23,949,710 of JANBXA010000190.1, read as the reverse complement.
TGGCACTCAGAAAAAGCAAGATGGAATGTATGAGTATGCACTAGGCTGGAAAGTTAGGTGTGTGAAGGTGTTTGCCCTGGTCTGGCTATGGGAGGCCTGGGCGCGGGAGGCCTGGGTAGCTCAAGGGTTGTGTTAAAAATTCATTGAGTCAGCAGGGTGGAATCCTCATAGACCTGCAGATGCAAGTGTGTTTCCCGTACTTGGCATCCAAAGTCATGCACAATTTATCTCTCATTTGCTTGTCCACCATCTCCAGGAAACTGAAGTTGCAGGACATGGGGAAATGTGAAGGGGGATTTCCACCCAGGGGGGAGCATGAAAGCTAATGCAGGGGCTGGAGAGATGGCTCAGTGGGGAACAGCACAGGATGATCTACCAGAGGACCCAGGTCTAACTCCCAGATCCCACATGGCAGCTCACAACCTTCCTAACTCCAATTCTAGGGCATATGATGCCCTCTTTTGGCCTTCATGGACATTGCACACACGTGGTACACAGACATACGTACAGACAAAACACCAATACACACAAAATGAAAAAAGTAATTAAGAAGTCAAGGCATACATAAAACTCCAGTGCATGCTTGCTAAACGTGATGGTGGTTTCAACTGTACACGGCTCCGAATCACTCAGTCACCCCGAGCTGTGTCCCCATGAGGTGAGCACAGCTTGGGGTGTCATTTGTCCATCCTCTGAAGCCACTGCAGAGTCTGGAATTGCTCTAAGCACATCATGAGGCTTTGTGGAGATTAACTGAGATTATGATCATCCCATGCTTAGCTGGGGGATCACTAGGATTTTGTGTTCAATAAATGTCCGGTGTCATTGCTCTATTATCCCTGATGTTTGTGATAGCTGAACTTCAGCCCTTCATGAAAATAACTCCGATTCCCATCAAAGCACTTCTACAGCCTGCTAAGCATAGCGTGTTCATCACCGTTCCAAGCATTCCCTGAATCTGCCTGTGCATCCTCTGGCTTCCTTTCGGGTAGTTTAATGTTTTTTGATGCTCCAAACCCCTCTTCAATTCCCACATTCTCTGCAGATCCTTCCCTTAACAACTCCCGCCTTCCTTCTTTGAACCTCCAGAGCATTGGTAGTCAGCAACACTCACTTGACAATTAATCAAGTCATGCCTTGTCACAGCTCCCCTCACTGCAGTGAGACCAATTATATGAAATTATCCTTATGTCTTCCTTGCTGCTTAAGAGCTTTCAGCTCTCAGCTCTCGGGGGCTGAGGTTCTGCAGCACCAGCCCAGGATCTGCACCTAGGGTATGGGCGGTTCATGTAGAGATGCACACCAGATACGAGAGAGACCCGAGACATGGCACCTTTGGATAGTCCTGGGAGAATAATGAAGAAATGTGCCACAAGGAGCATTGATTTTTTAAAAACCAAAAGACAAACAAACACACAAAAGCCACCTGGCCCAGGCTGAGGGTAGAGTCTGAGCAAACAACTCCTCTCTTTGGGTCACTGATTTTCCCAGTTCTTCCAGGGAGACATCCTCACAAGAACACAAAGGGCCAGGAGCCTTCCCACATCAGGCCCAAATGTCCTCGTGGACACAAAAGAAGAAAATGGTCCAGGTGGACCCCCACATCCTTCACTAGCAAACCCTTCCTTGCCTCTAAGACTCACCCCAGTCCCCAATCTCCCTGAATCCTCTTCTGATTCTTCAATCAAAGGACTCAATCCCTAGGCAACCAGTGAGCCCTTACTATCCATCAACATTCCTATTGATTCACAAAGCATCTGCATGGTGCTGCCAAAAATATCGCCAAGTTTTCCTTCTAGTTTCATAAGACCCTGAAGTGATTATACACATGGAAGGGTCGCCACAATGTTCAATTTCAAAATTTCAACAAATGAGCCATCTAGAGTACATCATCATGAATAAATGGTATAAGTGAAAATGTAAGGTCCATCTGAATTGACACGACAAATATCGGATTTGTCTGCTTTTCAATATGTAGACCTCGGGAGTGAAGAGATGGCTGAACAGTTGAGTGATGGGAGATGTCGTTCTGTAAATATGTTTCTCGTACTGGTTAATGAATAAAGCCCTGTTGGCCAATGGGAAAGCAAGATAGGTGGGACTAGAAGACTAGGAGGAAAGAGGAAGTGGGAAGGAGGAGTCAACATGGAGAACCCAGAGAGGTAGAACGCCAGCCTCTGGCCAGTAATAGGTACCACGTGGAAATACTTAGAATAGTAGAAATGGGTTAATATTAAAGACAAAGCTAGCCAGTAACAAACTAATACCTGGCCAACAGCATTGTATCAAATACAGAGTCTCTGTGTGATATTGGGGGCCGGCGTGGTGGTGGAACCAGACCGGTGGCAGGGGGGAAGGGGGTGTTGCTAAAAACCTGCTCCCTGCTCATAACAGTTGGGTGTATGCTGCTCTGTTCTCCCATATCAACCCCCCCCAGTCTCTTCCCCATCTCTGCAACAGAATGCACACTGCAGCCTTCCTTCCCCTTTGACCCGCATTCTCTGTGGGTCCCACAGAGCTTCCCCTCCTCTCCTGTCTCAGACTTCTTGCTTTATCCCAGCTCCCAGCACTAGCAGACAAACGCCCTACTAACCTGCAGACCACTCCTGCCAGTGAAGCAGGTAGGCTGTCTCCCCTCTCCTTTTCCTCTAGCCCCAAGGCCCTAGTCTCATCCCCAGTGCTATCTATAGCAGACCCTCTGGGGTGACCTCTCTTCACTGTATCTCCCCATGCCAAGAAGATGACATAAGAAAATCCTGAACACTCTACTCTCCTCCTTCCTGTGAAACTCTTCAGAATCTAGCCAATCCCCATTCCTAAGAGTTAGCCCCAAATACCCAGAAACACATTTTATGTAGAACCCCCAGTGAAAATATAGCTATCAGTTCCAAAGAAAATGTCCTACCAGCCAGTACAATGCCAACAGACTCTCTCAAAATCCAGACAGGAAACATAAAAGAAGGAACAAAACACACCCATCCAACAAAGACAAATCCAGTAGTCAGCACCTAGACCTATAATTGTCCCAGCCCCAGATGCCTAGACACCAGTATGAAAACATAATCAACAACAGTCGGAGCAGATATCTTCCTAGAGCCCAGATACCCTACAAAGCAAGCCCTGAATATCCCAATGGAGCCTAAGCACAAGAAAGAGACCTTAAGACCACCTGTATGAATATGATAGAGGTCCTTAAAGCAGAAATTAATAAATTCCTTAAAGTGGTCTGGGAAAACACAAACAATGGTGCAAGAAAATGAATAAACCCATTCAAGATCTGAAAACAGAAATAGAACCAATAAAGAAAACATAAACTAGGGACTTCTGGAAATGAAAATGCTAGGAATTCAAGCAAGAACTATGAGGCAAGCTTTACCAACAGAATATAAAAGATGGAAGAGTGAATCTCAGGCATTAAAGACACCATAGAAGAAATGAATACACTGGTCAAAGAAATTATTAAATATAAAAAAAACTCCTGACATCTAGGAAAACTGGGACACTGTGAAAAGACCAAGCCTAAGAATAACAGAAATACAAAGAGACTAATCCCAAAGACCCAGAAAATATTTTCAACAAAACCATAGAAGATTTTCCTAAATTAAGGAAAAAGATGTCTATAAAGGTATAAGAAATATATAGAACACCAAAATAGATTAGACCAGAAAAGTCCCCATATCTCATAATAATCAAAACACTAAACATATACAACAAAGAAATTAAATTAAAAGTTGCAAGGAAAAAACACTAAGTAACACGTGAAGGTAGACCTATTAGAATTATTCCCAACTTCTCAATAAAGACTCTAAAAGTCAGAAGGATCCGAACAGATGTAGTATAGACTCTAAAACCACAGATGCCAACCCAGACTACTATACCCAGCAAAGTTTTAATCACCATAGATTGAAAAAATAAGACATTGCATGATAAAGCCAAATTTAAGTAAGAAAGAAAACTCCAACCCAAGAAGGTTAACTACCCCCATGAAAACACAAGAAATAATCTCAAAATCAAAACAAGGGACACACACACCACCACCACCACCACCAACAACAACAACAACAATAACAAAATAACAGGAATAAGCAATCACTGGTCATTGATATCTCACAATATCAATGGTCTCGATTCCCCAGTTTAAAAAAAAAAGACAGACTAACAGAATGAATGTTGCATCTAAAAAACACACAACTTCAAGAATAGATAGGTAGATAAGGTAACGGGCTATGAAAAGATATTCCAAGCAAATGGGCCTAAGAAGTAAGCTGGTATAGATTTTTAATATCTAACAAAATAGACTTCAACCCAAAACTAATCAAAAGAGAATACTATATATTCATCAAAGGAAAACTCCACCAAGATGACATTTAAATTCTTACTACATATGTGCCAAACACAGGGGCACCCACATTTGTAAAAGAAACACCACTACGGCTTAAATGGCATATTGACACACACTGATCATGGAATAATTCAGTAGCCCACTCTCACCAATGGGCAGGCCATCCAGACAAAAACCAAACAGGGAACTAAATGCTGGAGCTAACAGACTTTATAAACTAAATTGGCCTAGCAGATATTTACAGAACATTTCACCTAAACACACACAACAAAAACGTACCTTCTTCTCTGTACTTCACAAAGCTTTCTCCAAAACCAGCTACATATTTGGTCACAAAACAAGTCTCAACAGATATAAGCGAACTGAAATGGCTCCCTGCACCCCATCAGAACACCACACATGAAAGCTGGATTTCAACAACAATGGAAAGCCCACAAACTCATGGAGACTGAATAACTCTACTGAATGAAAAATGGAACAAGGCAGAAATAAAGAAATTAGAGACTTTCTAGGAGTCAATGAGTATACAGTATACCCAAACTTAGGGTACATAAAGGAAGCAGTTCCAAGAGACAAGTTCCTAGCACTAAGTGCCTACATAAAAAACTAGAGAGACCTCATACTAGCAACTTAATAGCATACCTGAAGACTCTAGAACAAAAAGAAGCAGACACACCCAGGAGGACTAGGCAGCGAGAAGGCAGTGAGAAATAATCAAAGCAGGGATGGAATCAATAACATGGAAACAAATAAAACAATACAAAGAATCAATGAAACAAAGTTCTTTAAGAAAATCAACAAGATAGGCATACACTTCTCCAAATGAACCAAAAGGTAGAGAGAGAATATCAAAATGAATAAAATCAGAAACCAAATGGGACCTAACAACAGATAGAAAGGAAACCCAAAGAATTATAGGAACATACTTTAAAAACATGTACTCAAAAAACTTGGAAAATCTAAAATAAATCCATAATTTTTGTCTATAGCTTCTACTTACCATAGTTGTAATCAAGACCAGACAAGCAATTTAAATAGATTGATACCCCCTAGTGATATGGAAGTAGTCATTAAAAGTCACACAAGTAGAAGAAGCCCAGAGCCAGAAGGTATTAACACAGAATTCTACCGGACTTACAAAGAAGAGTTAACACCAATCCTCCTCAAATTATTCCACAACATAGAAACAGAAGGAACACTGCCCAATTCATTTTATGAGGCCACAGTTACCCTCATACCCAAACCACATAAAGACCCAACAAAGAAAGAGAATTGCAGACCAATTTCTCTTATGTCTCAGGCATTCGATTGCTGTGAAGAGACATCATGGCCATGGCAAGTCTGTAAAGGCAAGTGTTTAATTGGGTGGCTTACAGTTGCAACAGTTTAGTCCATTATCGTCATGACAGGACGTGGCGCTGTGCAGGCAGACATGGCGCTGGAGAAGGAGCTGAGCGTCCTGATGTGCACACAGCAGAAGGAGACTGTGTCCCACACTGAGCATAGCTTAAGCAGAGAAGATCTCAAAGCCTGCCCCCACACTCCCTCCAGCAAGGCACATCCTTTAATAGTGCCACCAACTATGGGTTAAGCATTCAAACACATGACTCTGTGGGCGGGCATTCCTATTCAAACCCCCATATCTTATAAACATAGTTGCAAAAATTCTCAATAAAATACTTAAAAACGGAATCCAAGAACACATCACATACATCATCTACCATGATCAAGTAGGCTTCATTCCAGACATTCGGGCTGGTTCAACATACATAAGTCAACAAATGTAACCCATATTTTAAAAATGACTATCTCATTAGATACAGAGTTGACAAAATCTAACACCCCTTCATGATGAAAGTTCTAGAGAGATTGAGAATACAAGGAGCATGCTTCAACATCATAAAGGCAGTTAACAGTGAGCCTACAGCCAACATCAAGTTGAATGAAGAGAAACTCAAAGCAAATCCACTAAAATCAGGAGTAAGACTGTCCACTCTCTCCTTATCTACTCACTATAGTACTTGAAGTCTTAGAGCAATAAGACAACTGAACTGGGGTGGGGGGACACGGATAAGTATTGTTATTTGCAGGTGATATGATAGTATACATAAGTAACCCTAAAAATTCCACCAGGAAAATTGTACAACTGGTAAACATTTAAGAGCACAGTAGCTGAATACAAAAGTCACTCATAAAAATCAGTAGCCTTCCAATATGCAAATGACAAATGGACTGAGACATAAATCAGGGAAACAACACTTATTACAATATCCTCAAATAATATCAAATGTCTTGAGGTAACAAACGAAGTAAGTGATGAAAGACTTGTATGACAAAAACTTCATGTTTTTGAAGGAAGAAATTAAAGAAGATATCAGAAGATGGAAAATCTCTCATGCGCATAGATTGGTAGGATTAACATGGCCAAAATGGTCATCTTACCGAAAGCAATCTACAGATTCAATGCAATCCCCATCAAAATTCTAACACAATTCTTCACAGGCCTTGAAAAAACAATTCTCATGTTCATATGGAAAAAAACAACACAGAGAACCAGAATAGCTAAAACAATTCAAAACAATGAAAGAACTCCTGGAGGTCTCGCCATTCTTGATTTCAAGTTGTACTACAGAGCTACAGTAGTTTTAAGAATGCATGGTATCAGTGTAAAAACAGACACATTGATCAACAGAATCCCCTGAACACCCAAACATAAATCCATGCATCTATGGACACCCAGTTTTTTTTTTTTTTTACAAAGAAGCCAGAAATACACACTAAAAAAAAGACAACATCTTCAATAAATGATGTTGGTCAAACTGGATGTCACACGTAGAAAAATGCAAATGCATTCACAATCATTACCCTGCACAAAACTTAAGTCCAAGTGGATCAAGGACTTCAACATAAAATCAGAAAGACAAATATGGTATGCATCACTTACATGTGGATATCAGCCATTAAACAAATGGTAAGCAACCTACAATCTATAGATGCAGAGGGGTTATAGGGGAAAGAACTGGGGATTCCCTGGGAGGGAGGAAACAATAATTTTATGGGTGGGAGGGCCAGGTGGGGAGGGGAGATAGGTTGAGTGAGGAAATCTGTGGAGGGGCGTTTGACGGATGATACAGAAACCTAGTACAACGGAAAGTCCCTATAATATATGAAAGCAATCCCAATGAGGCCCCTAATCATGGGGGATATGGATTCCCAAGTGGCATGTCGTCACCAAAGGAGGCTTCTTACACTAGGACTGGGTTGCATTCAATTGAGTCACTGGCCAAGAGGTCCCTAAACATGGAGATCCCTAAACAACCCAAGCTGTTACTAAGACCATGGGTCTCCACAAACTGAGAGTGGGACCCCTTGGTTGAGGACAATACCCACACAACCCACCGAATGTGGAGAAGTCGGGCCGGTGCCTACATGGAGCCTTCACCTACACATCCCGTCTCATAGGCGGTGGAAGGAATTCTATAACCGACATAAGAAAGATGTAAACACCAACCCAGCCACAAAACCTTTGACCTACAATTTGTCCTGCCAGCAAAATATGCTAAGACAATGGCGGCACAGAACTTGCGGGACTGGCCGACCGGTGACTGATCTGACTAAAGGCCCCTCCACAGGATGGAACCCATACTTAACACTGCTTAGGTGACCAAGACCCAGAGAGTTGATAGCCCAGAGACCTAGGGTAAAACCAAGTACTACTAATCTAAAAACAACAACAACAACAACAATAGTATCAATAAAATAACTCCTAATGATATTCTGCTATACAGACCAGTGCCTTATTCAGCCATCATCAGAGAAGCTTACTCCTGCAGAAGATGGGAACAGATGTAGAGGCCCATAGCACACGCAGTCTTTGGAACACACAGCTCTAAATAGGATGCCTCCATCAAACCCCTCCTCTCAGAGCTCAGAGAACCCATGGAAGAGGAGGCATAGAGAGTGTAAGCGCCAGAGGGGATGGAGGGCACCAGGAGAACAAGGCCTCTGAATCAAGTGAGCAAGGTGAACACGAACTCACAGAGATGAAGCAGCAAGCACAGGGCCCACGCAGGTCTGCACCGGGGACTCTGTGTACGCATCATAGCTTAACTCGGTGCTTCGGTGGGGGCCCCTGAGGCTCTGATTCTTGGGCCTGCTCTTGGGGCTCTTTTCCTTCTGTTGCGTTGTCTTGCCCACCCTCGGTGTTTTTGTTTCATCTTAGATTTTATGCTCAGATCTCTTAGAAGCTTGTTCTTTTCTAATGAGAGAGAAGGGAGCGGATCCAGAGGGGAGGGCAGGTGGAGAGGAACTGGGAGGAACAGGGGGGAGAGTGCTGGCTGTTCTTGCAGTGGATGGGAGTTCACATGCCAGTCCCCAGAGCAGGGACCCACATGCCAGTCCCCAGAGCAGGGACCCTCATGCCAGTCCCCAGAGCAGGGACCCTCATGCCAGTCCCCAGAGCAGGGACCCTCATGCCAGTCCCCAGAGCAGGGACCCTCATGCCAGTCCCCAGAGCAGGGACCCTCATGCCAGTCCCCAGAGCAGGGACCCTCATGCCAGTCCCCAGAGCAGGGACCCTCATGCCAGTCCCCAGAGCAGGGACCCTCATGCCAGTCCCCAGAGCAGGGACCCTCATGCCAGTCCCCAGAGCAGGGACCCTCATGCTGCAAGTCCCCAGAGCAGGGACCCTCATGCCGGTCCCCAGAGCAGGGACCCACATGCCGGTCCCCAGAGCAGGGACCCACATGCCGGTCCCCAGAGCAGGGACTCTCTTCAGCGCAGTCCCATGCCCTTTCTGACCCCCGCTGGCACTCATCCAAACATACTGATACATAAAAATACATCTTTAATGAGCCCAAAGCACAAGCTTGAAAAGGGCCGTTTCCCATCCTAGGTCGGGTAATTCACCCTTATGCTTCAGGCTGTTCAGTCAGCTTTCTGCCACTGTCACCAAGCCTGGAAACACACAAGCTAGAAGGGGAGAGATGGCCTGGGCTCACGGTTTGCGCTTCTGTCTCTGCTGCTTGGGGCTGCGGGTGGGGCCGGACACTGCAGCAGGGTGATGTGATGGAGAAAATCTCTCTGCCCAGGAGCACAGAGAGACAGGAAGGGATGAGAGTCCGGCATCCACTCCAAAGGCATGTCCCCAGTGATGACCCCTGCCCTGCCCCGAAAGTTCTCCCACCTCCCACTGCTGCCACAGGCCCATGACTAAGTTTAAATATGGGAGTCCTTTGAGAGACACTTCATATCAAAGCCATACAAAGTGATAGCAATTATCAATTTTGTGACTCTCTTGTTTTTTAACATCTGGAAAATTAGATTCAATTTCAGAAGCAGCAGGGGACAGAAGCTGTGGGATCTGGGCTCTTGAGAGAAGATATTGGGAAGAAGCTCCCCCATTTTTCCTCTAGTATGAGAGAGTGGACCTGCTCCGTGCAGAGGAACATGCACACGAGGCAGGGGAAGGGCTGACACCATTTTCTACCCACTGGCAGGGACACTGCCCATGGGCTCTGTCCCCAACACTCCCAGGCACTGATAGAGTCAGTAATCCCCAAGGGGTCACGTCAGTGTGGCCTCTTCTCACAGGGCTGGCTCTCCTAGGAGAGAGACCCATGACACCAGCGTGATTAAGAAGGAGTTGTGTTGGAGAAGAGAGGTGACATTGAATAATCAAACTGCTGTCACTGTGGGGTCTCCTCCCGGGGAGCCTGTAGGGCCTTCTCAGGTTGTGGGGATTCATCTGAAGATTACCAGGGTCTGGACGACCACTAGACTCTGACAGGCAGAGCCAGCAGCTGGAGTCAGAGTGAGCTAGCGGTATCCCAGCCCTTTCAGAAAGGCTTCAGATACTGCAAGGCGTTGGCCACAGAAGCCTTATTCCTGATGTCTCCATCAACTTGTGACGTGACTTTGGGAATTCCACTTTCCTCGTGCTTTTTAAGAACAATGACAGCGCTAGGAACTATGTCTTAGCAATCCACGGGATAAACAGGACAGGGTGTACCGCACTCAGTGAGTACTCTGCATTTGAGAAAAATGTTAGTTCATCAGTTTCAATGGTGAAGCTTAATGGTTTGCTCTCATGTCTTTCAAACTAAAGGTCCCATTCGCTTACCCACGTTCCAGAATGACAGAGAAAGAATATTATGGTTAGGTGAGAAGAAATGCTCACAGCCTCAGGGGTACCAAGTAGAGTGTCCACTCATCTGGCATCGGTTGGGGAAAATTCCCCAGGCATTCTTCCAGAGAAAATCCTCAAGGCTGTGAGTAATGTGCTGCTTCCATTGGTTGATGTGTAAAGCTGCTTTGGCCTATGGCAGGGCAGAACATAGCTAGATGGGAAAACCAAACTAAAAACAGGGAGAAAAAGAAGGCGGAGTTGAGGAGAGACGCCAGGTACCCTCCATGGAAACAAGACACATAGAAATAGAGGTAACGCCATGGCCACGTGGCGATATGCAGATTAGTAAAAATGAGTTCATTTAAATGGTAAAAGCTAGCTAGTAATAAGCCTGGGTCGTTCATCGGCCAAACACTTAAATTAGTAGTAAAGCCTCAGAGTGGTTATTCGGAAACTGGCGGGTAGGAGAGGAACATTCAGCTACGGTACATGGTAATTTGTGCCCTCCTTCGTGGGTGTGGCTAGGTCTCGAAGCAGCATTGCGATCCTTCCAGCTGAGGGCTTTCTGTGGGGGTCTGCCGGTGGTGACCTCTTAGCTTCCACACGCCTGAAATGCCTTTATTTTGAAAGACTACTCTTGGCAGGCACCCAGGCACTCCAAAGATGCTGGCAGAGCACATTTATTTCCTTATATTTCTTATTTCCCTCCAGCTTTGAGAAACTTGATTATCTCGGTTCCTTCTGCCGCTGAATTTCTCTTTCTTGTGCCTGATTCCTGACTATCCCATGAAGAACGCTTCCTCTGGAGTTCCGCGTGAAGGAATTGCCTGTGCAACCCCCAAATGCCAAACATAAGGCAACTTGTAGCTACCAGCACGGAACTCCATGCTTCCCTCTGGTCTCCTCGAGCTGAGGATGGAGTCCGAGGCAGAGCCGCACAAACAGACTTTGTGAACAGAGTGCCAGGCCTTTACTTTGGGTCAGAGGACAGGCGTCTACTAACGTATGTTCATAGAAACATAAGTTCATATATTCATACTGAATATATGTTCAGTATGTTCCATAGAAAAGGAAAAACAAATGGGCTAGAAGAAGAAGCACACTGGCACAGGGAAATGGGGAGCCTCTGGCAAATAGGACAGAAAGTGGAATTTATTCTAACACACAAAAAATAAAAATGGTTTGCCTAGACTCCCAAAACTGCATGCAAAGCTTTACCCAAGAATTGTATAGTATGTTAAAGGAACCATAAATCAAAAGGGAGGAGGAGGAAGAAGAGGAGGAGGGAGGAGGTAAGTTGAAAAGCTAAGGATACAGCGTAAGGGGAGGAGAGCAACATTTTCCGGATAGACTGCTGTGGGGTCACGTGTTCCGGGTAGCTTACCTTGCACCATGGCAAGTTTGCACAGATGGCTTCAGAAGGCCTCCTTCCTTCCTTCCTTCCTCCCTTCCTTCCTTCCTCCCTCCCTCCCTCCCTCCTTCCTTCCTTCCTTCCTTCCTTCCTTCCCTCCTTCCTTCCTCCCTCCTTCCTTCCTCCTTCCTTCCTTCCTTCCTCCCTTCCCTCCTTCCTTCCTTCCTTCCTTCCTTCCTTCCTTCCTCCCTTCCTTCCTCCCTTCCTTCCTCCCTCCCTTCCTTCCTTCCTTCCTTCCTTCCTCCTTCCTTCCTTCCTCCCTTCCTTCCTTCCCTCCTTCCTTCCTCCCTCCCTTCCTTCCTTCCTTCCTTCCTTCCTTCCTCCCTTCCTTCCCTCCCTCCCTCCCTCCCTCCCCCTCCCCCCCCTCCCTCCCTCCTCCCTCCCTCCCTTCCTTCCTTCCTCCCTCCCTCCCTTCCTTCCTCCTCCCTCCTCTCCTCCCTCCCTCCCTTCCTCCCTCCCTCCCTCCCTCCCTCCCCTCTCTCTCTCTCTCTCTCTCTCTCTCTCTCTCACGTCTATATTCAGTATTTCAATGGCTGTAAATATTTCCTCAGCTGTGTCAAGAGAGCTGGCCTGAGAAAACATTTCAGATGCCTTCATCCTGCTAACAGAGAGTGAGCACTACAGATAAATCTAAGAGTTTAAAATTATGGAATTTTCTTTCTCTTTTCTAAGTAGGAGGGAAAAAAAGGTTATATATACACACAGGATAATAAAACAAACCCCTAAAAGAGTTCAACGATAGTGAAAACCCACTTTGTCGGATGGCAAGAGGTAACAGCTAAACGTTGCTAAACGTGGCCAAATTAATATGGCATGGGCATCTCTCTCACTGAACCCTGCATTGTGGGGATTTGATGCAGAGGGGGCACAGGGGCTGCTTCTACCCACGCACCAAGCCTCTTCCCGCTACACACCCAGAGCGATGCTTGAAAGACACACCTTCACAAAATGGGAAATTCAAAGGTAAGTGTGAAAGGAAGAAAAGGCCAAAGCTAATACACGAGCGGGTGCAAGCTTCTGCTATGGGGGTTCAAGAAAATGTGGGAACAGATATAGGTTCTAGGAGCTGGCAAGCAAGGTTTTTAATCCACATAGGAATTCGGGATCCCAAAGCCTGCAGTCTCAGAGGGACAAGTTACCTAGAAAATAGCCTTGACAGGGACATGGGCCCACAGGTCACTGCTGCAAGAGGGTGTGGGGTAGTTCTACCATCATTGCATCTAGGTGTGACTGTGCCAACACATTCTCCAGTTGGCATATGTCTGAGTTATTCCTGAGCTATATAAGCACACACATCTAAAGAAATCAAGTCCCCTGGCACACAAAAATTAGCATTTCCTTAGGTTAATACCCAGGGGCAGAATTACTGGGTCAATAAAGTACTATGAGTCACTCACACAATGCGATTTTTCTTTCAAATGTCCTCATACTAACTGATGAATATAACATGTTTTTAACCTGCAGTTGTGCAATACTAAAAGGCTAATCGTTTCACATGAGTTTTGGCCATTTGAGGTCCCTCTTTAGATATGCCAATTTAGCTTTTGTCCATTTCCCCTTTGTCTTTGAAGGGAGACATCCATACGCTCCAGACACGACTCTTGGTAAATGTGTGCTATAAGCACCTTCTCTGGCATTCTCTGCACTTTCAGCTTTGTTCAGCGGTTTCGATAAGCAAACATGTTTAATTGTGCTGTCATCAAATCTAACAGCCTTTCTTTTGTAGGAGCAGATTTTTGACACTATTTAAGGACTCTTTCCTACCTCAATATCAGACTATGGTCCTATGTATGTCTTGAGGTTTCATATTTGGGTGTTTATTCTGATTTGGGGTTGGATCTGAGGAGGACTCCAGGGGCTGTCAGTCCTGTGTCCATAGGTCCTGCACCTTAGCTTCAATCAGCTGCAGACAAAAATACTTTAGGAGGAAGTTGTGCCTACCCTGACCATGTACAGATGGCTCAAACTGTTTCCTAAACTGTGTGCCTGTTGCAGCTGATGCTGTGGGTGTGTTCTGTTAGGTGTTGGATGTAATCTGTAATTGATTTAAAGCATAGGGGTGGGGGTATGTGGAGGTTATATGCAAATACCACGTTATATAAGGGGGTTGAGCAGTAACACAGTTGGTCACATTTGGAAGAGAGATGTCCTGGAACCCAGTCTTCATAGTCACCAGGGTTGGCTGGTCTCACTAGCACTTACCACAGAGCTCACCTTGTCCCCAGGGATGTGAAATCAAGCTGTTCATATGTGTCAAATATATGTCTATTTAGAACTAGTGACTTAGTTTCGACCCAGACCGTAACACCTCATTATTCATTGCTTCTAGCTTAAAAGGAAATGGTGATATCTATAAGTCCACTCCCGTGGACCACATATTCTCCCTGGGAAACCATGGCTATCAAGTATTTTGCTGTTCTTCACAAATTAACATCATTTCCCAAACCAGACAAAACATATTCCTCTACCCACAAAGATGCAAAAATGGGAAGGAATGTATGATTTATAAAATATGTTTAGTTTTTAACTATGTCTCCGTGTGTGTATGTGTGTGTGTGTGTCTGTGTGTCTGTGTCTGTGTGTGTGAGTGTGTGTCTGTGTGTGTATGTCTGTGTATGTGTGTCTGTGTGTGTGTATGTGTCTGTGTGTGTATGTGTGTGTGTGTCTCTGTGTGTCTCTCTGTGTGTGTGAGTATGTGTGTGTGTGTCTGTGTGTGTGAGTGTGTGTCTGTGTGTCTGTGTGTGTGTGTCTATGTGTGTGTGTGTCTGTGTGTCTGTGTGTGTGTGTGTTCTGTGTCTGTGTGTGTGTGTGTGTGTGTCTCTGTGTGTCTCTCTGTGTGTGTGAGTATGTGTCTGTGTGTCTGTGTGTGTGTGTGTGTGTGTCTGTGTCTGTGTGTGTGTATGTGTGTCTCTGTGTGTCTGTGTCTGTGTGTGTGAGTGTGTGTCTGTGTGTGTATGTCTGTGTATGTGTGTGTGTCTGTGTGTGTGTATGTGTCTGTGTGTGTATGTGTGTGTGTGTCTCTGTGTGTGTGTGAGTATGTGTGTGTGTGTCTGTGTGTGTGAGTATGTGTCTGTGTGTCTGTGTGTGTGAGTGTGTGTCTGTGTGTCTGTGTCTGTGTGTCTGTGTGTCTGTGTCTGTGTGTGTGTATGTGTGTCTCTGTGTGTCTCTCTGTGTGTGTGAGTGTGTGTCTGTGTGTCTGTGTCTGTGTGTCTGTGTGTCTGTGTGTCTGTGTGTCTGTGTGTCTGTGTATCTGTGTCTGTGTGTGTGTGTCTGTGTGTCTGTGTGTGTGTGTGTATGTCTGTGTCTCTGTGTGTGTGTGTGTGTGTCTGTGTGTGTGTATATGTGTCTGTGTGTGTGTCTGTGTCTGTGTGTGTGTCTGTGTGTGTGTATCTGTGTGTGTCTGTGTGTGTGTCTGTGTGTCTGTGTGTGTGTGTGTGTGTGTGTATGTCTGTCTCTGTGTGTGTGTGTGTGTGTGTGTGTGTGTGTGTGTGTGTGTGTGTGTGTGTGCGCACATATAAGTGCAGATATCCACAGAAACCAGAAAAGGTGTTGGCCCCCTGGGACTGGAGTTTCGGGATGCTGCAAACTGCCCGGTGTGTGCTGGGAAGCAAACGTGGCCCTCAGTAAGAACACTCAGCTGCTGCCCAGTGAGCCTCTCTTCAGCCACATGCTGCTTTGGTTTGGTTTAATTTTGTTTAAGTTTAGCAAAGGCAGATGACGGAGGCACATGCTAATGAAAAGTGGTGTGACAGTATTAATAAATTATTCTACAGAAAACCGCACCTTTAAGAATAAAATAAAGATTTGATGAAAGAAAACTTCGGCAGAAGAGCATGACCACCTAATTCCTTATAAACAGCATGGCAGCCAACTCTGAATCCGTAAAGTGAGGAGAAGCAGGAAGAGAAACTGATGCAGGAGCCACCATGGGGTATTTCAACACACGCCTCTCAGAACTGATGGATCGAGTGAATGAAAAATGTATGGCAATAAAAAAATTCAACGACAAAATAAGCAATATTGATCTGAAAGACATATCCTTCAGAGAGAGCAAACGCATTCTTCTCAAGTATACATGGCTAATTTTCAAAAACTGGCGACAATGTCCGGGGCCACAAAAGAAGCTCCCGCCAAGCGATCAATTCCAAACACTGAATTCTGTAACTAGAAGACAATACAACTAGAAATCCATGACAAAATGACAGCTTTTAGAAGCTGTAGGATCAGCACTTACAGGGTTTTCTCGTCTGCGGAGCTCTTGAGGGGAGACCCAGCAGACCACCGCCTCTCCACTAGGAATAAAGAAGGCTACTGAGCGGCCTCGCTCACTGCCTGTGGCCTCAGACACAGCCTTCCCGCTTCGCCTAGGAAATGAGGCGGCTGTGGGAGTGTTAAATGAGGTAATACACAACACCAGGCATAAATCAAGGCTCAATGGATACAGTGGCTGTGTTTAGGGTTTTGATTGGGCTTTAAATTGTTTCTGCTGTTTATCATATATACTGACGTTAGATCCATGGTATTGCAACGTGAGTTTCTCTTTGGCATATTATCCAAGCACAGAGACCTTTTCCAAACCTGAATTGCCAGCATCCTCCTGGAGGGCTCACTCTTGGTTTCCAATTTCCCTACGTAAAGCATCCAAAGACACTGTTAAAACTTAACCAGTTCTTATCAAAGAGACGGATGAATGTTTTTGGGGTCTGTGTGTGTGTGTGTGTGTGTGTGTGTGTGTGTGTGTGAGTGTGTGTGTGAGTGTGTGTGAGTGTGTGTGTGTGTGTGTGTGTGTGTGTGTGTGTGTGTGTGTGTGTGTGGTTTGGTTTCCTCTCTATTGTCCACTAACATCTTCCTCTGAAGTATGGAACTGTGGCTAGCTAGAAATGAGATATCTAAAACAGTGGTTCTCAACCTGTGACCCATCTCAGTCACATATGAGACAGCTAAAATATAATTTATAATAATATTTATTTTTTTGGTTTTTTGAGACAGGGTTTCTCTGTGGCTTTGGAGCCTGTCCTGGAGCTAGCTCTTGTAGACCAGGCCGGTCTCGAACTCACAGAGATCCGCCTGCCTCTGCCTCCTGAGTGCTGGCAGAGGCGTGTGCCACCACTCCCTACTGCCCTTCTATATTTTTTTTTAGTAGCAAAATTACAGTTATGAAGTAGCAATGAAATGTCTTTATGGTTGGAGGTCACCACGACATGAGGACATGAGGAATTAATTGTACTCGAGGGTTGCAGCATTGGGAAGGCTGAGAACCACTGAGCTAGAACAAAGTGTCTTCGTTAGAAATCCAGCAGTATGTAACTAAGTCCCACTGTGATGCTGAAGAAACGCATCTCCCAGGAGAATACTGACCGACTAACTTAGCTGAGGGCTGTAGCAGGCCATACGTGCCTCTGTCCTGGGGCCATCAAAACCACCATGCTCCCTTCACACTGTGTCACACACATGGGGAGGGAATGGAGAAAGCAAGGCATCTTCCTGGAGGTCAAGACGATGTGGGAGGTAACAAATAAAAGTCCAATCACAGGATTTGGTCATTTGGAAGAAAGCTTGTGATGTAGTGATAAATGTCACTCTTCAGAAGTAGACACCCGTGTCTAATTTTCCTGCTCATTTGCTTCTGTTTCTGTCCCATTCTTGCCACTTAACAGTGTCACAGGCTTGTGAATGTTGAGGCTCATCCCTAAAATTCTCTGTGGTCCAGACATTCCTCTAAGGCTGCAAACTCAGGCAAGAGGGGCGTATATCTAATTCTCTTCATTCCAAGACCCTAGGATAGGATCTGGCCTTAAGGATGTGCAAAGAATGTCTGTCAGAGGAAATAAATACATAAATAAACAAACAAACAAACAAATAAATAAATGTAGAAATACCAGTAATGGGAGATGTGAAGACTTTTATTTTGGTATACAGTAGACCATGAGCAAGAGGACACTGTGAGGAGTCTGGACACTATGATGGGCATACTCACGGTGAGAGGTGACCACCGTCTCTGTCCTTTTGTTTAACAGCATTGCTAACGTATAATTAATTTAGGACAAATGGCAACGTGATGAGTTTTAATGATGCCCATCACCAACAATGGGAATATATGTACCAATCCACAATGGCTTCCTTATGCGCCTCCACACAGCTATGTGGTGGTGCACTCAGGAGTGACACCAGCATGGTACCAAGAACAGCAGGGCCAGCAAGAGGAGAGAGCTTGGGGTGCACACAGAGCCCTGGGGCCTGGCTCTTCAGAGCTGCCCTGCCCTGAGCGGGGGAACTCCCTCACCTGCTGCCCTGCCCCGAGCCAGGGAGCCCAGCCTTTGGACTCCCACACCTACCCGCCATTTGGAGATTCATGTGCCCCACAAATGAGCCTTACTTTTGGCAGAGTCCTTTGGCCAAGGCAGTTTCCAGGGAAGGACTGGGCTGTGAGGCACAGTGACTCTGGGATAAGCACCTCTATCTTGAGACAGCTGGAGGGATACTGCAGCATCCGCCTCCAGTGGTCCAAGGCGGGGCTGGTCACACTAATCATCCACTGATGAGACCTAGAGACACCTGGGGAGGGGAAACCACACCTGAAGAACTGCCCGCAGTCAGACTGGCCTGTGGCTATGTCTTGATTGATGAATAAAGGAGAAGGGCCCAGCCCACTGTGGGTGGCCCCATCCCTAAGCAGCTGAGCCTGCCTGTGTAAGAAAGGCAGCTGGGTGTGAGCCAGGGAGCCAGCCAATGAGCAGGCCAGGAAGCAGCAGCAGCTCAGGTGTCTATTTCAGTTCCTAACTCCTCTCAATGATGGGCTGTGACTTGGAAGTGTAAACCAAATATCGCAGCAACTGAAAGCAAGCTAGGACGGCCCAGTGTGTCAGATGGACCAGCTCACTGAACTCACGAAGCAGAGAAATGAGTTTCTCTTGCTAAAGGAGGGCCCAGTCCAAGCAAAGCAAAGTTTCAGCTTGTGTTCCTGGCAGACAGTTTATACTCACTGCCTCATAGATACGAACACCCCACCGTGACCCAGCACCACAGCGGAAGTGACGGAGGCCCAGAGAGACCAAGAGACCACCCTGGCCACATCGTCCCTGAAACACAGAGCTGGCTCCCCAATACTCCAGACACCTTCCTGCTGTGCAAGACCAACTATGACAACTTACTGCCTTCAGCTGGTATTTCCAAACCTTTTGTATTATACTTGATACCAAAGGTATTTTCTCTTTAAAGGTATTATTTTTGCATGCCATGTTCAAGAATAAGAATTGGCAGTGTGGTGCATGCAGATCCTGTAAGTCACTCAATGCCTGTGTTGGAAATTACCAGTTCCATGGTACCCTGTCATCACACCTGCAAAGGCAATCATTACAACTCCTAATTCGTGAAGCAGTGGAGATGCCATCCTACAATTAGTCTGACTCAAAGAAGTTAGAAGTAAGGAGAAGAAAAAAACACATATACTAGCCAAGAGGAGGAACTTGAAGGCCCAGGCCCAGCCCTGTCCCTCCTTTGGTAGGAGATGTCCTTTTATTGAGTTATCCCAATAAGACAGATTAAGTTTATACCATAGAGGTAGCTTCTCTGATGATGACTAAGCAAGGCACTCATCCATGAGTGTAGCAGAATGTCACTAAGAGTCGTTTTTATCAACTTGTTTTCTTGTTCCTTTCAGGACCAGAAGCCCAGGGATGGCACTACCCACAGTGGTCTGGGCCCTTCCACATCAATCACCATTCAAAAAAATGTCCCCACAAACTTGTCTACAAGCCAATCTGATGCTAAACTAAACGTGCTGATTAAGTCGGGAGCTGAGTGGTGCATGAGATCTGGATGAATAGTGTATCTGGTGTTGCCAGATATCTGGTAGAGCCTAACCTGGGGTACCACAATCTCAGGAAAGAGGTTCCTCCTAGGGATTCACAGTCTCATTAATAAAAGAATTTAATTATGAACTCAGAGGATCAAGAACAATTTTACCGGAGTTTAAAAGAAAGACCCAGGTAACCAAAGTGTAAATCTAGCAGCTAGCCAGAGGAGTCAGAGAGGGGGAGGAGGGAAGATCGTGCTATTTTCAGCAGCCACACATCAGAGAGAGCTTGAGAGAGTGTGTCAAGATGCCCAAGTGCTAATGGCCATGCCACAGCAGCCACCAGGTGTCAGCCCACGGGGAGAGAGCCTCCTACGGGCCAATGTCGCTCAGGCAAGGACATGGGACTGCAGACCTCAGAATGTGTTTTGCTTCTGCTTTTCGTGTTTGCGGCTGCTGTCTTTCTCTGGTATCTGGCATTGTGTGAGAGGGTTGTGAGGAGATCCCCACTGCCTGTGACGTAGTGTGTTTATCTCTTGGAAACATCCTGATCTACAGGGTATTAATACCTGTGGGTTGTCAGGAAGATGACCCCTTCCTGATCTGTACTATTTAATTTGATAATAATAATGAACGCCTATACAGAGTTTGATGGATAAAAATAAATACAAGGATATGTTCACAGCTAAGGTTTGTGAGTTGCTCAGGTTAATCGTTAAAGGGGAAGCCCCTGAGTCTAGGATCTGGGCTAGCTCTAATTCTCTTAATGCTGAAAAGAGACAGTCACATACCATTAACTAAAACAAAGCTTCAAAATAAATTCTTGTCAGATCAGATGCCTTGCTAATAGTTTTAAAATAAATAACCTCTGAAAACAAGCTAAAGTGCACAGGGACACATAGCTGAGCTGTCTGATTCATTAGGCTAGGGTGGAAAATACAAAATGGCCTGGATTTTGCTAGCTCCCCTTGTTAGGTATGGTTAATAAACAAAGATGATGATTAATTTTTTATACCTATTTCTGCCTCCAATTTCATGATACAAAAAGCTATTGATGAGTAGGTATGTACCCTAAAGATTTAAAGGAGAGCTAACTGATTCTTTTTCATATATAAAAGTTTAGGTTTGTGATTCCTTTAAGATGCCTTATCAGATTACCTTTCCAGATAAGTAATAAAATAATTGGCCCTTTCTTTGTAACTTCAAAATATAGCCTGCCAGTAAAAGACCTAAAAAGATGACTTGCTTGCCCACATGGTTAATCTATAAGAAGTTGCTTGGGTGTGAATGTATGTGGGTTCCTGGGATAATTTGTTTTTCACCTGTAACACATAAAATGTTTAATCATTTAAGGGAGATGAAACACATGTTTTTACCTATATTTATTATAATCATTCACTTGAAAAATAGAATGTAACCACACTGTCATTGCTAAACTGCCTGAAAAACTTTGTTGGGATATATAAGCTGTAGGAAAAAAAAAATGTGCAGCAGAAAGGAAGAACAGAGAAAGAACACGAGGGAACAGGAGAATGAAGAAGGAAGCCATCAAGAGAGGGTGTGAGTGCTTATTGCCCTATAACCCCTCAGACAGAAATCCAGCTCATGCCCAGGCTTGTTGCTTTCCTTTCAAATTATGTGCTTCCTGGTGCTGCTGGAGGCTGCCCCACCCCCAGACAGCAATACCCAAGAGAGAGATCCTTAGGCTCTGGCCAGCATCCAGAGCACAGACAGAAGGAAAGGAAAAGGAAAGAATGGTTAGAAAGTTAGGCAGACACAACAGAGCCCCCAGGGCAGCTCCGTGGCACTATAGTGGGAATGGCCTTCTGAGAAGGAGAAGTACATTATCTCATTAAAGGAATGCTTATTCCTCTTATGACTCTGCCTTCCTGTGGGGTGGTTCCTTAGCCAGGTGACTGGCAGGCCCAGCTGCATTAATTCTGGAGACAGGAGGCAACAGTGTGCATTTTTCCTTTCTTCAGGCTGAAAGGAAATAGCTTTCCCTTACTGGGCCCCCAAGCCTCCAATGCTACTACAGCATTTCCTTTTCCTCTAATACCGCCTCCTCTCACGTCCTGTGTGCTCACGTATGGCATGGGTGTCTCTCTTCCTCACCTCCGCGTCCAAGATTTACACTTGACTGTCCTTTTGTTTCTCTTTCAAACTCTAAAAAATTACCCTAGAGCTTCCTTTCCAGTATATTTTTAAATTCTTTTATTAAAACGCCCGATTCTTGTTAACAAAACAAGATTCTTCAGAAAGAGATGCCCAATTTTCCTGATACCATATGGCACCCAACACGGAGCTTGCCAAAGTCTCCAGTGACAGAAGAGCCCAGAAAGAGGGCTAGAGGACCTGAGTTGACTTCCCACAATCCATATGGTGTAAGGAGACAGCGAACTCGCAAAGGTTGTCCTGTAGCCTTCACATTTGTCCTGTGGCATGTGCATAATACCCACATTCCCTCACACATATAAAATAAGGTTTGTAAGGATAGAGACGTTATTGTGTCCCTCTAGCCACACCAGAATTTAACTGCAAACTAATAACAATACTATATCTAGAAAATCCTCTGGTATATTTGAGCAATCTGTATGTCAAAGAAGAGATTAAAAGAAAAGTAATAATTTTATTGAATGTAATAAAAACATAGCGATTTCATAATCTATTGCAGGGGAGTAAGCAATGCGTAAAGATAAATCTATAACTCCTCCAAATTACGTAATAAAAGTAAGAAGTCCTAAATCAATGCCCTAAACTACAGCATAAACACAAAGTAAACAGAAACAAAGGGTGAAAATTTACATAAATTAGCATAATTTAGGGAGGGTCTAGCCCCTGCTCCAAGTGAATTGACAGATCTTGATGATCCCTCCTGGAAGGCATCACCCTCCCTGTGGAGTGGGGGGAGGGTGGTATGGGAGGGGGTCTTTGGGCATGGGAGGGAGGGAGGGAGGGAGGGAGAGGGAACTGGGATCGATATGTAAAAAAGAAAAATAATGAATATATATATTTAAAAAGAAATTAGCCTAATTTGCTAAAATGCAAGCCATCGGAGCTGTTCACGGGAAAACAATAGTTTTTCCCCTCTGGCCCAAACCGAGGTCACACAAGACAAAGAAAAAAAAACCAACCAAAACGTTCTGGTCAAGGAAGAGAACACAATTAACTATAGCATGAATCAAATTGCCTCTCCCACCTATGCTACAGGATAAGAGCATATCATAGAATATGCATCAGTAAGTTTGATTACATAGAAAACTTCTTCCTAAAACACCATACGCCAAGATTGACTCAAACCCGAGGTGAGGAGAATCTGAGCAAACCCGTGTGGCGATGTCTGCCTGCGGCTTCAGGAAGCACAAGTTAAATTACTTACTTCACTGTAGACCAGCAGCTCTCAACCTTCCTAAGGCTGCAACCCTTTAACGCAGTTCCTCACGTTGTGCTGACGCCCAACCATGAAAGTATTTCCATTGCTACTTCATAACTGTAACGTTGCTAGTTATGAATTTTAATGTGTTTTCCCATGGTCTCAGGTGACCCCTGGGAAAGGGCCATGGCCCACAGGTTGAGAACCACTGATGTAGCGACCGGAGGCTGGTCGATTGCCTGGCCACCAGAGTCCCTGTTACATGAGGACGATTCTCCCCTTACCTTCCCGTCTCTGGGGCGATTCTTGGAGGCCGGCAAGTCGCCTGTCCCTGGTCCCTTCCACCCAACCAACGGTTGCAGCATGCACTGCTTGAGTCAACTACTACAGTGGATGCTAACGGTCTGGTTGTGTCATTGCAGCTAACTTATTACAAAGGGTTTCACACTCTTCTCATCATGAACTTGTGAATTTCAGTTTTTATTGTGCGCATTATGATAAACTGTAGTCATTCTTTTTGGTGTGTGATTCGTCCCAGGCCAGCTTTTGTGTATTTCTCTCAGATAAACACACTAGTGTCTGTGAGCTCTTGTGTATTTCTCTCAGATAAACACACTAGTGTCTGTGAGCTTGCCTGGCTCTCTGGAGTTTAGCTTTTAAGTCCCTGCTCTGGGTTGGCAATGGCCATTTCTCTACGAAGCTGCTTAGTGGTGACGGGAATGTGGAATCCAGATCTGGTTCTGGAGTGCTCCTTGCTGCTAAGTGCTTCCTGCGGGCAGCAGCAGACAATGACCTCTGTCCATGGGTGTGTCTGCATATGGTGGTCTATGCTGACAATTCTCACTGAAACCCGATTCTGTGCAGTTCTTCCATCTAAAAAAGTAAAAGAAAAAAAAAAAAACTCTGCTTCCCCAAGAGTCAATATATTTATTTACATACTCATTTTATCATATTAAACACACAAAATAGTTCCTAAATTATACTAACAAACAATGATACCACCAAGAACAAGTCTACAACCAGGAATACAGCTTAGCTGGCAGAGCTGTACTCAGCTACAATGGGAGGGCGGGCTAGCCTAAGCTACATGAGAGTGTCCCAAAAAACAAAACTAGTAACTTAACAGACCCTTGAGGTAAAAAGCAGGCTTTTGTCCGTGTTTATCTGGAACTGAGGATGGCCAAGGCCTTGGAAAGCCTAGGGCCAGGCAAGTATTCTTCCTCTGAGCCCTCCCATCCCTGAGACCCTTTCTCACTTTGTAATATGCTCTATTTATGGTGTATTCAAAACCATGTTCAAAAGTTACTTTTCTCTGTATGCCTATTTGCAGCTTCACATGGAGCTGGTTTGCTGCTGGTGGTTGTGGGGTTTTTGGGGTTGTTGTTGGTTTTTTTTGGGGGGGAGGGTTATTTTGTTTTGGTTTTGGAATTGTAATTTAAACTTAGTACCTGCCTTTTCATCTTACTGTAATTATTTTGAACATTTAAACTATCCACAATGGTACTGGAGAGATGGCTCAGCGGTCAAGAGCACCGGCTGCTCTTCTAGAGGACCCGGATTCAATTTCCAGCACCCACATGGTGGTTCGACTCCATCAGTAAGTCCAGTCCCAAAGACTCTTACATGCCCTCTTCTGACCTCTGCAGGTATCGGGCTCATAGGTGATACACAGGCACACGTGCAACTGAAACACCCATACACATAAAGGTTACAATCCACTAAAAAAAATTAAATAAATTACCCACTTCATCCAAAAAGCAAAATGGTATAGACAGCTCACTAAGACAACCTCATATACATACTTCCTTGGAAGTAAAGAGGTACACGAACTCCTGGTTTTGTATTTGCTGTTCCATTTTGTAAGGATGAACACCTTTCTCGTCTGTCATCAGCAGCCTATTGAAAAATTCACAGAAACTGGCTTTATGTCATTAGTAGACTAGGGAATCACACGGTTTCCTTCTGCTCTTGTGCTCTGCCTGTGCTGCTGCAAACCCGTGTATGCCATACTGTGTCCATCACGACAGTCTCTACATGGCCCTTTAGAAGAACTTCAGGGTAGTATCTGATACAGCATTAGACGTCACCGATCACTCCCTAATGAACAACTGTGCACGTATGCTGTCTCCTTTCTACGGAGGGTCAAAACTGAAGTGGATTTTTCTGGGTCAGATAAATGTTATATCTTGTCAGATCCCCTCGAAAAGAACATCATTTTGCATTCCTCCTGAAGTCATTTGAAAGTATTTGAATTTCCACAGCCTTATCTAGTGTGTTACCTACACTAAGAGCTTTTGACTGTCTCACTAGGAGGTGAGACAGTCTCTCCACAATGCTCTAATTTGCACTTATGATAACTAAGTTCAGCTACCTTCCTGGGTCAGGCGCACTAACTGGCTTAGTTCTCTTGTCCCTTCTGTTTCACAGTCCACAGTTTTCTCCCAACTTCTGATTTTGCTATTTCTTGGGGAAATGACCTCTGCTCTAAGTCTTGCAGCTGGCCATTTGCCATTGGCTTGTACGTGGGTTGTTTTGCCATGTAAAAAACACTTTTCTCTTGTTGTGTAACTAATGTTGTCAATCCCTTCTTTGGTTATTTCTGGATTTGTTTTGTTCAGTTTGAAAGTTTTCCCCTTCCTAAGTGAAATGGCCCATGTTTTCTTCTGTCACTCACATGGGATGTCTTCTACAGTTAGGTCTCCAATCAACAGGCAATTGGTTCTGCTTACTGTGTGAGATAGGAAACTATTTTGTTCTACATGAACATCTACTGTCTCAACAGCATTTACTTTTAAGTATTAATTACTATAAATAGAGGGGATTTTAAGCATGGAATTAGTTACATGTGTGACAGGTGAACTGAGAAACCAAACAAGATCACTCAAAAATATTGTCACTAGCAAAAGCCATCATTACCTCAAGGGTAAAGTATCAAAGTCAGAAAAAACTGTTGCTAGGGGTTTAATAAGGTCACCAGGTAAATGATAAAATTCTAAGGAGAGATGGTACCCAGCAGGGGAAAGTTGTAGGAATGCCTCTTTTCTTCCTACGTGTGGGTCTCCTTTCTGTGATTCCCACGGCCAAAACCAGATAGAAGTCATGTTATAAGGAAGCCTAGGAGATAGATGCTATCGTTCACACTTCTGCAAAACAGGACAGAGCTAAAGAGAAAAACAGTGAGGGTTGACGTGGGCCAAGAACAGGTATAACACTTGACCAACAAGTGTAAGATGTATCTGCATTAAGAAAAGCCCCCAAAGGTATCATGCATACAGTGTGTTAAGATGGTAGAAGCCACATCTCTGTACATTAATTTAAGAGGTAAATATTTGTTTATAGATAATAGTGCTGGCTGAAACACTGTGGACAGGAAAAGCAAATTCATGCCCCAGATGTGTGTCCATGGCTGTGAGACCGTTAACCCTACCAGGATGAAGTGGACCCACTGAAGCCAACCTAGCGGTCTTGATCTTCTTCAGCAAGGGTATCATATTAACACTGGTCTCCTTGTCGATGTTCATCAGTGGCCGTAAGTAGAAAAGCTCGCTCTGTGGGAATGGAGACACTGGGGTCACACAGACCCTTTATCATCATTGTTACTATAGTTACATGTGCACTGTCCATGAGCATTAGAGAGGGTGAGCACAGCCTAGCACATGTCGGCTAGGTAGGTCTCTCTTGTTATCAGCAGGCCTCCACTCTTTCTCCTGCCATGTCTCTTGCCAGCTAGCAGGCTGTTCGTTACTACTGATGAGTCTGTGCATATTTAAACTCAGATTTTAATACCGTTTTCACATATAAAGGAAACAAGCCTATATCTGTGGTCTGCGAGTATTTCTATCATCTTTCAAGGCTACCTCTGAATGAAGTTTATCTACCATATACTTCTGACTTGTACTCAAGTACTAAGCCAACATCTTTATACACAAAACTCAGCTTTTCCCACCTTCCTCGTCTGTCGTTGATGAGCAAACGACATCAGTGTCATGGTGAGAGACACCATGGGTCAAACGCCCAGGCTCAAGCAGCTTGCTTGTCTTCCTGGTCCCCCTCGTGCTCTGTCACAGGCAAACTGCTTTGATTTTATTTCAGACCCAGCTAGACCTGTATGACAGTGGAGCTCATTGGACTTCACTCACAGTACACAGACACCTGGTTACACAGCTTCTCATAGTCCAGTGTCATGGGAGATCAAAAGATACATAATGATACAGACATAGCAAACTGCCGAGAACATAAAGCACGTGCTCTATTCTAAGACCCTAACTGAGTGAGACCATGCCTGCCACTGATGCCCTCCAGTAGGCTTGGGTTCATCAGCTAGCACGACTCACATGGCTGAGTCTGGACCCGTTGTGGAGTCACTTCCTGCCTTGGGCTGCAGTCTGTCTTTCACGCTTCCCAGAATCAGAGCTGGAGCAGAATTCCCAGGTGTAGAATTTGCTGCCTCCAGAGCCCATAGAGGACTGCCAGGCTTTGTCTCTTCCTCAGAGTGGGAGACTGAGAGACACAGTAACTTGTCTTTTATTGGAGGAAATTTGCTGGCATCTCCTGATTTCTGAACTCCTAAGGTTACTGATGGCAAACTTTAGTCCATGGGAGGTGCTGTGCCCTCGCCTCTGGAACATGAGCCTCTCATTAAGACTTCTGACATGCCAACCACCTCTTGCTCATCTGGCCAACCAACATATTATAATATCATCAATGTACTAAATCACCATGGCACTCTGCAGATAATCCACACATCTATATACTCTCTTATGACAGAGGGTGGAGCGGTGATCATAAGCCCTTTGGCAAGAACATACACATTTCTACAATCACAAACAAAATAATATCCTAGGAGGCTGTCTATCCATTTTGTCTGTAGGAAGGCTATGTTCTGGTACCTATTTCTGTATTTCTGTGGGCTATGCTGCCTCTGTCACTGCCTCTCCAGTTTTGCTGGTCATTACAGTAATGGTAGCAACCTTGTTCAGGGTGCTTAAGAAGATCCTGCCGGCCATGCTGCTTCATGGTTCCATCCCACGTATTGACATAGGTGAGCCGAGTTCCGCAACTGACTTCCTGCCTATTGGCACTGCTCTGAGTGAAGTCCCAGAAAGGATGAGGTCCTGGTGCAGCCCCAGGCCAGCAACACACTTCTGATCCTTCAGGGCCCTCATCTATTAAAGGGGAGCAAATGAAGGTCTGCAGAAAAGACTCAAAATTAAGAGAATGTACTATTTTTACAAAAGGTTCAAGGTTGGTTCCCAGCACCCATGTAAGGTGGCTCACAACTGCCTGTAACCCCAGCTCTGGGTACCCACCTCCCTCTTCTGCTCCTCAGGCACCTGCACTTCCATGCATATACTCCCACAGAGACACGTGTGCACGTGTGCATGTGTGCACACGCACAGACACACACATGCACGCACACACACACACAGTAAATAAATATAAAGTATTAAAATTAATTTTACTAAAAGATTGGTATACTGAAACTATTTACTAAAATGGAAAGCCATAATTCTGCATCACAAATACACATTGCTAGCCAAAAAAAAAAAAAAAAACATACTGATTCCAGGATCTCAATGCTTGTGAGGCTTTTACTCATATCCTCCACCACCTACAATGGAAATTATGCCATTCCCATTGTTTTTCCATGTTTCCCAGGGCTGTTCTAATAACCAAGTTATAGGATCCCCTAGGATCATTGCCAAACAGTTAAGTACTATAATTCAAGAGAAAATCTTGATGTTAATCAACTCTTAGCTAGTCAATCTTTCCTTTAGGCCCCTTGATCCAGCATCTTGGGACTCCAATCCTTCATATATTCCTTTATCTCTTTCTAGTACAGGCTAGCTAGTGCTTGTGTCTCTTTGGGGGAATTAATGTTTCCAGCCTTTGACTCAGAGCATCCTCTATTGCATTATGAATATATTGATATTAATATCAACTTGGATACTGTGTACAACTTAACCTTAATTACAGCAGGTTGATGGTACAGGTCTGTCAGACAGAAGTTATTTCACATGAATGGGGCCTACATGGCATCCAAATCTGCTAGTGTGAGACAGACATAGACACTAGGTTCCAGCTCTTTTTCCTCCCCATTCTAAGGATGCCACATAAGTGTTATGCCACTGAGCTACATCCCCAGCCTGGTGACACCACTTAGTAAAGAGGGTAGAACGTATCCTCAAGTCTTAGTGTGCAGAGCTGACTGGGAAGCTTGCATGGTTCTATGATCCACACACCCTCATCCCACCAGTTCTGGATGCTACCCTTGGCAATTCTGTGAAATTCCATTGCACTGAATACAGATTCCGTGACTGAGACACTGACTTTGCCTAGACTGAAGGTGTACTTCTTCACATGCAACAAGGGTCCTTTGCCTTTTGCACCCAGATACCAGTATTTTTGTATGTACACTTATCGTGATCTTTCCATCAAACATGAGTGGTATTTAACAACAGCCATCTAATACTCTGCCGGCCATTACTTTTCCTGCCGTTCAGTCCATGATGCAGCTCATTGTTGTATACTCTTCTGCCCCCTAATTCATTACAAGTGACAATTTAACCACAGGATCATCACCTTGCTCCGTGAGCCATCTATGTGTCATTTATGACTAGAGGTGGGATCTGTGTTACCAACTGGGTGGTAGTGAACCAGTCCAAAATCCCCACGGTATACTTTCTTAATTTACTTCTGATGCCAATTAAGCAAGGACACATTCTCCAAGAGTCAGTGTTGGTGTGTCCCTTAAAGCAAAAACACCAGAGAGAAACGTTCATGAAGAGAGAGGGGAAGAAAAGGGGACAGACAGAAGGAAAAACCAACTGTGATAGTTTCTCTCTCAGATAGCAGTAAGCCCAGGAATTGTAAGTGCTGGCAAACGTGTCCCCAGAGTAGCCTGCATCCTCCCTCTTTGCTGAAGGGTGTGGGCTAAGGTGAGAGAGAGCTCTTCCCAGTTCCAGCTAACGCTGAAGCTCATGAACGTTGGATGCTATCCTTGAACAAATCCTTTATTGGAGAGGGATCCTGTTACGAGCACATTTTCCCTGCCGCCGGTCTGGTCCCGCCGTCACACCAGCCCCCAATAACACGCAGAGACTCTGTATTTGATACAACGCTGCCGGCCACTTATATCATTGTTTATCGGCTAGTTTTGTCTTAATGACTGACCCATTTCTACTATTCTAAGTATTTCCACGTGGCTCATCTTACCGGAGAGTGGCAGGCCGCATCTGCTTTCTCCAGGCTCTACATACTGACTCCTCCTTCCTACTTCCTCTTTTCTCCTCCTAGTCTCCTAGCCCCGCCTATCTTGCTTTCCCATTGGCCACAGTGCTTTTCTGTCTAAAATAAAAAGGGTTTTTACCTTAACATAGCAAAATATATCACACAACAGTTATCAATTAAGAATCACAGTTAACAGTATTTAGCCCATTAACATTTTGTAAGACTTAAATATCATCTCTCCTATCTTTGTGAGTCTAAAGTATATGTTACTATATGTAACTTATCTTTAATCCTAACTAAGGAAAACTATAACCATAACTGTCTTCAATTCCTTCAAAGACCACAGAAGGATAATATATAAACTCTAGAATGACAGAGACAACCCATTACCTGGTCAGTCACCCGAAGTTCTTCTGTAATGTTCCATCTTCAGCCCATAGGCCATAGTGTGTCTCCAGACTCCTCAGCAAAGTAGAAAACTTTAAACTGTCCATCTGTATTGACAGTTTGTCAGTCACTTTTCTCTGTGTCCTGTAGAATGTCTGGCAGACTCTTTCATGAAGCAGGAACCCTGTAGTATTGCTCATCTTGTTTCTGCAGTCACTTTCCTGTGGGTCCTGCATGTCCAGTTTCTACAGCATAAAGTCAAACAGTTCAGACAAGAGAAGTACCTTGCTCAAATGGCTAGTCTTGCCATATTAGAAGCAAACTCCATAACACGTTTCTTCGATGTCCATCTTTCTTTCTGACACAGGTGGTGTTACCAGGAGCAGTTGTGCCTCACTGTCAAGAAAAACCCTAAACCATTTTAAATGCCATAGTCTGTAGGTTTTTGAAAGGTTTGAAGAATGCCTATTCATCTCAAATACATCTCTGTATATCTAGAAATCCTAACTTAACTCCAAGTTTTGACTATCATAGGTAACTCTTAAACCTGTACTAAATTATACATTACATTTTTCAATGAGCTATATAAACACAATACCTAAACAAGAGGAGAAATATACATATCACAAAATTGACCTTAAATTTGTATCAATAAATGAAAATCCATTCCAAAACAAAACATTCATATCTATACCATAATTCCCTTTTTACCTTAAAAAAGATTGGTTGTGGTCATTAGCCCTTTATAACCAAGCCCATTTAAATGAAAATAAACATTTATAAGCAATATTTGGGAATTTGGGTGTCGTTCTTTCCAAACTACTTCCTGCTGGTAGGGGGCACTGTCATGGGGATCCTAAGAAGACACAGAAATCTTGGCTATAGTCTGCAAGGCTGCTTTGTCCCAGGGATAATGCTTCAGGGGGTCTTGCTTGATCAAACCATATTGGTCTGAAAGGAATCCACAGCTTTTTATTTTCTGAGGAAACAAAAATAGAAATCTTTTCCCCAGTAACTTGTTCTTGAACTTAAAAAGTCAAAGCATTTTTAAAATATATACATTGAATTAATCCAGCAGCATTTCTTTTATCAGTTATTGCTATTTTCTCAGCAGTCAAACAATTTAAAGACAACAGAATCGCGTATAGTATCCAAAGTTTCTCTGTGCTTCCCATCTTTATGTGACTTTTTTATTATTCTATTTCTTCTACTTCTATTTTTACATACTTTTTCTGTCTAACTTTTATCTGTCCTGGAATTCATTGCATACCAGGTTCACTTTGAAATCATAGAGATCTGCTCGCCTCTGCCTCACACCCAGCCACAATCTGTCTTTTTAAAATCATTTTATTTCTTTTCTCTTTGTCTCCCAAGACTACGTATATTTCAAAACACATTGTAAACCATCATTGCAGCTCTCGTACACAGCAATGAATTGTTAGCAGAGCTCTTTAAAAGCAAGGCGGTTTTTTGCCACTTATGCTAATTTTGGAAACCTCCCTTAAAGGAGCCGCACAAATCTCTGTCTACAGCAAAACAAATTCAACCGAGAAAAATGCTGCTACCAAGAAGTCTTGCTAGTCTCTGTTCCTTTTTTCTGTTTAGAAATGTTTTTCTAAAACATTTCTTAAGCTTTTTTTTTTTTTTTTTTGGTTTTAAGTGAAAGTTCTTATTAGCCACGTTGGGCGCCAACTGTAGCGTGTATGTTTTCCGCCAGCCTGGCCACCACCGGTCTGGTCCCACAGTCGCGCCAGCCCCAAATAACATGCAGAGACTCTGTATTTGATACAATGCTGTTGGCCAGTTACTATTATTGCTTATCGGCTAGCTCTGTCTTAATAATTAACCCATTTCTACTATTCTAAGTATTTACATGTGGCTCATCTTATCGGAGAGCAGGGGCTGCCATCTGATCTCTCCAGTCTCTCCATCTTGACTCCTCCTAACTACTTCCTCTTTCCTCCTTGTCTCCTAGCCCCACCTATCTTGCTTTCCCATTGGCCACAGTGCTTTATTCATTAATCAGTATGAGAAACATATTTACAGAATAACATCTCCCATCAGAGATCTCCATGTTTATAATAGCATTTCAAATTTCTTTCCAAGGTAGAACGCAAATAAATATTTCATATTATTTGGAAGAAGAAAGGAGGTGATCAAGGAAAAATACCAAAGGGTAAAGGGAGACATCAGCGTGTGCAAGGTACATTTGTCTTAAGGGGTTTCTTTTACTGTGACAAAACACCATGGCCACAAAGCAAGCTGGGGAGGAAAAGGTTCATTTGGTTTACTCTTGTATATCACTGTGCATCACTGAGGGGAGTCAGGACAGGGACTAAAAGGAAGCCAGAACCTGCAGGCAGGAGCTGATGCAGAGGCCATGGAGGGATGCTCACTGGCTTGCTCCCCATGGCCTGCTCAGCCTGCTTTCTTCTAGGACCCAGGGCCACCAGCCCAGGGATAGGAGCACCCACTCTGTACTGAGTCCTCCCCTATCGATCACTATTTAAGAAAATGCCCTATAGCTGTGTATTATGAGGGTATTTTCTCAGTTGAGGTCCCCTCCTTCTAGATAACTCCAGTTTGTTTGTCAAGTTGATATAAGACCAGCCAGTACAACATTATATTCATTTATGAAAAATTCACAGTAAAACCAATTATTTTATATGCTGATTTTTAAAAGCATTCCATATTAGTTTCTGCTTTTTTTAAAAAAAAAAAACTTTAATAATTTATGAGTTGATTAAAAAGCTTATACAATTCTAGCACAACTTTTGAAATGTCAATGCACATGCCAAATTGGATGATCCATAATTTTTCACAAAACTTAAGTATGAATACAGTTAATTTAATACCTGTTGTGAGATACTTGATTATGCTGTGTAAAGGCATGTCACTGGGATTGGTTTAATAAAAAGATAAATGGCCAATAGCTGAGCAGGATGTAAAGATGGGACTTCCAGACAAAGGTCTCAGGGAGAAAGCATAATCACCAGCCAGACACAGAGGAAGCAGGACATGCAGGAGGAGAGGCAAAACCACAACACACATGGACCATAGGCCGATGACTAGAAATGGGTTATTTTAAGTTATAGGAGCTAGTTAGAAGCTAACCTAAGCTAAGGCCAAGCTTTCACAATTAATAATAAGTCTCCGTGTCATGATTTAGGGACTGACAGTCTAGAAAAGCCCACTACAATCATCCTCTTATTATCATGAGCACACTGCCATTTCCAGTTACTTTCTAATTGTCTGTGAATAAATACACATATTTCATAACTTGAGAACAGTCTAGAACATGAAATTTTTGCCACCACACGATGCTCACTCTAACAAGTTTGCTCAGTGTATTGCTATACAGAAGGAGCATGGCAGCCTAGGGCCCAACCCCAGACTGTTGAAGAATATTCTGAGAGATAAAGAGAGTACCCCAAAGAATCCGTTTATTAGAAAAGGGCTCGCATGCTTGTGGGGGCAATTTCTAAAAGCGAACAGGGAAGCATTGCCTCCAAGGGTGATTTGTGAACCACCTGTGAGGTTCCTGGAGGCAAAGGAGGAATTCTCTGGGAAGGGAGTACCAGGAACTGGCACTTTTCTGTTTCTGATGAGGAACAGAGAAAGCTCAGAATGCCCACTGCTCAATGATGCTGAGTGATGCCAGAGCTGAACTCCAGGCCACGCCAGGCTCCACTCGAAGCTCAGAGTGCGGCCTACTGTTTCAGCCTCACACGCCACAGCGCTATAAACCAACACCACTGTCAGTTTTGTTTTCCAGGTAACGAGGATGCAAAGAAGGGAAGACACAGACACAGGATGCGTGGTGCGAAGTCGTGTGCTCTACACTCTTCTGTGAGTTTATATGTTGAATGGATAGGCTGCCAAAGCCAGGACATTTTTTGGAAGACACTTAGACACCCGCCAGTCCAGGAGCTGAGAGTGTGGAAAGCCAAGACCTGATTACTTCTATCAAAAGTGGTGCTTTCATGTGGGTGTGACACTTTCCAGATGATAAGTAGCCGCCCACTGAACAAATGCCTCTCTATGTATAAGTAAGATACATAGAGGCTCTGATAACAGAGCCTCTCAAGATTGCATCCTTCATCAGTGTTACCTCTGATCCGACTGATGCTGATATTTCTTTAGTTAATTATGATTCCTATTATTTCTATAAAATAATTAGTTCACTCCCCTTTCTTCTGTCTGTCCTTCCTCCTCCTCTACTCCCCTTCATAGATGGATTCATATATATATATATATATATATATATATAATAATAATTATAATATATGTATAATAATATATATACATTATACACACATATATACATATACTTTATTCATCATTGGCACATGTTAATATGTTTTTAATGAGATTATTATGAATAGAAACAAGGACAGTTTATCTCAGACTTTCATGAAATATACTATTGGCTATTTACTAAAAAACAATCATCTATCAGTAGCAACTAAGGTCATAACTCAATATTGAGAAAGTGTTTTATAATTAAGAAAGTCTTGTTCTATATTTATTCACTTATCATGATAACGGGGATTACCACAGTGAAGCTCCTCACTTTGTGGCTGGGTAAGACTTGTCTGCTAGCTACACACATATTCTTCTATGCTTCAGTAATATTAAAAAGTTCAGAAAATTAGCATTTTATTCAAATGATTAAGCCTACTTGAGTCTAATAAAAAATTAAAACCCTATATCCTCTAGAACCATAAATATTTTAAAGAAATAAAACTTAATTTTAAGTAAAGTATTTTATTTAAGAAAACACAATCGTTAATATTAGAAAGTTTGTCTGGAGGCTTATGGAATAAAATTAATTTGTCATCAATCTTAGAAAGTTCTAACTAGAGGAATTCCCTAACTTCTTTTGAACCAAGAAGGAAGAGAAAATATTTAAATGTGTCTACTGCAGAAAATGCCAACTCTCTTGTGTGCTTTGCATATGTTATTTCAGTTAATTATCACCATAACAATTGATAAAGGGCACCATTAACCCCACTGTTACCCGCAATTTGCATATAAAGGAGCTGAGATTGGGGAAAGTTAACTATTTATTTTTTCAAGGTCACATAGTTAATAAGTAAATTAACATCCAAGGGTCTTTCTCCACACATCTCTAGTGTGTGGAAAATGCTAGAAGAATATTGATGAGTCAGTGTAATCTGATTTGCATATAAAAGCAGAACAGAGAGGTGCCAATCCCACTGGAAGCTAATGTTTTAATCTTACATGTTGCATCTACATATAGGAGCAGTCTTTATAGGGCGGCAGCTATTACTGGTCCTTGAGTTGGTTTCAGAGAATGAACCCTCTGAGTCAGCAGCCCAAACAGAGCTTGGAGATTGCTATGGCTTTTCTTCTATAGGCAGTATTTCAGGTAAGGACATTTCTCTCCCTTGAAGTCCTGGAGATACCATGGCATTTAAAAATCACAGACCATTAGTAGTAACGTACCAACTAGAAAGATCAGAGAAAGGGATTTGTACACTGGAGATACCCTTGCAAAATACGGAAAGTTACATATAAAGTTAATCATTATAAAGTGTCTTTTACCAATGTCAGATGATCATAAAGAAAAGGGGGTCAAGTTACAGAATGCACCAGTCTCAAAAGAGAAGTGGGTGTGGCTTTAGGTTTACAAAAGGTTTTGGTTTTCCTCTTAATCTCCACCCCACCTGTGTAAATAGCTACAAGCCAACAGGTAGGAAATCAACCCATTACCCAATTTTCACTTTTTTAAGCCTATGAAGACTCTTCATTTTGCTTTATTGCTTTACATAACTGAAAGGTGTGTGTGTGCTCTGTGTGTCTCTGTGTGTGTATCTGTGTGTGTGTGTGTGTGTGTGTGTGTGTGTGTGTGTGTGTGTGTGTGTGTGTGTGTGTGTGTTACGCACTATTCTGGGAGGAGGGGCAGGAAGAAATCCTCAGGGGCCGTGATAGAAAAGCAGAGTTACTCTCCCCCTTTCAAAGCTACGTCTGGAAGAGGGGTGGGGACTATACCAGCCCATCATCACGCTGCATGCCAGTCTCACACACGGATGCTGCTCCTTCACATTCTCTTGGAAATTTCCCCCAGATTGGGAAAAGGACAGGAAGGCAAATCGGTCACAAAAGGCGAGTTTTCACCATTACCGGACAAAGGAAAGCCGAGCGCACTTCCACACGGTCGCAACTCTGCTCTCTGGAGCAGCTCTGGACTTCAGCACCACGGAGAGCGGCACCTCCTCCTCGGCCACCCGTCGGGAGCCAGAACCCAGAGACTCAGCCCAGAATTCCGGTCATCTAGACGAGGGGCAAGCCTGCATGTTCTACTCTCAATGTAAGTGGCTACGATGGTCGGTTTATATTGATTTTCCCAGTAGAGACTGCTTCCTCTCTGAAATGTGGAATTGAACTTTTATTTATTAGCTCTTTCACAGGCATTGCTTAGGTTTGGGGATCTGTCTGGATCTGAAATCTTACCTGAGTTGGTAGAATATTTCCCCCTTTATCGAATGTCTAAGTTTACAAACCATTTAGAAATAGGAAACCCAGTCTAGAATCCTGGCCATTTCATGCTAGAGTAGTGCAGTTTTGTTCCTAGAAGAGGGCATGTGTGTTTTCTCGGCTTCTGCACTACTGAGAGCATCTCTGGTTTGATTTTAATATAAATATGGAGTTGGGAGGAGAACCATATCCACATTATAGGAGATTATCACCATTACAGAAACTACAGGTGGTGATTAAAAAAAAGGGGGTTGTTCTTTCCTGTTTTCCTTCTTTCCTTTATTTTTATTTTTTTTCTTGTTACAAATAAAGTCCTGGTGGTAGGTTTCTTTTAGGCAGTCACTTCAAAATAACAAATATGCTTTTAGTAAAAAGAGATGCAGATCTGGGCAGGGCTTTGGGCATAAGCTTTGACACTTGAGATCACAGAGTCTCTCATTGAAGTTCAAGCTATAAATTCACTTATATAAGGCTGAGTAGCTATAACCAAGATGCTGTGCCATTAATTGTCATTTAATGGATTCAGGGTAGATCTCAAAAAGGCAATAATGACTGACCCTGTCTGGTCGCAGTCAGTAAATTTTTGCCTCAGAATGCCACCTGCTGGCAGGTCCTCTTTCTAAAGCATTGGGCACACATCAAATTTATGAATGAATTCACATAAAATCCAGACTATCCATTATGGATATCATGTAAATCCACTCCTTAAAAATGAGCAATACAGTAGCTTCTCGGACATCTATGTCACCTTGCAATTTCATATTGATTTCCCCAAACATTTGCTCTTTAGCTTAAAGGTTTGTAGACTAGCCAACTCCTCTAGGCAGTAATTAACCCAGAAAAGTCAAGTCAGACCTATGTGGCGCCTCACAGTGTGGCTCATTGTGGGGTGCATTGCTGTCTTGGATGAGAACTACCAGGAGCTGTTCCTTATGACAAGCAGTCAAGCAGTCACCCCCCCCTTCTCCAGGAAACACTCAGCAAGCCACGGGTTTCTCTTTCAGTTCATTCCAGACTCCTAACACAAAGGTAGGGGAACCCTCAGAGGGTGGTGCACATTGATTTTATTCCAAGACTAGTTTTGACATCAATATTTGAGGTGACTATTTCAGCTCTACTGGAACTGTGTTAAATATGAGAGATGGACATCTAATTTCATAGCCTCTGCAGTCTAAGTAGGCAAAAGAAAAAACAGCAGGCAAGGTACTATTTAATTGGTTGCTAATCTGAGGAACCATTTGTAGACACTAGGAATAACTTTTCCCTAAATGATTTCATGTTTGTGAAAACCGATTCCTAAGAGAAGCATTTGACATTCAGGAATGATAGGTGATATTTTCCACTCCAATCCAGGATCGAATGGGAACCCATCCCATCTTAGCAGAACCGCCTGAAGGGTAGCATGGACGGCAGGAGTGGTCTGCTGGTCCCTTGCAGGGCCCTGCTTGAGAAACACAGGAGCTCACACAGTGGAGTGACTAACCAGGTGTCTGCTGCCTCCTACTCAGTATACAAACTTCACCCTCACTAACTTAGGCCGAAACCAAATGACTTAGGTCAGCAATTAATGCCATAAGTTTAACGATATTCAATGACACGAGAGTACTTACCGGCTACGAAGGAATGTATATGCATTTATTTTCACCTCGACTTCAATATGTCGGGAAGATAAAACTCAGAAATGAGTGGGCTACCTTTGGAAATCCACAAAAATTTCAGGAGTCTGATGAAAAAGTGGAAATGTTTCCATGTTCTGCTCTAGTCATTCAGAACTTAACAGACATGCCTCTGATGTTAGCTGCTTCCTCTACCAAACTGTTGGCATCATAGACAGCAGAGCTAGTCCCTCAGAGCTGGTTTACTTCAGAACTGGCATCTTACATTTGGAGTTCTCAGTGAGAAACAAGAAATAAGAGGTAGAGGGCTATCTGGGTACTGTATTTGTGAGAGCCTGGATCCTGGTAACCGTCAATATTGGAGCTTTATCATAAAAACAACCAAGACCGATCCAGACCAAGTATTTGAGAACTGAACTATCTGACTATGTACCAAGTCCTAAAAGTAGGAACAATGGATGCCAGGTACACAGGAGCTATAAGCAAACACTCACCTCGCCAACATGGCTCCTGCACCCTAATGGGAATGCCTGCAGACTAAATAAACAGAAAAATGCATGAGGCACACTCATGACAACAACATACTGGATGAGCTGCAGAGCTACGAAGCCCAACAGGGCACACACCAAACAGAGGGTGCCCTGCCCACATCTTGAGTATCTTGGCAAATGTGGCTAATGTACTGACACCTCATTTCCTGGTCTGAAAAAAAAAAAAATAGATGAAAATAGCACCTACATAATGGCATACTTTCTTAGAACTTAAAATGTTGATGCTTAGAAAGTGCTCGGCCTGGAGGCTAACACGTGGTTAATGTGTGATATATATTAATATTAATTGTTATGATAGAGTAGTCATTTAGGAAGATAGTTAAGCTTATCAGAGGGTAATTTACAACAGTAATTTATATAAAGCACCTACCATGGTAAATGTGTGTGTGTTTACCATCTCTATCTTACACAACCTTTTGAAACAATGGCTGGTTGTATCAGCATAGAATACAATCTGAACCAGCAGAAACGACCATGTATTTAAGTGTACCTGTGCATAAGGTTTTGATCATCACCGTCTAGGACACTTGGTACAAATGTTACTTAATCTTCGGTGAATTCTGACAAACACACCGAGGTTTCAGAGAAGACTCCAGAGCATTTGACTCTTTGCTCACTTTGTGGACTGAAACTCAGAACTTGTTCATTAGGAGAGAAAGCGCAGAACCAAGCTGGCCTTCCACAGGCACCTGATCTCAATTCTGGATTTTGTTTGGCTCTGCGTCCAGCTGGGGAATGTTACAGACTGAATTGATTTCAGGCTTGGATGATCTGCACAGAGGCCTTTGATGCATACAGCAATGTTAGAAAGAAAGAAAAGAAACAACATCTCTCTCAAAGGACCTTCTTAAGTGGCCTTTTCTGCACTGGTAATTGAGCGCAACCCTAACTCCAAATCCTTGCATGCATGTAGCTGGACTTAGGGGGCAGATGGCAACCTTCTTGGCTCACTCACATCTGGCTTCCTTCAGGCTGGCTGATGCATTGGTAAGAGCAGCTCGATAAAAACTGCAGCCAAGGCCACTGAGAGGGAGTTTACTGATCACACTCCTCTCCTCTTGGATGGCTCTGTCTCCACTGGAATTCTTCTTCTCGTGACACCAATGTCAATGTACGAACTCTGCAAAATGAGAGACGCGGTCTTAACTAAGATCTGCACTGAGTTTGATCACTTGTCTCAATAATGTGTGTAGATGAAAGGCATCTGTGTTCAAAGTTCATCTTTAAAGAAAATATTAAAGACAAGCAACGCCAGTTGCACTGAGGGACAATCCTTTCCCTACATCTGGGATGTGGTCCAGCAGGACAACATGCTGAGTTCTTAAGCTTGAGCCCCACCACCAGCTACAGCTGGGCTGAGTGATTTTGTGATAGGCTGTCTTTTGCAGATTCTGCCCAACTCATGTGATATATAAGCCCCAACGTATGAATACTTTAGTATCAAGACTAAATGGCTAAGGCATAGTGGTTAAACAGATTCATAAATGTGCAGATGTTTAAAAGACCATCACTAAAAGGATGCTAGGGCTGGGGGTGGGCAGAGGCTCATAGTAAGGTTAAAGGGCTTCCCCAGTATTGGAGTTCTTCCCAGACCTGCTGGGAAGCCCTCCTGTAGGAATGGGTCACACTGAATGCCACACCCCGTGTCACATGCTGCTAGCCATACACGACCTCAGTTTTAATCCCAAGCTCGACAAGAAATGGAAGAGAACTGATCATTTCTGAACATCCAGATGCATCTAAAGCTGAGACCCCAAAGGCTGTGAAAGACAGACTTGTTTATCATCTTTATCAGCTTTCAAGGTCATTCAGAAAAATTCATGGCTTCCAAAGACAGTTTCCCTCTGTCCCTCTAAAAAAGCCCAGCCATGCACTCACACAGATTTGCTCATGTGCATGCCCCCTCCCTCCTCTCTCTCTCTCTCTCTCTCTCTCTCTCTCTCTCTCTCTCACACACACACAAGCACACACGCACACAAAGTGTAATTATTATAGAGACATCATATGATACCAATCATCATTGCCCTAAGATTTATTAGACTTTTCATTTCACCTATTTATTTAAGTTTGTTCACTTAAAGGACAAGCACATTAATATCTTGACTTTTTTATTTTGTTTCGATAATGAGAAAAATTAACAAATGATATGAGAGTCTGTAGGCTTTGGTGTCTACAACATTCACAGAGTTTGAATTTAGATTGGGTATTTCCGTGTTCTCTGCAAAGTGTTCTCTGCTCTGACTTGGTCCAGTGGTTATTTCATTTCCTTTGAATTCATTCCCCAAGGCTTCTTACTATGTAATGGCTTGGTACCCTTGACCTTGTAGTCTGAACTACTATCCCTTTTGGACATGCCTCTAATGGAATGGAGAAATCTAATCAAACTGCCATGCCTTCTTTTTAGAAGACAGCTGTTGCTTTGCTTCATACCTGACACACAACTCACATGCTCTTGATGAGATTGGTCTTCCCAGGGTTGAGTTGTGATGACTCAGTCCAGACAGACGCTCTGAGAGGGACAGAAATGTATCTTAGAACAGGCTGAGTAATTCTATGTGGAAAATTACTCTTCTGTGGTTTCAATTTCCACAATTTCTGTGTGTTTGTGTGCCCTGGATGAGGGTCAGGGGAGACATGAGAGAGGACAGTTCTTCCCCTCCTGAAGAGCCAGAAGTAATATCCCCGCGCCCTATTTGTGCCCTCCCTCTTGTGGAATGATTGCTATGGGATGCCTTTTGCATGAGGTAGCAGCCTCCTGTGTGAAATGATGGCTCTTTGGGAAGACAGGGCTCAGAAGAGCCGTGTAGACTTGAGCTCCGATGCCCGTTCCCCTAAGTCTTTTCCCAAAGCACACTTTAGGACAGGACAGTTCGGATTCTCCTCCAGCATGGCTCTCCATCAGGAGCTGGGGGGGGGGGCTTCCCATGACTGCTCCTTCAGTTTTTGCAGATGAAGGAGCTGCCCAGCCTTGCTGTAGAGCGGCTTTCCCAGCTCCAGGCAGGATTTAGAGTACCAAGCTCTGCCCCCCAGTGCTCCACAGCAGAGATCAGGCCCCCAAGGTGCTGGAGCAGGTCACAGGTTAAATGAGCAGGAAAAAACCAGAGCTCAATTCTGAAGTCTGCACAGTCACAAAACACCAAATTGATTTAAAAGCTTATTTCTTCAGATGTCTTGAGTGAAGAACCAAGCGTTCTGTACGTCACAGACACAATCGGGAAGCGGAAGACAGTTCTCTGGGATCATGGGAAACACTTAAGTACCGACTCTGAAACAGATACTCTCCAGATTAAGGCTTTGCCATCCTGAACCATTTAGATAGCATGAGAGAGAACAGACATAAAAAGGAGAATTCGGGCAGGAATAACAGTGGGGGGGGAGGGCAGAAAAATTCAGTTGGGGCCTGGAGGTACATGTGGTCTAGCCCCTCTATCTTACATAATCTGAGACCTAGAAATGGGGTACCCACTAGAAGTCCTGAGGGTAGCTGGAAAGGCCTGATTTGAGCTCAAATTACATTATGGCTGTATCTTTCTAGTTTGTCATCTTAAATTTTTATCAAGGGCCAGTGAGACGGTAAGGCCTTTCTCATCAAGCAAGCCTCACAACTCCAGAATATGATGACTGGGTCCCACATGGTACATAGAGAAAAATCAACCCCTGCAAGTTATCCTCTGGCTTCCTCTCTCCCTCCCTCCCTCTCCCTCCCTCCCTCCCTCCTCCCTCTCTCTCTCTCTCTCTCTCTCTCTCTCTCTCTCTCTCTCTCCCCCTCTCTCTCTCCCTCTCCCCTCTCTCTCTCTCCCTCTCTCTCTCCCTCTCTCTCTCCCTCTCCCGCTCTCTCTCTCTCCCTCTCTCTCTCTCTCTCTCCCTCTCTCTCTCCCTCTCCCTCTCTCTCTCTCTCTCTCTCTCTCCCTCTCTCCTTCCCTCCCTCCCTCCCTCTCCCTCCCTCCCTCTCCCGCTCTCTCTCTCTCTCTCTCCCTCTCTCCTTCCCTCCCTCCCTCCCTCTCCCTCCCTCCCTCTCCCGCTCTCTCTCTCTCTCTCTCTCTCTTCTCTCTCTCTCTCTCTCCCTCTCTCTTTCTCTCTCTCTCTCTCCCTCTCCCTCCCTCCCTCCCTCTCCCTCTCTCTCTCTCTCTCTCTCTCTCTCTCTCTCTCTCTCTCTCTCTCACTCTCTCACACACACACACACAAAGAGATACAAGTAAAGGATTTAGTAGCAAATTCTTAGATGACTTGGCAAGCCAAGAAGCCACAAGACTGCCCGTGCCGTGTGGATTTCAAAGGCTGATGTTCAAGCCCTCTACTCTCTGCACATCTGTCCGCCTGTTCGATTGAGGAAGTCACAAGCTGGTGTACAGAAAGCTCTTAGCACTGCACCTGGACATGATAGGGTCTCAGTGAGTGCTAACTGCTGCTATTAGCAGATCAGTCTCACTCCTACTCTATCTCAGGGAAAGAGCAACAAGTGTGAAGAGAGCACAGCAGCGTGTAAGCTGAGCTTCTTCTACTGAGAAGACCGAGTGCAGGTTAAACTGAATCTTAAGGAGATTCCCCGGGAAGTTCCCCGGGAAGCAATCCCTGGCTTTCAGAAGAGACAAATCTCCAGTCTTGCTCCCACACACATCCTGCCTTTGAGTGGGTGCCTGATTTGCCTGAGGACCAGTGGGCATGGCCCACATAGAGAATGCCACCAAATGCTTCCAGCCTGGTGCAGCTGAACCACAGTGTCAGCACTCAGCGGAGGGGGGGGGACATGGCACAGCATTAACCATGAGGCTGGCCCCA
Source organism: Cricetiscus sungorus (assembly GCA_030556225.1). NCBI lineage: Eukaryota > Metazoa > Chordata > Mammalia > Rodentia > Cricetidae > Cricetiscus > Cricetiscus sungorus. Next base: position 23,905,598 of record JANBXA010000190.1, on the reverse strand, counting down.
CTGATTCAGTCACCCACTGGACCTGGGCAGGACAAGAGACGGGAAGTGGCAGGTGAAACCAACAGTGAGAAGGCTGGCTCTCTCTCTCTCTCTCTGTCTGTCTGTCTGTCTGTCTGTCTGTCTGTCTGTCTGTCTCTCTCTCTCTCCCTCCCTCCCTCCCTCCCTCCCTCCCTCCCTCCCTCCCTCCCTCCCTCTCTCTCTCTCTCTCTCTCTCTCTCTCTCTCTCTCTCTCTCTCTCTCTCTCTCCCCCGTGCACCTCGCACCCACCTTGTGGCACACAAACGCTGTCCACATCGCGCAGGTAAGAAAAGAACGCACACAGGTTTGGGGACACAGACGGGGATAACATGGAGAGCCCCTGCCTCTTTCCCCCAGCCTCTTCCACACACTGCCCGTCACACGGTCTGTCAGGCTGCCTTGCCACCTTGTCCCACCCCTCAGGGAGAGACGGTAAGTCAGGATTCTTCCAGTTGAAAACAAAACAACTAAAACAAGAACGGTAGTTGGGCATTCTTCTAGCCTTGGCATCCGTGTTAATGGCAGTGGCTAGCGGGATGCCGATGGGGAAGTGCTGAACTCGGTTTTTGTCTGTCCTTCTCAACGGTCCCCAGGCACCCAGGGAAGTAACCGAGCATCTCCGCCCTTGTCCTCCAGGTTGGGGAGCAGCACCTTCAAAAGCATGCAGCGCAGGCACACCACCTTGAGGGAGAAGGGGCGCCGCCAGGCCATCCGGGGCCCTGCTTACATGTTCAATGAGAAGGGCACCAGTCTGACGCCCGAGGAGGAGCGCTTCCTGGACGCGGCTGAGTATGGCAACATTCCCGTGGTCAGGAAAATGCTGGAGGAGTCCAAGACCCTCAACTTTAACTGTGTGGACTATATGGGGCAGAACGCGCTGCAGCTGGCCGTGGGCAACGAGCACCTGGAGGTCACGGAGCTGCTGCTGAAGAAGGAGAACTTGGCACGAGTGGGCGATGCGCTGCTGCTGGCCATCAGCAAGGGCTACGTGCGCATTGTGGAGGCCATCCTCAACCACCCAGCCTTCGCGCAGGGCCAGCGCCTGACGCTCAGCCCGCTGGAGCAGGAGCTGCGGGACGACGACTTCTACGCCTACGACGAGGACGGCACGCGCTTCTCACACGATATCACACCCATCATCCTGGCTGCACATTGCCAGGAGTACGAGATCGTGCACATCCTGCTGCTCAAGGGAGCTCGCATCGAGCGGCCCCACGACTACTTCTGCAAGTGCAGTGAATGCACCGAGAAGCAGCGCAAGGACTCCTTCAGCCACTCGCGCTCGCGCATGAATGCCTACAAGGGACTGGCCAGCGCCGCCTACCTGTCCCTGTCCAGTGAAGACCCTGTCCTCACCGCGCTGGAGCTAAGCAATGAGTTAGCCAGACTGGCCAACATTGAAACTGAATTCAAGGTAACGCTCCTCTCGCCGTCCTGCGGGCAGGTGGCCCGGGGCCCCTCCATGTGTGTCCGATCGCGAAATGGGTTGTACGCCTATCTAAGGCGGGGTGAAACACCTTGGGTTCTTGTCTTTGGGGTTCATAGCAGGGGAGGGGTGGGTCCAGTCATCTCTGTCAAGTTAGGCCTGGGGAAAAGCAGCCTGGAGGCGGGATGTTTTAAACTACGTAAGGCTGGGCAGGGAGGGGGTGGCTATCAGTGAGTCCGTTCTGGCCCCGGATGCTCTGAAAGGATCCCAACACCCAAGGATCTTAAGTTTCTGATGGGGCTGGGACTTGGAGCTAGCACTGCTGTTTCACTGGCGGTTTTGACCATCAAACGTACTACTCTATCCCATCCAGGGCTGTGGTTTCAGAATGACCATGAAAAGAATTTCCACTTTTCTAAGAATTCTGAGATAGGGTCTTGCTATGTTCACCAAGCTAGCCTCCTGATTGTCCTGCCTCAGGCTCTGTAGGACTTGGCTTTCGAGTATGTGGTACATACCGGGCAGGGTAGTCTTTCTAAAATCCAGTGATGTGCTCGCTGCTGTGGCAGAGGCACGTGAGAGAGAAAATCAAACTCTTCTTAAATAAGGGCTCACTTTGTCGCTCCAGTGAATAAGGTCCAGGGTTGCCCCAGAATTCCGCCCCCTTGAGAATTCCTCGGGGGTATGAGGTATCCTCGGCCTATGAGGCCAGCTCCAAAGTTGGAGGCCGACCCCCAAAGGCTGTCACTGAAGAGTGATCTTCCACTTACACTGGCTACTGAAGTTTGCTCCCAGAGAGGATTGGTCCAGGCGCAGGGACCTCCTGACAGACGCTTAATAAGGAGAACAAGCATTTATTCAGAACTTGCACACATACAAACGACTCACCCGGCTCACCCATGCAATCTCATTTAACCTCAGCAACCATGTGCCAAGGGTGCAGCACCCCTAGTTGGCGTGATGGCGCGGAGTTGAAAGCACACAGTCAACAAAGCAGCCAGGCCCCGGAGCAGACTCTTAAGCCCTGCAGCTAACAGGTAGATACCTGCTCCTCATTCTCGTTCTCAGCATCAGGGTTGTACCTGCTTCGTGGAAATGAGGAGGGTGTGGCCAGAAGAGTGGAACCTAGACTCAGTAGATCCCATTTTGTCACTTGCTAAGAGAATACTCCACGCTGGGCGCCATGGGAATACAGGGAGGTATCACACAGAGCTGCCAATCAAGATGAGAAAAGATGTCACCTACAAGTGAATAACTCATTGTCCAAACAAGATGTCAGTGTGAGATGTGTCTCTGCATGGGGTACAATTAAGTGGTCAAGGCTGAGTCCTGCATCAGGCAAGAGGGCTGTGGCCAAGCTGCTCAGGCAGTTCTTGAAGGAAACACTGCAGTAGGAGTGGCCCCACTGAAACAGGTGAGGGTGAGGTCCACAACAGCACAGAGGAGGGAGGGGACAGAGAAGAGATCCCTACAACTGCAACACAGCTTCCGGGGCGGGGTCACAAATACATATAGTGTAGGCATGGATGGGGGAGCAGATATAGTGTAGGGATGGATGGGGGGGAGCAGATATAGTGTAGGCATGGATGGGGGGAGCAGATATAGTGTAGGCATGGATGGGGGAGCAGATATAGTGTAGGCATGGATGGGGGAGCAGATATAGTGCAGGGATGGATGGGGGGAGCAGATATAGTGTAGGGATGGATGGATGGGGGAGCAGATATAGTGTAGAGATGGATGGATGGGGGAGCATATATAGTGTAGGCATGGATGGGGGAGCAGATATAGTGTAGAGATGGATGGGGGAGCAGATATAGTGTAGGGATGGATGGATGGGGGAGCAGATATAGTGTAGGGATGGATGGATGTGGGAGCAGATATAGTGTAGGGATGGATGTGGGAGCAGATATAGTGTAGAGATGGGGGGAAGCAGATATAGTGTAGGGATGGATGGATGTGGGAGCAGATATAGTATAGGGATGGATGGATGTGGGAGCAGATATAGTGTAGGGATGGATGGGGGAGCAGATATAGTGTAGGGATGGATGGGGGGAGCAGATATAGTGTAGGCATGGATGGGGGAGCAGATATAGTGTAGAGATGGATGGGGGGAGCAGATATAGTGTAGGGATGGATGGATGGGGGAGCAGATATAGTGTAGAGATGGATGGGGGAGCAGATATAGTGTAGGGATGGATGGATGGGGGAGCAGATATAGTGTAGAGATGGATGGGGGAGCAGATATAGTGTAGAGATGGATGGGGGAGCAGATATAGTGTAGGGATGGATGGATGGGGAGCAGATATAGTATAGAGATGGATGGGGGAGCAGATATAGTGTAGGGATGGATGGATGGGGGAGCAGATATAGTGTAGAGATGGATGGGGGAGCAGATATAGTGTAGAGATGGATGGGGGAGCAGATATAGTGTAGAGATGGATGGATGGGGGAGCAGATATAGTGTAGAGATGGATGGATGGGGGAGCAGATATAGTGTAGAGATGGATGGATGGGGGAGCAGATATAGTGTAGAGATGGATGGATGGGGGAGCAGATATAGTGTAGAGATGGATGGATGGGGGAGCAATATAGTGTAGGGATGGATGGATGGGGGAGCAGATATAGTGTAGGGATGGATGGATGGGGGAGCAGATATAGTGTAGAGATGGATGGGGGAGCAGATATAGTGTAGAGATGGATGGATGGGGGAGCAGATATAGTGTAGAGATGGATGGATGGGGGAGCAGATATAGTGTAGAGATGGATGGATGGGGGAGCAGATATAGTGTAGAGATGGATGGATGGGGGAGCAGATATAGTGTAGGGATGGATGGATGGGGGAGCAGATATAGTGTAGAGATGGATGGATGGGGAGCAGATATAGTGTAGGGATGGATGGGGGAGCAGATATAGTGTAGGGATGGATGGATGGGGGAGCAGATATAGTGTAGGGATGGATGGATGGGGGAGCAGATATAGTGTAGAGATGGATGGGGAAGCAGATATAGTGTAGAGATGGGGGGAAGCAGATATAGTGTAGGGATGGATGGGGGAAGCAGATATAGTATAGGGATGGATGGATGTGGGAGCAGATATAGTGTAGGGATGGATGGGGGAGCAGATATAGTGTAGGGATGGATGGGGGAGCAGATATAGTATAGGGATGGATGGATGTGGGAGCAGATATAGTGTAGGGATGGATGGGGAGCAGATATAGTGTAGGGATGGATGGGGGAGCAGATATAGTGTAGAGATGGGGGGAAGCAGATATAGTGTAGGGATGGATGGGGGAGCAGATATAGTATAGGGATGGATGGGGGAGCAGATATAGTGTAGGGATGGATGGGGGAGCAGATATAGTGTAGGGATGGATGGGGGGAGCAGATATAGTGTAGGGATGGATGGGGGAGCAGATATAGTGTAGGGATGGATGTTTGTGGGAGCAGATATAGTGTAGGGATGGATGTGGGAGCAGATATAGTGTAGAGATGGGGGGAAGCAGATATAGTGTAGGGATGGATGGGGGGAGCAGATATAGTATAGGGATGGATGGATGTGGGAGCAGATATAGTGTAGGGATGGATGGGGGAGCAGATATAGTGTAGGGATGGATGGGGGGAGCAGATATAGTGTAGAGATGGGGGAAGCAGATATAGTGTAGGGATGGATGGGGGAGCAGATATAGTATAGGGATGGATGGATGTGGGAGCAGATATAGTGTAGGGATGGATGGGGGAGCAGATATAGTGTAGATATGGATGGGGGAGCAGATATAGTGTAGGGATGGATGGGGGAGCAGATATAGTGTAGAGATGGATGGATGGGGGAGCAGATATAGTGTAGAGATGGATGGATGGGGGAGCAGATATAGTGTAGGGATGGATGGATGGGGGAGCAGATATAGTGTAGGGATGGATGGATGGGGGAGCAGATATAGTGTAGGGATGGATGGGGGAGCAGATATAGTGTAGGGATGGATGGATGGGGGAGCAGATATAGTGTAGGGATGGATGGATGGGGGAGCAGATATAGTGTAGGGATGGATGGGGGGAGCAGATATAGTGTAGAGATGGGGGGAAGCAGATATAGTGTAGGGATGGATGGGGGGAGCAGATATAGTATAGGGATGGATGGATGTGGGAGCAGATATAGTGTAGGGATGGATGGGGGAGCAGATATAGTGTAGGGATGGATGGGGGAGCAGATATAGTATAGGGATGGATGGATGTGGGAGCAGATATAGTGTAGGGATGGATGGGGGAGCAGATATAGTGTAGGGATGGATGGGGGAGCAGATATAGTGTAGAGATGGGGGGAAGCAGATATAGTGTAGGGATGGATGGGGGAGCAGATATAGTGTAGGGATGGATGGGGGAGCAGATATAGTGTAGGGATGGATGGGGGAGCAGATGTAGTGTAGGGATGGATGGGGGAGCAGATATAGTGTAGGGATGGATGGGGGGAGCAGATATAGTGTAGGGATGGATGGATGTGGGAGCAGATATAGTGTAGGGATGGATGTGGGAGCAGATATAGTGTAGAGATGGGGGGAAGCAGATATAGTGTAGGGATGGATGGGGGGAGCAGATATAGTATAGGGATGGATGGATGTGGGAGCAGATATAGTGTAGGGATGGATGGGGGAGCAGATATAGTGTAGGGATGGATGGGGGGAGCAGATATAGTGTAGAGATGGGGGGAAGCAGATATAGTGTAGGGATGGATGGGGGAGCAGATATAGTATAGGGATGGATGGATGTGGGAGCAGATATAGTGTAGGGATGGATGGGGGAGCAGATATAGTGTAGATATGGATGGGGGGAGCAGATATAGTGTAGGGATGAATGGGGGAGCAGATATAGTGTAGGGATGGATGGGGGAGCAGATATAGTGTAGGGATGGATGGGGGGAGCAGATATAGTGTAGGGATGGATGGGGGGAGCAGATATAGTGCAGGGATGGATGGGGGGGAGCAGATATAGTGTAGGGATGGGGAAGCAGATATAGTGTAGGGATGGATGGGGGAGCAGATATAGTGTAGGGATGGATGGGGGGAGCAGATATAGTGTAGGGATGGATGGTGGGGAGCAGATATAGTGTAGGGATGGATGGGGGAGCAGATATAGTGTAGGGATGGATGGATGGGGGAGCAGATATAGTGTAGGGATGGATGGATGGGGGAGCAGATATAGTGTAGGCATGGATGGGGGCAGAGGGCAGAGCCCACAGGACCCTGTTCATCAGTCTGAGCACGTTGAATGTTATCCTTTAGGAAATAAAGAGCCACTGAAAACTTAGTGGACTGGGGACTACTTGGTCCCTTAGTGGTTAAGGGACTACAAAGATGACAGATAGAGACTTGGAAATTTGTTAGACGGGAAAGGAGGATGAATTAGAGGTGGAAACTGGAACTAGAGACAGAGGCTGTTCGGTTATGCAACATGAGGCCAAAGGTGCCTGCCTGTCAGGGGACGCTTGTCCCACACCCAGGGGTAGCTGAGCTCTTCTAACAGGGAGGTGCAAGGTCCCGCTGCTCCAACTCAGCCCTGGCCATTGAACAGCGATACTTCCAGATCCCTGTACTGCTCTTGGCCTCATGTGGACAAATGTGCTGGATGACCCAAAGAAGCTCCACAGATAGAGCTGTTGCCTCTCCCCTTGTCTGTCCAGAACCTCAGGATGAGGCCAAGGGCAGCCCAGGAAATGCCATAGGAGCTTTGCTTGGTGTCCAGCGTATGCAGGCTGTGTGCCAAAGGTGGAAAAGTAGGCAAAAAATGTTATTGGATCGGATTATCTGGATAACTGCATGGTTCTCTACTTACCTCACGCCGGAGAGCATGCCAGCCTAAATCAATGCTAGACCAACATTTGGAAAACATCTGAGGCATTTGTTTCTATTAGTGAAATCAGGAGTCTGCCATACACACAATGTCTAAATCTGGAGGACTTCTAAGTAAACGATGAAAATTGTGACAATTAAAGCTACAAACAGTGAGAAACATGTTCTACAAAGCAGAGGTTCACTCAAGAGTAAGGAACTAGCCGAAGGACAGGCGCTGGCTGTCCAACACCTTCCTAGTTAGCTCGTGTGAAATGCCGCCTTTTAGAATTCGGGTAAATGGCCGTTATAAATGAGCCTAACTGATGCTGCAGAACTTTCCCTCATCCATCCATCTCTGCACATGCACAGGGCAGCTTCGAAGGAAGTCAGATTGCAGCGAGAGAATAAAGGACATGTGGGCACGCTCTGCAAAGCACTCAATGAGTCTGTTCTGCTTTCAAGGGGTGACGAGTTGCTGCTTAGGTGACCACATTATGAGTGTGTCCGGATGTCATCAATTACATAGAGATCTGGGAGGAACACTGGAAATATGTCATCATATGTCACCCTTCATGTCCTTTAAAACATTCTAGAGTGACTTGTACTGGGTGGGAAACAAGATACATAATGGCCCTGAATTCAGTTGCCTTGGCTTTGGAATTGTTGTAATTTAACAGAATCAAGCATAGTGATTAGTAAGAATTATAACCAATGTCAAGGTCTCTGGTAAATGGTAGCTGGTTAGATGCAGCAAGCTGTAGTCTAATTGTCTTGGATCAAGACAGGAACTGAGATTTGACATGGTCACTAGAACTCGCTAGTGCCTCGGTGGTGCGTGATGAATGAGCAGGCATTCTGGGAATGCTTGATGAAGAGAACGGGAATTCCCCAGCGGAAAGCACTGTAGCTACTGAGACATATGATCACTCTGCGTGTGGTTAACACTCTTACACATGTGCGTCTATGTAATGGCGGCATTTGATATGCATTGTGAATTCGGATAGTTCTAAGGAAGGCTGCCAGCTTGGTGGGTGTTCTAGGTTACTTTCTGTTGCTGTGATACATGCTGTGACCACCAAAAGCAATATGGGGGGGGGGACTGGGCTGTGTCAGCTTATTGGTCAGTCCATCACTGAGGGAAGCCAAGGTGGGAACCCCAGACAGAAACCGGGGTCAGTGACTGAAGCAGAGGCCATAGGAAAATCTCACGTCTGGCTTGTTCGCTCTGCCTTTCTTAGCTGCCTTTCTTATACAGCCCAGGATGAATGATGTCACTCACAGTGGGCTGTGCCCTCCCACACCAATCATTAATGAAGAAAATGTCCTACAGACATGCCCACATGCCAACCTAATGGGCACAATTTTTCAGGGGAGGTTCCCTCTTCCCAGTTACTTTAATTTGTGTCAAGTTGATAAAAACTAACTAGCCAGCACAGTGGAGGGATGAAGCCTATACACTAAATAACTGAGATTGAGTATATGCTATACTGTGAGGGATGTGGGTGGCAAAAGGGGCCGTGTGTGTACATGTGTGTGTGTGTGTGTGTGTGCATGAGTGTATGCACAAGTGTGTGCGTGCACGAGTGTGTATGTGCGTATGTGTGTATGTGTGTATGTCTGTATGTGTGCATGCATGTGTATGTGTGTGTGCATGAGTGTGTGTGTGTGCATAAGTGTGTGTATGTGCATGAGTGTGTGTGCACAAGTGTGTGTACATGAGTGTGTGCACAAGTGTGTGTGCATGAGTGTGTGCACAAGTGTATTATTGTGTGTGCATGAGTGTGTGTATGTGTGTATGTCAGTATGTCTGTATGTGTGCATGCATGTGTATGTGTGTGTGTACGAGTGTGTGTGCATGAGTGTGTGTGTGTGTGTGTGTGTGTGTGTGTGTGTGTGTGTTTTTTCCTGGCTTTCCTCGAGGTGGCTCTTGGAGATGGTACTGCCTGATGGAGTGGTGAGGGCTGAGGAGAACTGAGGAGAGACTGAGTGACGTCAAAGCTTTGGAAGAAAGGTGGCAGTGTTGGATGCCAGGCCCTTTGCTCCTTCCCATTTTGCTACCATTCACGAGCATCTATGTTCCTAAGTCAGGGAAGGAAGAAGTCTGTCAGTGTGTCTGTCACTCATTGGTACAGGGCCAGCTCGGAGGCATGGTGTACTCCAGCCTGGAGCTCAGAGGGAAAGGGTAGAAGGCAAGAAGCTCACACTGAGGCCTCACCTTGCTAGAGCGTTGATGACCTTCCTGTGTATCAGTGGATTCTTAAGCACACATATTATGAAAAACAGACGATGAATTATGTATTGATGTTTTGCTGTCATTTTAAGATCCCTTTAAAAAAAAAAAAAAAAACTCTCTGGGCCTAAAATACCTCAAATTAAAAATGCAAATAATGATAAATCAGGCCGATTTACCACCTGCTGGGAGTCAGGCAAACCCACTGTGGAAGGTAAAGATGTTGAGATGGTAGTCTACAATCTGCTGGAAAACTTCTCAGAAGGACAAGAAAGAGTGGGGAGCATGTGTCTGTCTCCTGACACTGAGCCTGAGGACATCTGAGCTGTGGCCAACTGGAGCCTAGGGGCCAGGAGGCTGAGTAAAGGCCCAGCCCGGGCCAGAGGCAGCGAGGGAAAGCTGAGCAAGCCTCCAGTGTTGGGATCCATTCGTTATATGCTTTGGATTTTTAAATTGTATAAACCAACACCCTAAGAAAACACATTTCCTTGAAGCTGGCTGGTAGTATAAACAGATGTCTGCTTAATATGCAGGGAACAGCTTGAAGACTGGTTCTCTTTCCATTGGGAAAATATTTTCTTAAGCTGTGACGGCTGCAGGTGTTAAGGGAAGGTGTTTTGTGGGTGGGGTATGTGTGGAGGAAAATCTGGCAGAAAAGTTCTCAAAGCGCTTGCTTTTATATCATCCTGACACCCCGGGATCTGAGGTACCACACCAGCCCTGTGTGAGGACATCTGACGACGCACAACCTGAGCAGAGGAGAGAAGCTCTCAGGTGTCTGTCTGTCCATCAACGTGCTGATGATTATACACAGGCAGGTGCTGTCCCACACGGCGCAAGCGCAGTCCCAGCATATGCAGGGAGGTTGCAGTCTGAATGTGCCTGTCTGCTGGCAGTCTACTCCAGGGCAGTGCTCATAGACCCCAGTACTTGGGGGCAAGATCTGGGAGTGGCTATAACTAACTGCCTTAGGCCAGGCTCTTTGTTCATTTCACTATCTGAGGAGCAGCCCAACTGAGCATGCATCAATGAGGTGGCGTTGCAGGAAATCAGCTACTCGGTGTGATCACTGGATCCCAAACGATTCATAAGATTAGAAGCTGCTGCTCTTGTAGGTTTGTGCTGCTGAGCATCATTGTAAGGCAGAGTGTGGAAGCTGGGTGACAGGTATCTAAGTGGGACAAAGGAGGTCACCACACTTGGGAGGGTGTGGGAAGGGCGCGGCTCCAGGGAGAACCGGAACAGCCATGCTTTACTTCTTCAGCGTGGAGTAGGATCCCACTAACCATGGGATTTCCAGCACCATCTCCAAGTTCACTTTCTTGTCTGCAAGTGGAGGGTGGGAAGGACTGGACACGCGCCTGGCCTGGCGGATGCTTACTTCCCCACCTAAGCCGTCCCTCTTCCTCTGAGCTGTCCACCTCATGATCACCCGTCTCCATCAACTTCAGATGCCTCACCCACCTAACGTCCAGGAAATCCTCACACCCTCTAGTTGCTCACCAAACACCACCTCAATGACAAGGAACAAGACATTTGTTTTTTTCTGTAACAATGACAGAATTTACCCCAGGAGCTCTCAGTGTGGGTGGGGTTAAATGAGTTCAGGAATATAAGGACAGAGCCGTCCACAGAGAGCCCGACACTCAGGCATTGCTGACCGGTTTCCCTTTGGTCTCCTGCTGGCTCAGCCCCGCAGATTTCCTCACAGTGAACACGGCTTTCATCTTAGCACCTCTCCTTCTTAAAGGGTCTCCCCAATGTTAGCTAAGCGTCCCACCCTCTTGGCAGATCTCTGCAGAACAAGAAAAAAAAAAAAATCTAGGCTATACATGTGAGCTTCATGACTAGAAATGAGCCAAGCAAGTGTTTCCAATTGGAGAAGTGCAGACCACTGACATCGGGTGAGTGAGTGTCCTGCTAAAATATTACTGTGAAAAGAAATTACGTGGGCTGGAAAAAGACAGCCAGGAGGAGGGGGCAGAAGTGGGCAGGCAGCACCCATTCCAAACACACAGATTATTCTTTTGAAAAATGTCTCCATAAAAAATATTCAACACACACACACACACACACACACACACACACACACACACACATCATTTCCTACAGCAGTGCAGCTGTCAGTCTGAAATATCAGGATCTAAAGAAAATGGTGATGGCTCTTGAAGGAAATTAGCCCGTGAGAAGTGCCACAAATTAAATCAAATGAATCCACAAGGAGTTGCCTCTGAAAAGCAAAGGTCACAATGCCATGCAAATTGGTTATCTTATCTGCAGACTATCAGCATGGCCACGTGTGTTTTATCAGCAGCTGGTTATTAGTGTTTTGTTAGCAGTCGGCCCACATTTACATTAAATATGAAAAGCACTCCTGGGTGGGAAAGAGACAGCATCTAGAGACTCACGGATGACCTGTAGTTACTCTTTGAAAACTCGGCGCCTGACCCTTAGTCTGATACACGGGCTCTAGGCTGGGGACGGAGATACAGTGATGGTGTTCCCTGGGGAAGAGATGGGCGTTCTTCCGAGAGTCACAAAAATAAGCACGGCGTTCCAAACCGTAAAGTGAGATTCTGTTAGTTAACTTGGTGGGGTGCCCGACTCTGTGTTGAGAGATGGTGCGTGCTTAAAGATTTCTGCCAGGAGGTGATGCTTAACTAAAACCCAGGGCATGGAAGAAAGTAACGGGACAGTAGAAGAGCAAAGGGTTCCCAGCCCAGGAAAGGGGCATGCGCCAGCCCACTACAGAGCAGAATAAAGAGGCTCTCTTGGAATGGATCTGCTGTAAGAGTTAAGGGAGATGAGGCGGGTCACAGGGGTGCTGATGAGACGCACTGGCAGGGGTGCTGATGAGATGCACTGGGGGTGGGGGGCATGGTCAGAGCTGGGCCTGCATGTCAGGCAGACAGTGAACCACTGGGCAGACACTTCGGTGGGCGAGCGATTGGCTGGTATCTGAAGCTCAATAGAATCCAATCTTCTTGGTGTATAAAATGGGTGTGGGAGGACAGGCTAGAAGGCATTAGGAGACTGCTGTTGACAGACACTGCTCCCTGGAAGCAGGTGAAGGCACACGAGAGAAGTGTGACCAGCACACACCGTGAGCAGGTCGGTCATCACAGGTGGAGGACATGGCTGCCCCCTGGACATCCTTCTTGTCATGACTTTCCCAGGGCCCTGATTCAGTCCTGGGGTCTCTCTGGAGTGGGGAACAGGCTAGCCTGGAGGGGAGGGCTGTGTTCCACAGTCCACCACACTGCTGTGAGCCACAGGGAGCGTGGGTCTAGAGAGAGCAGGCTCAGAGGTGACAGCACCAGAGCAGGGAGGAGCACAACACATTTCAGCCTTCCCCCTGCATTTCTCCAACTCGGGATGCTTTGTCCCTCTCTGTTTCCTGGAGCAAGTAAGCTTCTTGTTGTTGTTGTTGAAGAATGGTTTGAACCTTATCTCTGATTTGTGTTAACCTGCAGCTTGTTCTAGTATAAGTAAAGGAGGCGAGAGCAGGCTACTGTGGTCATGAGGAGCAGCCTCCAACAGCACAGGCCTCGAAGGGGACCCACAGAGTTGGCATACTAAGTTTTTTTCTTTTGTTTTTGTGTTTTGTTTTTTCATCCGAAAGTGTAAGGGAAAAGACGCACACACCCTCTTCACTTCCTTCTGACTTCTTTTTATTCTTCTGTATTTTTATTTTTCCTCAACATCTTTCCTGGTGTTTGCCTTCTTTCATTCTTGATATTTTCTTTCTAACTAACTTTACTTTTTTCCCTTACAGCTTATATACCCCAGAAAAATCTGTCAAACAATATAAAAATTATAATGTAGTTACATTCTATTTTTCAAGTGAACGATTGCAGTGAATACAATTACAGGAGTAAACATTTTACTACTACAGGTGAAAACAGCTTGCCCCAAGAACCCACATACATTCATGTCCAAGCAACGTGTTACAGATTAACAGAGTGTGAGCCAGCCAGGCGTTTTCCTCAGCCTGTTCCATTGCTTGCAGGATGCATTTTAATGGTTACAAAGAAAGAGTCAGTCACCTTATTATTTATCCAATCTTATAAGAAGTCCTAGAAGAATCACAAATATAAACTTGTGTATATGAAAAAGAACCAGTCACCTCTATTTTAAATCCTCAGGGTGCATACCCACTCATAACAGTTTTTATATCAGGAAGTCCAGGGCAGAAACGGGCACAAGGAATTAATCACCATCCCAGCCTAGCAAGAAAGGCTCATCAGCCAATGATAACTGGGCTGCTTTGTTCTTGTTCCCTGACCTAATGAGTCCCTCACTCAGCTGTGAGCCTTTCCAAAACTTCAGACTGTCTTCTTGGGTTTTTCACATCAAAGCTATTTAATAAAAACATCTTAGTCTAACCTCAAGTTATTTTCAAAGCTTTGTTTCAGCTGTGATGCACTCTGAAACCTGTGAACACATCTCCCAACATTAAGGTTAATAGAATTTAAGCTAGTTGGGCTACTGGGACTCAATTGTTTTTCTTAATCATTAACCTGAGCCACAGTCTGTATGGCTCCTCAATAGAAACTCATGTGTTCCAGCTGTGTGACACCTCCTGGTTTATTTTTAATCCTCTGCAGCCTCTGCTTTATCAGATGCAGGGGCAACATGTTATCCTACCTTTGCCTATGTTAATCTAAACTAACCTCTATCATAATCCGAAGACTGAGTTTCTTTCCCGCCTGGTCCTGCCACCCTTTGGCCCCAAATAAACACACTGACAATTATTTTAATTAGAATCTGTTTGACTGATGGCTCAGGCTTCTTACTGGCTATCTCTCTCTTAGTTATTAACCCATAACTACTAATCTATGTGTTTCTACATGGCCTTATCTTACCAGAGAAGACTCCAGCATGTAACTCTTCAGGAGTTACATGGCTTTTCCCTAATTGTCATAACCCCTTACTATATTTATTAAAAACCTTCAATCATTAAAATCCTATTAAACTGACACTATTATTACATAAACTCATTGCTTCAGAAAAGGAAAAACTACTAAACAAAACAAACAAACCATTGCTTCAGTTAAACAGTACATCTTAGGAGGAAATCATCTTGGTAATAATCCACAGGTAACAATGCCCAGAAGAACAGGATATTTCCCAGAGATCATCACACTGCATTAAGGGCAGCTGGGATCTCCCAGACCCATTCACACCATGCCAGATACCAAAGAAAAATGCCAGTGACAAATGTGCAACTCACAGCAGTAGCCAGAGACATCCTGGAGCCAAGGCTTTGGGGGCTTTGCCTACTCAAGGTTCACCCATTAGTTCTGCTTCCTGGCGGGCTAAGCCCCTGAAGTCAGTTACCGCCTGTGGCTCCTCTGACATGGCCACTGGCAGAAGACGCCCCTTCCTCCCTTCCTTGGGTGGGGGTTGAGGATCGCAAGCCAACATGAGACTGAGTAAGGACTTCCAGGGCGCCCGGCTCCCTCCCTGGACAACCAGCTGAGCCAGAGTTTTCCACTACTGCTCTAGCCTAGTCCCCAAAACGTTTTGGCTTGCAGAAGTTTATTATACCCCATTACTGAGGCCAGCAGTCCAAAGTCTCGGTGTGAGCACAGGCTTGCTCTCTCTGAAGGAACAAGGACCGGACGGGCCTTCTGTCACCTGCTCCTGGTGGCTGTTACCAAGTCTTAGCTTGTTAGTGAGTTGCTCCAGTCCATAGCCTGTTGTCACGGGGAAAGTTCCCGTGTTTCCCTGTCTCCTTTCTTCTCCTTAGAAGTTCACCAATTACCGTGCATTGAGGGCTCACCCTTTTATAGCAGGGCTTCATCATAATTAGGTCTACCTGCAAATGACCTCGTTACAAAATAAGGTCGCATGCTCATGGTCCAGGAAAGACTTGATTTGGGGGAATGCAAAATTGAACTTCAAGCTCTAGGGGAAAGAAAGACAAGAGTTGATGTGAACAAGAAGAGGCCAAGTCCTAGACTCCGGGCTGAGCCTCACAGGAGGGCAGAGAGAGGCAGGTATCAGCGCTCCCAAGGACCCAGAGCCAGTGCCAAATTAGGATGTCAGTCTGAAGGGAACAAAGGGCTGGCGCCTTCTGATGCTTTCTGCCAACCAAGGGCAAATCATGAGAATTCCATAAAGGCGTGTGTGTGTGTGCATGTGTTTGTATGTGTGCACATATGTACATGCATATGTCTGTGTGTGTGTGTGCATGTCTGTCTGTGCGTGCTTGTGTGTGAGCATGCGTGCTCAGTGCCGTATGGTGTTTAGGGAAGAAGGATGGTAAGGGTGAGGCAGCTGACAGGAGCAGTGAAAAGAAACTTGGTTCCAAGGCACTGGCCTCTCAAGACTGAGGAAGTCATTTTCTAGTTTCAACTTGGAGATAATAAAAATATAACACTATTCATTATAGAAAAGGTTTAAAGTATAGATCAGAGTCAAAATTTATCCTACCATATAAATATACATACTTCAATGTTCTTTCTGGACTTCTCCTCACCCCATGTGCAAAAATGTAAATGAACAAGATGACCACTGTAGCTAGTTGTTTTTTGCCAGCCCGCCTGGTCCCACCACCACACCAGCCCCAAATAATAATACACAGAGACTCTGTATTTGATATAAGGATGTTGGCCAGTTAATAGTTTCTTACCAGCTAGCTCTGTCTTAATGATTAACCCATTTCTACTATTCTAAGTATTTCCACGTGGCTCATCTTACCGGCCAGAGCAGCTGGCTTTCTACCTCTCTGGGCTCTCCATGTTGACTCCTCCTTCCTCCTTCCTCTTTCCTCCTTCTCCTAGCCCCGCCTATCTTCCTTTCCTATTGGCCAACAGTGCTTTACTCATTAACCAGTATGAGAAACGTATTTACAGAATGACATCTCCCATCAGCCCCCACTAACAAAGCCCTACCAACGTCTGCTTCACTCCATTCCTGTGCTTTCAGCCTCCCCAGGATCGCCACTCCAGTGTTTACATGGACAGGGCATCTATAGCTCTCATTTGTTTGAGAAATGCACCTCTCCTTTCTACTATGCACCCAAAGTTCTAGGGGCTGAAAATAAAAAAAAAAAAATCATCAAAATATTATAATCTCCGCCCTTGTGGAATTCACAAAGACTACAGAAAAATATACTGACTTGTGTGTTTGTAAATTATTTAAAATATTGTGTGTTTGTGTGCATGGATTATAGAAAGAAGTGTTCTTACTTTCTTGTTCAGTACTGTGTGATCTACGGGACAACACTGATGGAGAGACCAGTGTTCATGTGGGTGAACCCCGTTCGTTATGCCTGTCCACTGTCTGTCAGGCTAACCGTCTGCATCTGCAGCTGTCCTCTGCCCATTCCCAAGCTCAGTTAACAATCCCTCGCCGGTCTCCCTGCCTGAGAATACTTCCTCACAGGCTGACACCTGTCTCTACAGAGGTGAAAGTAATTGCTATTGTGTCTCTCCCGAGATGAAATAGTGTGTGCCATTTTGTTCTATCACAAGGATCATGGCTGAGATTATTATAATAAAATCCAGATTAACGGAAGTATGGTAAATTTAGTTTTCTTTTTTAAGTTTCATGGACACTGGAACCTTCAGAAACAAGTCCCTATTCTTTCTCACTCCCAAACAGCAGTCACATCAGAGCATTCCAACATCAGGACATGGACATGAGCTATTCACTTAAGAACTGTGTCCTTTGTATCTGCCTGAAACAGACCAGATTGATTTGCTGTTCAAAGTCTGTGTTTGAAAACTCCCCACCTGGGGCTTGATGGGCACATGAGTAATCATTTTCCCACCTTCTCCTGGACCCTGCCTTTGTCCCTAGCCTCCCACAGAGATGCTTATGTTGGGAAGCCATTGGACTGTCCAGATTTGGTCTTGGTGATGGTGATGTCTAGGTTTTCTAGGGACAGATGTTTAATGAGTGGTGGTCTCCTGTGGAAACAGGAGACCATCTGTTTTTAGGCATGTGGAGACATATGGCCATGACCTATACAGCAGGCTGAGGAGGCTACCCAGAAAGGCTCTCTAGACTCCTTTTGGCTTCTGTGTAGACCACCATTCTTCTCCTGGCTCTGAGGCAAGGAGCTCAGTCGAAAATTTTCTTTATAACCACTCTCAACATAGACCAGTAAGGGAAAGGTGAGAGAATCCTCTCTTTCTGTGAATGCTCTGGGGGAAATGCCTTATGAGACCTGAAACCTGTTAAAGGCACCGGCCGTGCTTCTGTAAACATGTGACTTTGAGGGCAGAGTCCTGCTCAAAAGGACAGACATCTTTCCCTGTCTCCTACCATGCTCATTCACAGACGTGGTCCCCTTGTTTTTGGTGCAACTGGAGCTTCCTTTCACATGTAGGGTGACTTCCTAACAGATTTTCCTTTTTCCTAAACTACTGGTGTCCTAGCATCATCCATTAAACAATCTTTTCTCAGCGTCACTGTCCCCATCATCATATAGCAGGTCCCAAACTGCCCATGCTTCTGCTTCTGCACTTTCTAATGCAGTGCAGTGTTCCCTCTAGCTGTCATCCCATCCACTCCTCCACAATTTCACTGCTACGAGTATGTTTTTGACCAAGTTGGAGGATCCAGTGGTGATGGTGGTGGGAGGTGGTGGTGATGGCAGTGGCGGAGGTCATGGTGGTCATGGGTGGTGGTTGTAGTGGCTAATGTGGTGGTTATTGTGGTGGGCATGGTGATGCCACTCGTTTTATATGCATAACTTTGTCTTGTACAGTTGTGTCAGGAATGTATAAACAATCTTCGGTCCTGTCTTTTGAATACTATAACTTAGGTACACACACCCCTCAAGTTAGCGCACGACTCAATAGACATTAGTTCCTAGAAAACTCTGTCATCACCATCAACAGAACCAAACCTGTGTCAGTCCAGCAGCTTTGCAACCTAGAGCATTGTCTGTGGGAGTCCAGGGACTGCGGCCGTGCCAAGTCTACAAGAGGGGGTCACCTGAGGAAGATGGTGGGGGAAGCTATTAGCCGCCTGTCACCTCATTCCGGGTAGGGAGTTCTCATACACAGATTTTAAACAGAAAATGAAGCCATTTCGTTTCAAATCAAGCCATGTACTTCATTCCTCTTTAGGTTTCTTTTCAGTGTTTATTTCAGTAATACCGGGACGTTTGGATTTTGGACTACATGCAGATAAGAAGTCGTGTTTTTATGTAGCCTATGAGTCATGAGAAGCTGGTAAATGACACTTCAGCCCCTGGGTACAAAAGAGTCCATTTAATGCCAATCAAGAAATCAGAGAACTGCAGTTGACTGAACATTAAAAACTCTCTGTCACTCAAATGTAACAAGCCAGATATCTCTTTGACATTGATGAACTAAATGCCTTTCCTTCTATCCATTTATAAACCATGTGATTAGAACCAACTGCACGTGCCTCACACTCAAACACAGTATAGGGATCATGGAGGTGGTGAAATACGTGGTCCTAAAAATCCTAGCACAGTCTCCTTCAAAGCCCAAGCAAAGGGAGGGTGCACATTTCCATTTACTGAGTAACTGAAGCAGTTCCCTCCATCCTCACCCTCCTCCCTATAGATACAGTTCCCTCCATCCTCACCCTCCTCCCTATAGACACAGTTCCCTCCATCCTCACTCTACCCTATAGACACAGTTCCCTCCATCCTCACCCTCCTCCCTATAGACACAGTTCCCTCCATCCTCACTCTCCCCTATAGACACAGTTCCCTCCATCCTCACCCTCCTCCCTATAGACACAGTTCCCTCCATCCTCACTCTCCCCTATAGACACAGTTCCCTCCATCCTCACCCTCCTCCCTATAGACACAGTTCCCTCCATCCTCACCCTCCTCCCTATAGACACAGTTCCCTCCATCCTCACTCTCTCCTATAGATACAGTTCCCTCCATCCTCACCCTCCTCCCCTATAGACACAGTTCCCTCCATCCTCACTCTACCCTATAGATACAGTTCCCTCCATCCTCACCCTCCTCCCCTATAGACACAGTTCCCTCCATCCTCACCCTCCTCCCTATAGACACAGTTCCCTCCATCCTCACCCTCCTCCCTATAGATATAGTTACCTCCATCCTCACCCTCCTCCCTATAGACACAGTTCCCTCCATCCTCACTCTACCCTATAGACACAGTTCCCTCCATCCTCACCTCCTCCCTATAGATACAGTTCCCTCCGTCCTCACCCTCCTCCATCCTGCTACTGGCCAAGAGGTCAGGAGGTGAGGCCACATGGTCAGATCCCAGTAGAGGCAGTGATTCAGAAAACTAATACTTTGTATAGTGTCTCAAAATTACAGTGATCTATGAGTGATGGAGGTCAAAACAGAAAAGGGCTTCCAGAATGCTGGACGGTGTCATCCTGCCCACACCACCCTGATCTTTCCACCACCCCCTCCTACACAGTATGAAATTAACAATCATCAGTGGATTCCCAGGCTTCTAGCAAAGATTGCTAATTACTGACAGCAAAGGTTTTGAAGATCCTCCCTCCTTCCCACTCTCTCTCCTCCCTTTTCTCCTCCCTTCCTCTCAATTTTGTCACCCTCTACCCCATTCCTCTCCCTCCTGCCTGACCTTTTTCTCCAGGACCTCTCATCCCTTCACTTGCTTGAACCTGTCAGGTGAGAGCCATCAGTCTCTGCTTGGGCACATCAGCTAATAGCTGCCAGCCTTCACAGGCCGGGCCTTCACAGGCTGGGGTCTAGTGCTTTGTCTCTTGAGAGCGCTCTACAGCTCCCCTGCATATCATGTGACAAAGCTAGTTTGGGCCTTTTCCAGCCTGGCCTCAGACTTCAGAGTCTATCTGGGAACAATGTCTCTTCTCAGGTGATTATTAGATTTGAAGTTCATTCTCCAAAGAGTCTACTCAACACTTTGACACAGCACATTAGAAACTTGATGTTTTATGGGCTTAAAAACAGATATTTTAACATAAACATGGAAATGAGCTCCAGAAAATGTGCAAGAATAGAAAAAAAAAGTTTAAGTCAGGGTGAAAACATCAGGAGCCAGAACTAGTTCCTTTAAATAGTATCCGCTCTGTGCAGACAAATCTGGAAATCAGCTTGAAGCAGTGTTGGATCTGTCCTTCACTCACAGATGCCACACGAGTTCTGCAGAGCGCTCATGTGGTAGGTACACTTTAGACATTCTACAGGGAACTATATAGCTTGGAATCTTGTGGTCAAACTCTCCCAGGCCATGCCATGTCAGACAAGTGACTATGACATAAAAGAGTAGGATAAGGTGTGGACAGGGAGACAGCGTCAGGAGAACAGCAGCAAAGACCCAGGCTCTGTGGCATGACCTTGGCTGAGTCCTTCCATGACTCGACTTCTTATCCTCTTTCTGAAGGTAATCTTGAGCTACAGAAGCCCTTTATAACCCCCAGTGCTTTGAGCCTTTTCTGCTACCAATTTCTGTAGAGCATCACCATATACCACAAATGCACGTGTGCACACACACCACACACACACACACACACACACACACACACACACACACACCTTTGTAAACTATAAAGCACTAAACCCAGAATACTATAGGCAATCTCTTAACAAATAGCGTAAGCAGTTAAAACATTCACCTGCAAAGGGTAGTTTCCCTCTTTGTGCCAAGTCCTGTATTAGGGGCTAAAGATGCAGAGGGAATGAGATCTGGGCTCTGTCCTCAAAACAAGGGAAGAGGCTAAAGAGTAAGGAGATTGTCACAGAATGATTCGTGGTAGGGGAAACAACCAAACCAAACCAAAACAAAACAAAACAAACCAAACAAAAAAAGCCACGAAAGCACAAGACTAAGCAGTGAACTGGCCACTCCAGCAAAGCCTTCTCAGAGTAGAAACACTCTCAAAGAGTTTGGCAAATGGAGAGAGCAAAACATAAAGAATAAATGTGTGTGTGCAGAGGCAGAGTGGGCTCAGAGAAGGTGGGGCACAGGTGTGTGTGGAGGAAGTATGGATTCTGAGAAGGGGCTGGTGTTAGTAAGATATCACAAAGCATACTAGGACAATGAGTTTCCCTCATAGATCCTGGAATCCGGGTAGACTACGCTGTGGGCGGTAAACGGAGCAATCAGCAAGCTAACACATAAGTCCACATGTAAATGATGAGGGCTCACATCCTGACCATGACAATGGGTATGGGTTCCAGGGTCAGATGGAAGAGACATTTTGGATTTGGATCCATTGGTCTTGGTAACAAACTAGCAGAGAGAAGGATGAGCCTGGAATATGCGCTCTGGAGACTGAGCAGGTGGGGACAGAAAGCATCCGGTCTGAGGAGTCCAAAGAAGACTTGTGTGTTCGTTTAGGTGTGCAGACTTCGAGGGATCTGTTTGGTTGGTTTGAATGTGAGTCCAGTCGCTCCTTACACTGCAGGCTGGAGTCAGAGGTGAAAACCTGGGGTAAAAGCTGCCTGATGAGACCCCACGCTGTGGAGTTACAGGACATCATGACTCAGGCTCATCTTCTTAGCTCACAGAACAGGGGTAAGATTTATTTCTGTGTTATACAACCATTAATTAGACAAGCCAGTTTAAAACAAAACCTAGAATCCGACTTTTCTGAACACTTACAAGTATACCACACACAAACACACATCACACACTACATATACAACACACGCCACACATCACACACTACATATATATCACACACAAACACACACCATAAACACACATGTGCCACACACATCACATATCACATACCACACATACGCCACACATAGACAAACCACACCACACACACACATATGCACACACACCAAAGACACCACATGCCACACACATCACATACCACACACACACTGCATGCCACACACATCACACACCACACATACAACACACACATTATATATACATACATACATACATGCATACATACATACTTACATACACACACACAAACACACACCCACACCCACACACACACATACATTCCAGAACTATGCCCATCTATGTTCAGGATAACTGCCCTTCTTAACAAACAGCTCTGTTTCAAGACTTAAACCAAGTATTCCCCAATTGTTCTCAGATCAAGTCAAGGGTCCACACACTAACAGTTACTACCCTACCCCCAGCTCACTCCCTCCTTCTCTCTATCTATCTGTCTCCTCCTCCTCCTCTTCTTCTTCTTCTTCCCCACCCCACCCCCTCTCAATCTCTCTCATGTGTATGAATGATTTCCCTGCATGAAGTCTGGACACCAAATCACACACTAGGAACTGGGGTTGGGACCGCTGTTTTGGTGCTGGAAATGGAACCCAGGTCCTCTGCAAGAGCGGCTAGTCAGTCGACTTATGCACCATTCCTCCAGCCCCTACAAACAAGATTCTTAAGCCAAACTGCATATGTTAAATCAATGCATTATTTTACAAATCCTATAGGGTGCCATTCCTGGGATGGAGTATACAAATGTATAAGTTTGATTTGTTAAGTGTCAAAATATAAAGCACTGTGACAGGGTTATTTAAATGCAAAGAAGCTTGAAACAGCGTTCTCCAAGGATGCAGGGCAGTCATCCTTGAGTTATCATCTGGTAGTTGTGACAAGGGTCTTGGAACACAGGACACAGTGAGCGACCATGCAGGGGGGAGGCACAGGGAGGCCTTCAGCAGGGAAATCACAGCCCTGATCTGCCTAACCTGATTTTTGCTCTTTGTTTTATCATCAGAAGGCTCCACATTTTTTAATTACCACTTTGCCATCTAGCTATTAGTCCTTCCTAATCAATAGCATTTTCAGCAATCACAAGCAATTTTCCAGTGTGCCTCTATACATACCCTGCACCTTAACGACTCCTCACAACCAGTCGCAAGCACATTTCCTATTCTGAATCTATAATCAGATGACTCGTGACATAAGGCTCTCAGGGTGTCACCTGGGTTGTGACATAACGCTCTCAGGGTGTCACCTGGGTTGTGACATAAGGCTCTCTCAGGCTATCACCTCGCAAGGCCAATTTCAGATTAGTACCTCCCTCGACCGTTTGCACACAATACAGCTTGTACACAGTGCATGGACCATGTTTACTCTGAACTTTTGGATTTTTTTGTCTTCTATTTATCTGAGAAAAGTCTCAAATTTGTCAGATCCAAGGCACAAACAACTACAACCCGGGCTGAGGAAGCAGCAAATGTGGGTTCCCATCTCCACAGGGACTTTTTGTGTTCAGCACACATATTCCAAAGCAAAACAGGAAGGGTTTAAAAACCATAACGCATGCAAAGTTGTTTTTCCCGGCTCTACTGGTGATGTGTTATTAATATAAAAATGTATCTGTGTGGAAGAGAACAATCCTTTCTAACCGTATCAGATGTCGGCATGGTTAGGATATTATTTCTGTCTCAAGCATGTCACACTCTGAGCTCTCATCCTCCACACTTTAAATCTTAGACCATAAATGTTTCCCCAGTCACTTCCTCCCCTCACCACCACTGCACAGATTGTCCCCCTGCCCCGTGCGACATCACGAGACAGCCAGTCACACCCAAGGACAAATCGAGTGAAGACACTGTCCCACTTAGGGCTTTGGTGGCCACCCCGCCTGTAGAGTAGTGCTCAGGCTTATCAGGGATTGGAAGTCCTCTGTGGTCCGATTCTTGTGTGCTTGTCCACATACCCTTCCGTGTCTGCCCTGCAGCCCTGCCTGCACCCTTCCGTGTCTGCCGTGCAGCTCTGCCTGCGCCCTTCCATGTCTGCCATGCAACTCCGCCTGCACCCTTCCATGTCTGCCATGCAACTCCGCCTGCACCCTTCCGTGTCTGCCGCGCAGCTCTGCCTGCACCCTTCCGTGTCTGCCGTGCAGCTCTGCCTGCACCCTTCCGTGTCTGCCGTGCAGCTCTGCCTGCACCCTTCCGTGTCTGCCGTGCAGCTCTGCCTGCACCCTTCCGTGTCTGCCGTGCAGCTCTGCCTGCACCCTTCTGTGTCTGCCGTGCAGCCTTGCCTGCACCCTTCCGTGTCTGCCGTGCAGCCTTGCCTGCACCCTTCCGTGTCTGCCGTGCAGCCTTGCCTGCACCCTTCCGTGTCTGCCGTGCAGCCTTGCCTGCACCCTTCCGTGTCTGCCGTGCAGCCTTGCCTGCGCCCTTCCGTGTCTGCCGTGCAGCCTTGCCTGCACCCTTCCGTGTCTGCCGTGCAACTCCGCCTGCACCCTTCCATGTCTGCCGTGCAGCTCTGCCTGCACCCTTCCGTGTCTGCCGTGCAGTCTTGCCTGCACCCTTCCGTGTCTGCCGTGCAGCCTTGCCTGCACCCTTCCGTGTCTGCCGTGCAGCCCTGCCTGCACCCTTCCGTGTCTGCCGTGCAGCCTTGCCTGCACCCTTCCGTGTCTGCCGTGCAGCCCCGCCTGCGCCCTTCCGTGTCTGCCGTACAGCCTTGCCAGCTGCAGGTCCCTGTGCCTCTCTGCTTCTGTCCACCTCATGCCCTCAGCCTGGCTTCCTCTGCCTCTAAACCTGAGTGACTAATTTCTCCTTCTGGGCTCAGCCTTCCACCCTTACTTCATCCAGGGTGACTTCCATGACTGCCCAAACATGGGCAAAACCCATCTCTGATGGTGATATGCCAAATCCCCCAGACTCTCTTATCTGTCCGGTATTGCTGCATAGGACAATGTAACAACAGTCATCTCGAAACTCGGTCCTCTGCAAATGAACATCTACCCCATGTTTACAAGTCAGGGGAAGTGTCTTCCGGGCTCAAAGTGGGTAGCAGTGGGTGACAGCGTTGAGAGACCAAGACATAGCTCCACACTGCCGCCCTCAACAGCTGAGAGTTCTGCTTAGACTTGGGGGACCTTGACTCACCCTCAACTGGGGTTTGTTGCTTCAATGCAGTAAAGAATTTCAGGACTAGCTAGTTCAGCGAAGCAGGTATGGCAGTCTTATCAAAGACAGTTTAATACAGAGCATTAAGCATGAGCATTAAGGGAAGGAAAGACCCTCAGGAAGAAGGACACACCTAAGCAGAGGCTTTGGCTTTCCATAAGAGCACAAGCAAAATCAAGTGTGGGGGCAGGCTCCTACGGGAGAGACTGAGCTATCAACTGCCATGCGCACACCTTGGGGGCCTTTTGAAGTACATCTCAAGCTCGCTAGGAAGCCCTCTGCCCAGCTTCTGAGGGGAGAAATGGGTGAGTATCTGCAGACATGCTTGGTGGGGTTATAATTTAATAGAGCCACATGGGAGAGGTTAAATATAGGTCCTTTCCCTGTGAATAGGGTCACAGACAGGCTGACAAGAGTAGGTTTGTGTCCAGACAGAGGGAAAGGCCCCGGGCAGCTGTTAATTACCCCGAGGCTCTGCTCTGCTGCTGCCAAAGCCTCACGGGGTTCCAGAGTGGCTGCTTCTTACTCTCTGCTGTGTCCCCAGATCTCCCCACCTGTCTCCCTGACCCAAGCCCTAGGAAACATTCTCCTGGGAGCAATCAGACCCTCAGGGAGATGACAGAGAGTGAGTGATGTCCCCAGGCCTAGGTTGGAACCCCAGGCTGTCATTCCCACCCTCATGTTGTCTCTACTGACCACTGTCGGTGTCGGTGGGAAAGGAGCGGCTTCTCCTGGGCTGGACGCCCTGAGCCCTGCACACCTCAGCTCCTCCTGACTGCCCTCCTGGCCCTGGCCACCTTCGTCTCCCCTGGGTGACTGGAACAGCGTCCTCACTGCCCTTCTGCTTCTACCCTTGCTCCTTGCAATTCACTCCATCCCAGCAGCCAGACTCATCTTCCAGTGCACGCATCAGATGCTGCCCCAGGTCTTCCAAAGACTTCCGTCTCCCCAGAGGGAGACAAGGACAGTCCTCACAAGCGCTGTGTGGACATCGGCCATCTGCTCACTGCTGCTCCCCTGGCCTCACTGGCCTCATCTCTTCCTAGTCTCCTTAGCTCGCCCTGTCCCGGTCACTGCCCCGCTGACTCTTCCTCGCCAACCCGATGCTCTCCCTCTTAGCTTTGCACTCGTCTTCCTTTGGAGACTGTCTGGAACATACCACAGATTTGCATAGCTGTCTCCCTCTCCTCCCTCCGCTCTTCACTCAGAATCACCTCCTGGGGGGGGGGGCTGCCTCACCATCCGGATAAAACAGTGCTCTCTCTAGGCAGCCTTCCCCCCCCCAGGAAAATGCAAGGCCCATGAGAGTAGCAGCTACTTTGCTTATGGTTGCCTCTCCAAGACTTAGCACAGCCCCTGGCATGCAGTGAGCGCTTAGTGGCCCTTTGCTCAGGGGCTACTTAACACTCACCACATATACTGGTGTAACAATGTCCCCGTGGACGAGGGGAGCCGATGCTGCTCCTCCTTGTAGCTCCAGTGCAGGGCAGCTCAGTGAGCACACACTTTCCAGGGGGAAGTTCCTGGAAGTCACTCAGACTTTGCACTAGCACGTTCTTACCCAGTTCCTGCATCTTACCAACAGCGTTTGTTGCAAAAGAAGTGGTTTTCCAGGGATTACTACAGGCTGAGTGTGGACTTGATCTCCAAGAGAGCCCACCATCTAACTCAGCACAGGACTCCCATTGGCATCATTTACTTTGGGCCAGCAGCCTCACAGGGGCAAGACACGCCTGCCCCAGCCTCCACGGGGCCTTGGGGGCCCAGCTGGAGCCTGCACCACAGAGGCACGGTTCACCTCAGGTGTGAAGCGAAAGCTGAGGGAACCCACGGGTCTTCCGTGAGAGCTCTGGGCACATGTGGCGTGGGTATGCTCAGTGGGTGGACACTTCAGAAAGAGCACGCACTTCTAGTTCGGCAGCAACTGCAACTGTCATCTTCAGCCACAACTGCACAGAGACCCCAAAATGTGTCTGTTGTAAGCCACCTGCTGTGACTCCTCAGGAGCTGAGCTGGCATCCTGCCAGGCTGCTTCTCCGTGTTCCTGCGGAATGAGCTGCAAGGCCCTCCAAGCCACTACAAGGGGACTCTGAAGAGCTTGTGTTCACCTACCAGTCCCATACCTGCCACCATGCAGACACGGGGATGGGTGGGCCGGAGACACACCATGAGATCAGGAAAGGTGTGCAGAACCAACGCACTGGGCAGAGTATCACATGGCACGCTACCTCTCGCCTGCCTTTTGGGGCAGTGTGCAGGGTCCCACCTGTCCCACAGGTCAGTGCTCATCCTACTAACCAAGTACGAAGTAAACCTACCCATCAGTTCATCTAGCCTCACTCCCAGGCCTCCCCTGGGTCTGCTAACACCAGCGAGGACGGGGACATCAGCGAGGACCGGGGACACCCTCCTTCCTCTGCCTGGCTGAGTAGTGCTGGGTTTTCAGAGTGTGCTGGAGCAGTGAGTGACTATCAAATGAGAACTTACCTGTACTAACATACCATTCCCCAGTCTGAATCCTGGCTCTAACCAAGTCTCTAGACTTCAGTTCCCCACGCAGGAAACAGAAATGTCAACAGTATTCACACCCGGTTTCCCATGAGAATGTGACCAGCAGGATAGGTATGGCGGCCCGAGACTTGGCACAGAGCGTGCATTCAATAAATGATAACTAATAGTGGTGACGCTTGCGATAACTGTACCTCTTAATATTGTGCTTCTCTTAGCCGACTTCACAGGTCTGTCTGTGATAGAATAGTACAGGCCGGATGAATTACAAATAAAACACACGAAAGGAAGTTGGGGAAGCCAATGTTTAGGCGTCCGCACCCAGTGAGCGCCTCTTCCTTCCTGTTACATCCCACGGTGGGAGGTGGGAGACAGGGAAGTTCAAAAGATGAGAGGATTGCCAGTGCAGCCTTTAGCTCCTGTCATAATGAAGCCACTCCCTCAGTATTACTCCAGTCCCAACACAGGGCGGGGCCCCGACTTCGTTACTTCTTACCAGGCCCTGACACGGCTGCACTGGGAGGTAAGATCCTAAGATGTGAGGTTCTGGCAACACAGCCAAACCATGGCAACTAAACCAATGGTGCTCAAGCCAACCCCATGTGGAGGCATGCTGGGGGGAGAGGGCCCTTCGCACATTCCGCTTGGACTTACCATCCTAACTCATTTCCTCAGTCACAGCTGGGAGCAAGCACTGTCAGAGTGGAGGCATACGTTTACTAGAAGGGAGTGTGTGTGCACAGTAGGGTGAGTGTGTGTGTGTGTGTGTGTGTGTGTGTGTGTGTGTGTGTGTGTTATGTGCCTGCATGCATATGTGTGTGCATGTGCGTGCATTGTACACACGTGTGTGTGCATATGTGTGTATGTGTGTCTGTGTGTGTATGTGTACCATGTGCCTGCATGCATATGTCTATGCTCCTATGTGCACATGTGTGTGCATACCTGTGTGTGTCTGTGTGTGTGCGTGCATGTGTGTGTGTGTCTGTGTGTGTCTGTGTGTGTATGTGTACCATGTGCCTGCATGCATATGTCTATGCTCCTATGTGCACATGTGTGTGCATACCTGTGTGTGTCTGTGTGTGTGCGTGCATGTGTGTGTGTGTCTGTGTGTGTGTGTCTGTGTGTATGTGTACACGTGCCTGCATGCATGTGTATGCTCCTGTGTATTCATGTGTGTGTATTGTACACACGTGTGTGTGCATGTCTGTGTGTGTCTGTGTGTGTACATGTGCCTGCATGCATATGTCTATGCTCCTATGTGAGCATGTGTGTGCATACGTGCGTGTGCGTCTGTATGTCTGTGTGTGTGCGTGTGTGTGCGTGCGTGTGTGTGTCTGTGTGTGTGTGTGTGTGTGTGTGTGTGTGTGTGTCTGTGTGTGTGTGTCTCTGTGTGTGTGTGTGTGTGTGCGTGCATTCACAATAAAGAACTGCCAGGACAGATAAGAGGTCATGGAGGGACAGTGAGGTGTGGGCTGCAGGGATTGGGTTTGGAACCCCTGTGGTGCCAGCAGAAGGGCAGGGAGCTAAAGGGAGGCCCTGCTGAGAACTCCACAACAGAAAACCATGCAGCATCCTTGCTTAGGGTGGGTGTGTGGAGTATGTGGGCTTCTCTATAAACACATGAGCAAGCCTGATGTGCCGAGGAATTCACACAGTTCATGCACATGACCAGGCCCTGGTCAGGGTCACCAACCACTACCGTAGCATGCACGGGGATGGATGCCCTCTCCAACGGGGCTTGGTAAGCCTTCCTCTGGAGAATGTTCGCCCTTGCTGTGTCTCACACTGCCTCAGCCCCCTAGCTTTTGCTCCTCTGCAGGCCTCAGCTCCCACCCTGCCTCCCCCTTGACAGCCCCTGCTCTCTGCAGGTCAGTGACATGCCCAGCTCTGTCCCAGGACACCGTGGGCACCTGGGTCTTCATTCGGTTGCCTGTAACTTTCATGCAAGGGCTGTTTTATTTACATTTGTATTCCCAGTGCCTGGCACACCATGGCAACTAAAATACACTTGCAGGGTTAGTGGGTGTGGCACCTGAGTTTCCCAAACAGTGTTGTTTTCCTGAAATGCAGTTTTGCCCCTAGGCAAGCCTCTGAATCCAACAAAGGAACTGCTAAAAAGATCAACAGTCAAAGTAATCTGCTCCTTCTGGAATTTCACAGCTGTGTCACTGTGCTGAGGCCCTCACAATGTCAGTGGCTGCAAATCAAGTAAACCAAAATCCAGGTGGGACATTAAAGTATCCACAGAGACCCTGTCACACTGCCTGGTACAGAGGCAGTGTTCCCTGCCCAGGGTCCCGCGTCAGAGTGTCAGCCATCAGAACTCTGCCCATCCACCCCATGCCCAGGGTCCCGCGTCACAATGCCAGCCGTCAGAACTCTGCCCATCCACCCCATACCCAGGGTCCTGCGTCACAGTGGCAGCCATCAGAACTCTGCCCATCCACCCCATGCCCAGGGTCCCGCGTCAGAGTGTCAGCCGTCAGAACTCTGCCCATCCACCCCATGCCCAGGGTCCTGCGTCACAGTGCCAGCCATCATGACTCTGCCCATCCACCCCATGCCCAGGGTCCCGCGTCAGAGTGTCAGCCATCAGAACTCTGCCCATCCACCCCATGCCCACGGTCCTGCGTCACAGTGCCAGCCGTCAGGACTCTGCCCATCCACCCCATGCCCGGAGCTTGTGCCCTCTGCTTGTACCACACACCCAGGGCTTCACAGAGTGAAGCAACAGGAGTGAATCCAACACAAGCATTGTCAGTTTTATTCAAACAGGTACTGGAGGAGCTGAACCAAGATAGATAAGTATACATGATGGGGTTCCCGGAAAGCTCCAGATCGTTACAATGTTGGCCAATTCTTGTCCTTTGCTGTACTAAGTGATTTACCCAGAATCCCTTGTTCTTTGCAAAAAAAAAAAATCAGCTTGCTCTTTGCAAAAACCAAAAACACACAAACAAACAAAAACCCCCGATAAATAAAGTAAAAGTATTGAAGGAGCTCTACCCTGACCCGACAAGCTTTGCAGCAGCTTGGGCTTACTGATACGGCGAAGGTGAATCAAACAATTAATTGTAATTTTCACTGTATAATGAGCACCGGACTCTGGTTCTCACCTAGCATCTCACATCTACCAGTTGATTTCAATTAAAATGAATGAGAACTCAGCCAAGCATGCTAACTCTTAGCACACACATCCGTCAAGCAAGCAAGAATTACACAGAAGGAAGTGCACTAGGGCTGGTGCGGCACGAAGTCCTGTGTTAGCCGCAGTGCCCCACGTGTGCCCTGCGTGCCCAGTGCCACGCTGCCCATTCGTCTGTCTCAGCTCCCAGAATCCTCGCACCATCATGTGATGAGGCATTTCTGTCAGCACCAGGGGAAACCGTGTCTGTACAGCCACTGAGAAACTACCTAAAGCCTCAGGCGTCTTCCAAGTACCCCAATCCATTCTTGCACCCCCTTCCTTCATCTCCTGTATTTTCCCACTCCGTTCACTGGGACACACCCTTCAGCAAAGTCGCCTGACATTCACTCTGTCCCTGAGAGGTGCAGTGGCCCCATCCTTGTTCTAAAGAGATGCTCCCTCAGGACACAGCCAGGGCAGCTTCAGCCCTGACAGTATTCGCAGCCCTGGGCCTGGGGTTGAAGCCGGGGCCCCTGCTGCTCATGGCCACGCCTAGGCCTTACTCTGCCTCTCATCCCAAGAACATCCGTTTTTGAATGGCACGCCATCAAACCATCCCAGCCACTATTCATCACTGTTGCCAGTGTGACAGTGTGGCAGTGTGACAGTGTGAGAGTGTGACAGTGTGAGAGTGTGACGGTGTGGCAGTGTGACAGTGTGACAGTGTGACAGTGTGGCAGTGTGGCAGGTTGGCAGTGTGACAGTGTGAGAGTGTGACGGTGTGGCAGTGTGACAGTGTGGCAGTGTGGCAGTGTGACAGTATGGCAGTGTGACAGTGTGGCGGTGTGGCAGTGTGACAGTGTGGCAGTGTGACAGTGTGGCAGTGTGACAGTGTGACAGTGTGGCAGTGTGATAGTGTGCCAGTGTGACAGTGTGGCAGTGTGACAGTGTGGCAGTGTGGCAGTGTGTCAGTGTGTCAGTGTGTCAGTGTGACAGTGTGGCAGTGTGGCAGTGTGGCAGGTGACAGTGTGACAGTGACAGTGTGGCGCACTGCAGGGATGTCTCCCACAGTCACTCCCCACGGTCTCAGCTTACACTCTCCGTGTTTCTGTATGAGCTGAGCGCACATCACCCTTGCAGCTCCTGACTCTCTGCTGGCGGTCGCGGTCTTAACCTCCACCTCTCCCAGTCACCATGAGCTTCCTGTGCTTCCCATCCGTCACGATCAACAAACCCTTCACAATCGAAGCATGCACACCATACTCTGACTTCAGCCCCCAGTGTCTCCATCTCCCTTAAATCTGCAACTCCACCAACAGTGTCCCCTGGTGACCCAGAGTCCCTGATGCAGCTATCCAGTTCCTGATGCAGCTATCCAGAATCCCTGATGCAGCTATCCAGTCCCTGATGCAGCTATCCAGAGTCCCTGATGCCGCTATCCAGTCCCTGATGCAGCTATCCAGTCCCTGATGCCGCTATCCAGTCCCTGATGCAGCTATCCAGTCCCTGATGCAGCTATCCAGTCCCTGATGCAGCTATCCAGTCCCTGATGCAGCTATCCAGTCCCTGATGCAGCTATCCAGTCCCTGATGCAGCTATCCAGAGTCCCTGATGCAGCTATCCAGTCCCTGATGCAGCTATCCAGTCCCTGATGCAGCTATCCAGTCCCTGATGCAGCTATACAGAGTCCCTGATGCAGCTATCCAGTCCCTGATGCAGCTATCCAGTCACTGATGCAACTATCCAGAATCACTGATGCAGCTATCCAGTCCCTGATGCAGATATCCAGTCCCTGATGCAGATATCCAGTCCCTGATGCAGCT
Organism: Cricetiscus sungorus; assembly: GCA_030556225.1. NCBI lineage: Eukaryota > Metazoa > Chordata > Mammalia > Rodentia > Cricetidae > Cricetiscus > Cricetiscus sungorus. Next base: position 23,872,837 of record JANBXA010000190.1, on the reverse strand, counting down.
ATCCAGAGTCCCTGATGCAGCTATCCAGTCCCTGATGCAGCTATCCAGTCCCTGATGCAGCTATCCAGTCCCTGATGCAGATATCCAGTCCCTGATGCAGCTATCTAGTCACTGATGCAGCTATCCAGAGTCCACTTTCCTCTCCCTCTAAAGTCTCCTTGTCACTGACACCAGCTTCAGTCCCCAAGCCATCATTAAACCACTCCTTTATGTATTACTCAACTCCTTGGTCCCTCTGGGTTTTCTGTTTGGAAAATCCCAACTTTCCGCCTACTCTCTGGTCACCCAAGAAGGAGAATGCATTTTAAACAAAAAAGTCACATTAACTGACCTCATCTTAAATTTGTACCATAAACCTCAAATGAGCGCTTTTGTGGTATTTATTTTGTTTTAGATTTTTATTCAATAGAGCCTTGTTTTCCGCTGTTCTCTAACTCCCTATGCAGCACCGGGATAGCCCTAAACTCTGCTACCTCCTACCTGCACCCCCCAAGTGCTGCTGCCTCCTTCATTCCAATATTCTACCCAAACTGTACCTGACTGCTCCTCAAATCCACCACCTCCCGCAGTCCTCAGCCCTTAGCCTCTGGTGTGTATATGTAACTCAGTAAAGGGAAAGGGAGGCAGGAGGAAGGGAGCAGGAGGGAGGGAGGGAGGGAGGGAGGGAGGGAGGGAGGGAGGAGGGAGGGGGGAGGGAGGGAGGGAGGGAGGGAGGGAGTTCGCTGTTGAGGTGACAAACACCTTAAAGGAGAAAGGGTTCACTGGCTTACAGTTCCAGAGGGACAGCTTGAGTGGTGACAGGAGAACACAGCAGCAGGCAGGGAGGGCGTGCTGGCAGGAGCAGGAAGTGCATATTGTACCGTGTTCAGGAAGTGGAATGTGAACAGGACCTGAGGCTACAATAGCTCAAGGCCCCAACTCTCCAGTGAGCTCTGTCACCTAAGGTGCCACCCCAGCCCCCCCACCCCCCACCCTCCACACACAGCACCACTAGCTGGGGTGCTCAAACACCCCAGCCTCTGAGGGACATCTCACATCCAAACCACAACAAGGAGGGAGGAAGCAGGGATGGAGAAAGGAGAAGGGGTCACCTGGCCCTCCTCCTCACGGCCCCCACTTATCCCTGCCTCTTCTGTCCTTCACAAGCCCCACCCACGGCAGAACCTCCCCCCACAGCATGCAGGGACGGATAGGAGACCGCAGGAGAGCTGTGACTGTGAGATGAGGTATTATCGCGTTTACAGCACTTTGGCTGTAACTGCTACTGCAACCATCTGGGAACCCAGCTGCAGGTCAGAAACCAAAGCTCCTTCCAGGTCCACAGCAGGCAGGCACACCTTTGCTAACTTAGCTCCCTTTTCTGCTCTAGTGGAGGCTTTCAGTAAATGTCTGCTCCTGTAACTAGATCCCTGAAGGGAAGGGTATGGAGAGGATTTGAAGTCCACGCTCTTTTGAAATTTAATTTCTAAGATTTCCATTGAGGAATGAGTGTCAATTGCCCTGAAGTGTGTGGGTGTCCCCGCAACATGGACCCGAGAAGGCCTTCGCTTTTCCCCATGGGCAGTGGGTACTCTTGCTCTCCCTCCGGACTTTCTCTGTCAATCACTTGTCAATCACTTTGACAAAACTGACAAGTTGGAATTCTTCAGCAAAATCGAGAAAACTAAGAACCTGCTAAATAGATATTAAAACAATAAACTCAGCACCAAAAGTTCACTGTATCAACACGCTTTGCTGGGCGGTTTCTGTTTGCTATCTGTGTTAGAATCAGAAATTCATCTATAGATTTAGCTCAATATCACACACACACACACACACACGAGCCAACATAGTTTCCTAAACATATGAATAAGTTTGCTATTAAGTTTATGTAAAAGAGGAAAGGGTTTTACTTTTAAAAGCCTAACATTTAAATGCATGACAAAGCTGAGGGGTTCAGAGCATCAAGCCTTGGCATTCAATGTAAAGCTACAGAAATAAAGACAGAGAATCCATGAAAAGATAGGCTATATAAGATGATATGTTTGCTCCAGAAGTAAATTACTAAATCCAACATGCACTTATCATATGTTCAGCCACCCAGCCCTTAGTATTTACTCTAACGAGTGAAAATGTGTACACTGACATTTATAGCGGCTTTCTTCTTGTTTGCCAAAGGGTAGGAACAACCAGGGGCTTCAGCAAGTGAGTCACAGACACTATCTGGGCTGGTACGACCACACACAGGCTTCACCACAGAAAGAAATGAACTTTTAACGCACATGACAACATCCATGACCTGGAAAGAGATTCTGCTGAGGGAAAGAGTCTGATCTCAAAGGCTCTTTTTCCCATTTATATGCTGTTCTACAAAAGGCAAAACTCTAGGGCTCCCAACTTGTATGGCACAGACACAGTTCATGGACACAGCCACATATAGCCATCCACAGCTGAGTGACAGGGTGGCTCACCAGCATCCACCAGTCCCCACAAGGTACAAACACCTTCCCCATCACTTTCCTACAGAGCAGAATCGAGTACTGCCTGATAGGACATGAAGGAAACAGGCCCAGGCCTACACAGCAGCTCACTAAGATTACAGCCAGGCCCACATTTGGATAACCCCACACCTTCTGGTTTTATGGGCGTCAGAGGCTTTGACAAGACTTAAAAGAACTTCATCTGCCCTGTGGCACCAAGGGACACTATCTGTTTCCTATGCTATTGCAGTGATAAAATGATACAACGAAAGCAGCTTGATAGAGGAAGGAAGGGTTGCTTGGTTTTTTAAACCTTTTTTCGTTTTACATACCAACCCCAGTTCCCCCTCCCCTTCTCCTGCCCACCCACCCCCATCCCACCGCCACCCACTCCTCAGAGGGTTTGTTAAAGCTCACAGATCATGGTAGAGCCATGACACTATATAAGGAGGGGGCCTAGGACTGGACACTTCTCTTTGGGACATTCTAGAATAAAATATAATGAAAATAAGTCAACGCCGAATGCAAAAAGTAGTTATTTGGGAATAAACAATACAGGGTGGTTAGGCAGGCTAGAACCGGGTGAGGATGTGCGTGGAGGAAGAGGCTGTCGCCCCGGGGCAGGGAGGGGAGGACTGAGAGCCAGCTACAGGCTGGGACAGCATTATTAAATGGGACAATAAGACATGTGAGAGGACAGCTAGAGACAATGGATGTGGACAACTCTGTTCAGAATTTTGCTGTCACATAATACAGGAAATTGGAACCGTAATGGGAGTCAGGAGAAATTTATTTTTAAGACAAAAATAAAGGTGTGTGTGTGTGTGTGTGTGTGTGTGTGTGTGTGAGTGTGTGTGTGTGTGTGTGAGTGTGTGTGTGTGTGTGTGTGTGTGTGTGTGTGTGTGTGTGGCGTGCGCGTGCACTGAGCCAGGAGGAGGGCAAGGAAGGAAGACTGCAGGCGTGTCCTAGAGCATCTGTGAGTCGGGGAGCTGGACTAGGAAGGAGCGGAGGTCATGGTCCACGGTAAGAGGGGAGCAGGCTTCCTGAGTGCAAAGGCCCTGGCACAGTCCGTGTGCTGCTGTGATCCCGACAGCTTCTCTCCCGACAGCAAACTCGGAGCATGGCCATTCTTGTCTGAGAGTACTTTCTTGATCCTTTGCCTTTGCCCAGCAAACAAGCCCTGGCTGACCTCTGTCTAATGCAGAGTGACATTCTGGAATCACTAACTTAGGACAATGCCTGCACTGCTCCTGAGTCAGGCCACTGCCTCCTTGCTGAGGCATCCAGGCTTCAGGAGGGCAAAGCCGTCCTATTTGCCAGCTGCGGGCTGTGAGTCTGTGAGTTGTTGATTGTGACTAACAGACATGTGCGTGATTTCAACTAAGACATCGCAAAGGAAACCTTGAGGGAGAACATCCGGGGGAAGGCGGTGTACCAGCGACGTGAGATGTTCCTTCTTTCCAGCATTTGGAGCATGTCTGGAATCTGAAGAGAGACAAGTTGGAGTGTCACTAGGACAGGAAGTAAAATCCTCCCAAAGATATTCAGAAAGATGTGCCTGGGGGAAGAGAGACCCAGGAGTGATCCATTAAGAAAGGAAAAATGCCAGGCGAAATTCAAGGCCTAGAAGAGTATATTCCACAGGCGGGAGCATAGGAGCCATAATTTGTTAGACAAATGCCTGTGTGGAAAATAAAGCATCGTGTTAGACGTGAATTAGAGTTCATTTTTTTAATTGATTTTAATTGATGAGACAGTTTTCCAGAACATGAAAAAGCACACCTGTGGACATTTTATTTTCCTTCCAGTTCAGCCTCTCAGCCATAGCTTTCCTGTAAAGCCTTGTGGGACAGACACCTGTGCAGACCAGGGTGACATTGCCCTGCAGTCTTAGAATTGACTTGGGCACAGGGACCTGCTGCTTTGAAAGAGCCTGGGGGCAGGAAGGGGGCCCATGGCAGATACACAGATCACTGAGGGGCAAACTTAGACGGTAGATTCCTGGGCCCAAGCCCTGGGAATTCTGGCTCAGTGAGCAGGGCGGTTTCTAGGACTCTGTGACTTCAGTTGGACCCACGTACCCAAGGTAACTGGCGAAAGTGGTCCATGTGGCTCACTAACTCTGCTAATGTCAGCTTAGAGAAGACAGCCCCAGTTGAGAGCCTGGCATTTGGGACCCGGCGCAGGCCTCTGGCTCCAAGGCCTTCCATGGCTTCACTGTTGGGGGCCAGCGCTGAGCCTCCCTGCTATGTTGTACAAGCCACCCTGTGGGGCTCAGTGTGACGCACCCTGATTTCTCTTTATTCTGTTAGAACGATTACAGGAAGTTATCTATGCAATGCAAGGATTTTGTGGTGGGCGTGCTGGACCTGTGCCGAGACACAGAAGAGGTGGAAGCCATTTTAAATGGGGACGTGAACTTCCAAGTCTGGTCCGACCACCACCGTCCAAGTCTGAGCCGGATCAAACTCGCCATTAAATACGAAGTCAAGAAGGTAAGCTCCCTCACCTTTCCTGGCCTTCTTGCCTGGCTTTGCAGGGCCCCTGGCCTAGCTTCATGCTCATGCATATTCATGTTCCCACAGAGTGACTCTGCTGACACCCAAATTCTGCCTACACAGGGAACTGCCAAGTTTGCAGAGCTACTCAGATCTCACCGCCCCTTCCTACCTGGGCTCCCATCCCCGACAGACAGAGAGGAACCACAACCAGCCCATGAGCAGGCCTTGAACCTGGAGACAGACTCACAGTCTCCAAACAGAACACACTTGCTGAACAGCTCCCACAGGCTAGCAAGCCAATCCTAGGCCTCACTGAGAAGCTTGTTCCTGAGCTTTGTCTCTGCACCCAGGGATAGTCAGAGAGGACGCAGCTTGGAGAAAAGGGCAGGGGAGGAGCCGTGGACCTCAGAGGCTTAGAGGGAGCTCACTCCAGAGACGCCGGCCCTTCATAGAAAGCTGGAGTGGCTGTCCCAGGGAAAGCTCATCCCCTGGCCAATACACACCAAGGCGTCTTCAGTGGCATTGTTGCTCAGTACCCCACATGTCCCCAGCCAGAGGTACACTGAAAGACACTATCTCAAAAAAAAAGAAAAAAGAAAGTTTTAATTAAATGCATTTAAATGCCCCAATTTGGGTTCTGGGCATTTGTTCTCTTTCTTAATTATTCAAATGGGGGCAGGCAGGGGGCATAAAGCAGCCATCAACAGAGGACATAGACCTGTGAGAACCATCTTGGGAGGGCTTCCATATTTCATAAGGTTTCTGCTCTTTTACTTCGATAATAATAATTATAAATCCTGAGGAAAATGTATTTCCCCAGGGCTCTGAGTCCCAGAATCAAAGCAGAGTTCTTCCAAGTGCTGGGGGAAGTCAGATTTCAAGTTCAAATCCATTTTCTGAGCTTATGAAAAGCATCTTTACCCTCACCCCAGAGCTCACGGCTTTCCATTTTGCTTTGTTTCCAACCAAAGCACACAAGTCTCAATCTGGAACTGCCGAGACTTTCCACGCCCTTGGGTGCAAACACGCCCTGCAGTGGGGGCCGAGTGACGATGGTGAAGATGAGCCTGGGGTTCCTCCAAGCCTCCAGGCACCCCACCCGTCTTCACCAGCCAGAGCAGCTTCCTGCCCTCCACAGGGCAGGACGACAGGGTTTGAAACAGCCAGGGAACAGCAGACACGGAGGGGCGGGGCAGTTTATAGTCACAGGATTTGACTGTTATAAGCAATCACAACAGTGCATGCCTTGGAGACATTGTCATCCCTCCCCCGAAATATAAATTCATATCTCCAGCAAAACTGTCATCTGTCATTGAGGGTAGAGTCGCCCAATAAGCCTGCATAGCTGGCCGCTTCCTCAGAGCCACATCCCTCTTTCATTGCCAGCTAAGGGTACAAGTGATCCGATAATGAATGAGATAGAAAACCAAGCCCACCATGGTCATGATGGCCAGGGTCAGAATAAAAAGGTTCCATGAGGGAAATTATCTGCCCTAATGGAATTTTCCAATTAAGGGACTTAGGAAGGTCTATGGAAATACCCACCATGAATGTCAAGTGCCTGCTGCCTCCACAAGGGGAAGATGATAAAGGGCCTGTGTGGAACGCCAACCTTGCTGATTGCAAAGACCTTCAGACCATGCATGCCACCATGCAAAAGCAGACAGCCCTGCAGCTAGCTTTTCTTGACATTTGTTCTATTGTGAATTACTAATGAAAATGCCTAATATTAGAAAGGTGCATGAGTCATATGATGGACTTCTAGCTTTAACTTAGGAAACTGAGCATACTTTCATAACTACAGTCTTACCCAGGACATTTGAGTTACAAATGACAAATATCAAGGCCAGTGTACAAGTACATTGCCTTTTGTATCTGAGATGGATGGATGGATAGATGACAGACAGACAGAATATAAAGCCTAAGGTCCTGCATATATGCTGCTATCAGTCCATTAGTACAGAGATCAAGTCAGACTAGCTATTCTTGACATTTTCACAGGCATCTGATCAGGTATGATCATTAAAAAGAGATGCAGGAAAAAAGATTTTATGTTCAAAGACAGATGTCTTTGCTTCAAGACACCATGGAGTCCTTAATATGTGTCACTACTCTCACAGAAAATACAGCATGCCTTACACAACCCCAGAGCTCTGTCTCAGAGTGAAACATTGCCCCTGTATCATTCTGAGTGAGGGGAACACAGGTTTAGCCTCTCTGACTAGGAAACACTTGCATGTGGGTGGCATGGGACCACCTCCCTGCTCATGCACAGGGGAGATGCAGCTCATCTGAGCAGTTGTCTCTCTGCAGGGCTTAACCCTAAAATCCAGCCCAGTGTCCACTGCCATTAGATGAAGGAAAGCGGGCCCTGGTAAAGACAGCAATCCTAAGCTAACGTCAGGAGACAGATTTCTAGCCTAACTCATATACTATAGCCTTGTGGTCTCAGTCAAGTCACTGAAGCAACGTCATGTTCCATCTGAAAATGTAGATGCCTGAGCTTATTATTTGTAGAGTTTTCGCAAATTTAATCTGAAAATGAAGCAAGACTCTATAGATCAAATGGGAAACACCGTTACCACTATCCAATAATGACTGTCTTTAAAGACTCTAGATGTCCTACTATCCCGAGACATTCTCTAACTTGTCCTGTGTTGTCTCCCCCAAGAATGCTAAAAGTGGTCCCATGGTAGGGACATCATCTAGCATAGAATTCCTCTTGAGTGACCAAATGTCCTGTAGAGCTGCAACTACCCTCCATGACTCCTGTTTAGGAGCATAACTCAAGGCAGGAATGGTGGCCCAGGCCTTTAATCCTAGAACCTGGGAGGCAGAGGCAGGTGGATCCCTGTGACTTTGAAGACAGTCTAGTCTACAGAGTGAGTTCCAGGACAGCTAAGGCTAGGAACATAATGAGACCCTGTCTCAAAAACAAAACCTCAGTAATCCAACACTTGAGAGGCTGTGTTGGAGATGTGGCTAAGAGTGAGCCCAGTGAAGCCAATTCTGGGTCTTACCATTTATTAACGGAGTCACTTGAGCAGACACTTAGACTCTGTGTTCTTGCTTCTCTCATCTCGTAAGGCCAACTTCACAGGCTCTGATGAGCCGCACGTGGAATAAAATATGTGTACCTTAAATATGGCCAGACCTCAGCCACCTGTGGGTATAAGGGAGGTAGTTAATGGGCTCACTGCAGCAGCTTACAGCCAAGGAAGTGTGTTAAGGGCTCACTGGAGAACATCTCTGCTACCCACCCCAGGAAGCAACTTCACCTTATGAGAAATCAGAGCTAAGAGCCTATCCCTCATGCTGCCTCACACCAAAGCCCTAAGAGATCATGCTACCCAAAAGCTACTCAAAACCACCCCCCAACTTAGGCTTGTAACTGCTCAAAATGTTTCATCATCTTCTTGGGCCATAAGCCAGTTGAATAAGCCAGCTCGTGTCTTTCTCCCTCTCAAATCCCCTTCTCAAAGGCCACCTTCTTCCACAATCTTCCGACTCTAAGTAAACTCAGGATATTTCTAGGCACACCCTCTGGAAAGAGTCAACTACCCTAGGTGTCAGTTTCAGCTCAGCGGGACCCAAGCTTCATTCATAAAGCAAAGCCAGTGTATGGCATGTGGTGTGTGCTTGGTGACTGTCACAGAGACCGAGAACCTGCCCTGAGCAGAGTGTACAACTAGTCTGATGGAGAACATGGCCTCACTCCTCTCCATTGCTTCATGGTCTGTGAACTTAAAGGGGTGATGTCCGCCTTCCCTGGGGAAGTGTTAGCCGGGGTCACTACACAAAGACTGATACAATTGCAGTCCAAGGGAGCCACGTGACTTCCTAAGCAGTGGAATTTGCAGTGCCATGCATGTGGTACACTGTTCTTACAAGTATAGAAGATGCAAGAGTCAAGGGTCATGGGGGTTTGTGCAGTGGTCCCCGAAGGCTGGGAACTCCCTGGCAGACATGCCCAGAGACTCGTCTCCTGATGATTCCATGCTCTGTCGGTGTGACAACGCATGCTAACATCACACACCAAGCCAGCAACCTCTGTAATTCTGTCTCCCTGATGGTGCCCTCATTTTGAGATTCTTTTATGAGCACAGGGACAGAAACCTGTAAAACTGCGTCCACGACTCGAGGGATTCTTTCCTTAGAGAGCACCGAGAGGAGAAGGGCTCAGTGGGAGAGTATTTAGCTACAAGGAAGACTGCCCATTGGTGGGGGCCATTTCCACCCATATCATTCAGCCTAGACTTGGGCCAGACGGACAGCTTGTGCTCATTTTATAGACACAGCATAGATGGATCCATTTTTCCACTGGAAAAGCTGCTGCCAGGAGTCAGAGCTTGCTGCACAGCCGCACCGCACAGCAGCTAGGAGCATGAGTGCACGTTGCTTGCTTGCCGGGTACATGGATATAAACAGACTACCTCACTCGCTAGCCTGGGGGCTTCTCGGGCACATCACAGGCTGTTCTAACCTTCTAGAGCCTTTCGAGAAAGACAAAGGGAAGCCCAGCGGTAGTGACAAGGGCTGGCACTTTCTCCCTTCTTCATCCTCCAGGGACAGGACACTGGGGAGAGGCAAATGTCCTCTGTTGAGTCCCATTTCATTTCCTCTGTCTGCACAAAGCACAGGCAAGGCCAGTGAAGGACGGGGACCTGGGGACATGAGGCCGTTCCAGAGGACCTCTGAGGGGCCAGTCAGACAGGCCCCCACTGTGATTCCCTGCTGCACACTGCTCTAGCAGATGCTCAGAGTTAAGATGCAAGCAAGCAGCCTGGCTGGTCAGGCGCTACCCGAGACTACGATCTGCCAAAGCATCCATCCTCAGCCTCTTCCGGGATTCCTTCCCTCACTTCTGTGACTCTAGCCTGGCCATGTGGCACAAAAGTGACGGGTATCCATTCCTCACCTGGCTTGCAAGTGCTGTCTCTTACTCAGGGGAGTGTGGGTTCCCTGAGCAGGAAATGCTAATGAAGGAAGGGCTAATCAGGACAAATATATGTGAATCATGATCCCCTTTCTGCCTGGAAACCCTCCTGTGAAAAGCAGTGGAGAAATGCCAGGCAGAAGCCTGCCTCCCTGTGTTGAAGTCTCAAGGCCCTGGCATTGTAGACATGTGACTTTACATGAGTAACTTCATCTTAGGGCCTGAGTTTTCCCATGTATGTATGAGAACATATAACCTAAGAAACAATCTCCAATATTTATTAGCACGTATCAACTGAGAAAATGGTATGTGCATGATAGATTACCATGTTGGTTTCATATGGAGAACTATCCAACTAGATATACACCTCTCAGTTCAGTACCACGAGCTATAATATTTTCAGCCAGACCTGTTTGGTTTGGTTTGGTTTGGTTTGGTTTTTTTGCTGTGAGGACTGGCCAGGGTAGCAGTCCAACCTCCACGCAGTGTCGACTCCCCTCAACAGCACCAACCAAAATCATCTGACCATTTCAGTCTCCTCCTGAAAACAGAGGAGACAGAAACACCCTCTGGGGAAATCTGGACTCGGTTCCAGACTCTGGGTCGCACAAAGCCCTTAATTCTCAGCCTCCAGGATAGGAACTGCAGTTACCCAAAGACTTTGTAGGTCTCCTCACTAACACAGCCACCTGGGAGCTCTGTGGCAAAGACTCTCCCAGCGTCCCAAGCAGCAGGCCTTGGGGACACATCAGTCCATACTGCCAAAGCTCTCAAGAGACTCCGTTTTGGAGCGTGAACTCTCAGAAGGAGGGGTCTCCCTGACACATCCGCATCCCATGTGCTGAGGCAGAGTTCAGTGGGAAGACAGAGGCCTTGCTGCTTCCTCAATAACTGTAATTAGCTCTTGTGATTAAAAACACATCTAGCGCAATCCAGATGAGGTTCGAGCACAGACTCAGCACCTCCAATGGTCTACTACCAACTGTGTCCCCGGGGGATTAGAAATCTAGGGAAAACATCTTGCTCTCCAGGGAATCTCTGGCAGTCTCCTAGGTGAGTCCCAGTGGGTCCTGCAGTCAGGGAGAGGCAATGGGGATTTTCCCGAGGGTTTCAGATCATGAAAGAAACCGTTGAATGTTTATAGCTGGTCCCAGCAAAGCTCCCCTCTCATGAGCCTTCGTCATTACTGCATTCCCACATTCCACCCTGCCCAGCTCAGCAAAAACTGGGGGTTGGAGGGACACAGTCTGTGGAAATGCCCATGTGCCCCTCTGCCCTTCTACAGGCAGGCTATAAAATGCCTGACAACATGTTCTCTGAGGAAAAGATACCATAGATAACTTGCAGAAGGGACCCCTGGTCCTGGAGGTGGGAGCTGCCACTACCTCAGCAGTGCAGAACATGGCTGCCCCTCTCGCCAGCCCCTCTACATAAACAAGTGTGTGAAAGGATCGTTCTGAGAAGCACTTTTCTCTTTGGTTATCATGTTTCCCAAGTCGCATAATTTTAATGTGTGCAATCCTGCCCGATGGGTGCTGAGCTGGCTCAGAATTACATTCTGAATTGGGGGTCAGCAAGTAGGGAAGAGTGTAGGGCATTTCCAGCGGGAACATAAACTCCTTATCATCCCCACAGAACAGATGCAAACCATTTACCATCACAACGTTCAAAACCGAGAACTATTTTCAAATTGTCATTTTTATCCCATAAATCAAAAAGACCTTAGAAGTTTCCCCTAAGTTCCTCTGTCTAGGTCTGTTAGACCTAATGCTAAAGACCAAATGTACATTTTGATCTTATTTTTTTTGGTTCTAAAAAACCAAAAAAACCATAGATTTAGACTTTTAATGAGGAATTGCTCTTTCACAAATTCCTTCCATTATGTCCCATAATGAACCGTTCTTTTTGGACATTTAGCTGTCTGAAGACATTTGCAAATTTTCTTTATGGAAGGGGAGGGCAGTTTTGTAAGTATAATTACGGATGAAAGTTTGCTTAATATGGATACATTAGTTAATGTAATCTGAGCCACAGTTGACATCATGCTTGGATGGTATTAGCCTCTAAGTGATCTTCCTGTATCTTCTCTCTCCATCACACACACACAGAGAGAGAGAGAGAGGGAGGGGGAGGGGGATCCCATCTGGTCATGTCCAGGCTGAACCTTCTATCTCATTATAAGCCTGGCCGCCTTTGTACTCAGGAGTACAGTCTGTGACCATCATGGAGGAGCAGAGCCTGGGGCTGGGCTCGTGTGCTCACAATTGGTCAAAAGGGTGATGTCAGGAGACTCCTGCAGAGGTAGGGTGGTGTAGAGAAGCCAGTGGTGGCTTCCAGGAAGTCTATGGAAAGCGGCTAGCATGAGGTGCCAGATAATGAGGCTGGAGCACCCACCCTCTGCACTCTGTCAGCGGTTGGCTCCCAGGCAGCGGTTCTGAAAGAGTTTGTCTCTCCTCAGTGAGCCCTCAGCACTCACGCTCCCCTCTCTTGCTCAGGGGGACCCTGGCAGGGTGGCAGCACCTCTCCCTTCCGCACCTTAAACCCAGCCATTCCCCAGGGCCCACAGCTGCCGAGTTGCTTGGTCCCCGCCTTCCTCAAGCCCACACCACCCTGAAACCCCTCCATACCTCCCCGATTGCCTGCCCCTCCTGTTCAAACCCTCCACACTCCACACCAGCCCCTTCAGGCTGCCCCGGATTCGGAGATCTATCTTCTCAGAGGGCATCCTGACTTCCTCATGTCAACTTGATGTCACCATCTATCCCTTCCCCACAGCTGCTCTCCGTCCCGGTGTGGTCCTTTGTGAGAACATCATATGTTTTTTCTATTTATTTATTTACTTACTTTTTCACTTAACATGTAAATCCTGTGTTTACAGTCTACACTGTTTCCTTAACGTAGGACAGACCCAGGCAAGTAGCCTCAAAATTATTAACTTAATCACCAAATAAATGAATGACTCTACCATATCTGAGCTTTTATCCAGAACCACAAGTTCAAGGTGAAATGCATTTGTAAGCTGTGGGAGAGACTCCCAGGCTTTCTTGAGGCTCTAAAGGGGAGGAGCAGGACCGCAGCCCAAGTGTCTACACTGAGGATCAGGCACCTTGCTCTCAAATCCCAGTCCCCAGAAACCAGATCATGCCTGACAGCTTTACTGTACTTTTAGAAAATAATTTGAACATAGAATTCCATCTAATAAAAGAATTAGTAATTTTATCTCCAATTGCATCTAAAGAAATAAAAAATTAATCTCTAGTTATGTACTTGTTAGTATACTTAGGATAACAGCCTATGTAATAAGTATGCTAACGATAGAAATAAAGTCTACAAATCACTTCTTATTCCATTTACTGTGGGATCTGACTGGGTGCACCCTGTGAGACTGCTCTGGCCACTCCCATTTTCATGGGTGTTAGCCTGTAGAAGAGGATGGGAGGAGGGGCCTGCTCAACCGTCTGTGATAATGTGACAATAAATAGAACCCAGCCTGTATATGATAAAGGGCTACGCAGGGACCTGAGTGCAGAAGTTCACTGGACAGGAAGAAGAGACTAATCCAGACAAAAATGCTGGGGAAAGTGTCATCGAGAAAGAGGTGGCTTTTCTGAGCCTGGCTTTGAAAGGGGGAGCCAGAAATGGATGGAAAAATAAAGCTGTCTGCAGTACAGCACGGGAAATGTGGGCTTGCAGATGGTCTGGGGTAGGAGGGGGGCTGGGGAGCAGGAGCAACATGAAAGGGGAAAGAGCCCTAAAATAGGAGGGAACATGGCTGTCTGGGAGGGGCTGAAGGACAGAGTCTGCTCTGTCACAGGGAGGGGCTGCTCAAGGGACAGTCTTCATCTCTTATTATGTTTATTATGTGACACGATGAAAATAAGAACCAATTAAAAGTAAGACAATATCATACAGCCCTGTACCTCAGCCATCAGCTGTTTAATTTGTTTTCAGTCTTCTAATTCTTTCCTGTGTGCATACATATATTAACATACTTTTAGCTTTAGAGTAAATGATCTCATAATTTAATTCATTAATAAATGGAAATGCTTTTCGGTATTTTTAGTTACTCTATGTTAGCATCTCTCTATCATTCACACTTAAATATTATTCCATTACAGTATTAGTTACATTTCTCATTACTGTGATAAAAACAAAACAAACAAAACCAAAAAACAGCCTGACAAGAGGCTGGAGAGAAGACTAAGCACTTACTGTTCTTGCAGAGGACCCAGGTTTGGTTCCCAGCACCCACAGTGGATGGCTCTGTACCTGTAAACGTGACACCTACAGTCACCTAAGAAGGAACCCTCAACTGCAGGAATTTCCCTATCGCATGGGCCTGCAGGCTTCAGACATTATCTTATTGGCACAGAGGGCCCGGCTTACTGTAGGCGGCACCGGTCCCCATGCAGACGGCCCTGGGCTATATAAGAAAGGTAGCCTGAGAGAGCCAACGAGCAGCATTCCTGCATGGTTTCTGCTCTGGGTTCCTGCTCAAGCCCCTGCCTGCCTCCCCTCAAAGACGGCTATGAGTGACAGGACAAGCTGAGATAAGATAGGGGTGCAGGAGTCTGCGGACAACGCTGTGCCCGGGGAAAGACTCCATGTTGCTATGATTTTGGAGGTAGAAAATATCAGTTTACAAGTCAGTACAAAGTCAGTCTAGAAACTTCTGTGAGAGTCTGGTCTACCCATCATAGGACAAACTTCTCAGATTCCTAGATCACTCCAACAAACGTGTAATTCAGGTAGGGGAAGGGGTGGGAGCCACTTCATGAGCATGGCGGTGTTGCTGGCAAGACTAGGCAGCACTGGAGGAGGCCTTAGGGCCCTCACCAGGACAGGAGGCAGAAAAAAGGAGCAGGACTTGAGAGGCACTCAGAAAGAAGGGGGTGGAGGGGCCCCTGACAGATGCCAGCACAGCTACCCTCATTGTCACATTCAAGCTGCACTTTGTGCTGGCTGGGCTGCAGCCACTCTATTTTCTAACTGAGAAGGGAGCATGTCGCCTAATGTCACACATCTGGGGAAAGCCATGCAGGGACCCAAACTCACACGCATCTGGTTCCAAAGCCTCTATTCTAACCCTTGGCCACCACACAGCACTGGAACACCGTGCTGCACCAGGGTGTTAGGACAGCCCTCCTGCCAAGAGGCTGGCAGGGCAGTCCCTGTGAGAGCTGACTGGGAACCCTCGCTCCCCTGCCCAGAGGTCTGCAGAGACACCTCACCTCTTCCTCCTCCCGCTCCCGGGGGTCAAATTCAATTAAAGCAGCATCATACATCTTTCACCTTTTGCTAATTGTGTGTGAGTGTGTGTGTGTGTGTGTGTGTGTGTGTGTGTAAGGGCATTTTGTGCCCGTGTGTCTATGTGACACATGTGCCCTGGTGCCTTCAGAGGCCAGAATTGGGTGTGAGATCACATGGGACTAGAGTTACAGACAGCAGTGAGCTGGAATCGACCCAAACCTGGTTTACAAGAGCAGGTCGAGCTCTTAACCACTGAGCCATCTCTGCAGCCCCGTGTGTGGCTCCCTAATAAGGACCTTCATTCTGTGGGCAAAAGGGGAGCGCTGCAGTGTTGGCTGACTTGTAAGCTGCTTTTGGTAGCCACCAAGCTGAAATTTAGTGAAATTAAGACCCTTTACAGGAGATTTCAACCACCAAATCCATCAGCATCCATTATGGCTCCTGGGCTGTTAACAAACCACCGCCCTTCCTGAGAAAGCTGATACAGAGACGGGATACACACAGGCTCCCTCATACTGTCAGTCTGTCAATCTGCAGACAGTGCAGTTACCCCCAAAGCCACCTCACACAGCTGTGACAGTGCAGTTACCTCCAAAGCCACCTCACACAGCTGTGACAGTGCAGTTACCCCCAAAGCCACCTCACACAGCTGTGACAGTGCAGTTACCCCTAGTGCAGTTTAATGAACTGCCCAGACCCACCGTTGCTGCTCATTAGGAGACAGGCTGTGGGTCACCTGAGTGGCAGGGGAGGCACAGCGCACTGTGCTATTAATAGAAAAGGAGGCCTCTTTCTAACCCAGGCCTCTTGTCAGAATTATTTTACTATGCTGTGCAGTTCAATACGTTATCTGGATATGTTTGCATATAAGGTTAAGTACTCGACGGCTGGAGACACAGGCATAACCAGTAAGAATTGCAAGGTAAGAAACCTCCCATTTCAGGGACTATTCGTACAGATCCCTCAGTGGCAGGTGGGGCCAGGCTCACAGGCACGTGTGCCACAGTGTGGGGCTGCATGGCCCCAGTTTCTGAGCCTCGGTTTCTTCATTTGAAAACCAAAGAGCTAAAATTATATATATATGAATGACATAAGGCTCTTGCAAGGATTAAAGTGATCACTCAGAGCATCTTAAAGTGATCGCTCAGAGCATCTTAAATGTGCAATGAATTGTGAGCCGTGCCCTTTTCTGCTTTCCCTTGAGGGTGTGAAACTGACTCAGTGTGCCCACCTGGCTTGCCAAGAAATCCTGTCTCAGTCTGAGTTGGACATCCTTACTTGGGCCTAAGGATCTACCTGTACCCCTGGAAGGACTCTGACCTGTGCCCCCTGTGGACACCGTAGCCACTGCAAATGCTGAGCACCACCATCGGCCTAGCTGTGACTCCTGCTATCCATGGATTGCTGGGATAATATGTACCAGGGATGGGTACAAAGCTGACAGGAATCCCTTCTCTCCAGTATATTCCAATGAAGGAAACCCACTTATTCAGACAGTGCTGTGATCCTAAACTTCCACAGAGACCATCCCTGGCCCTGTTCTCCAGAAGAGCATTTAAATGAAACCCGTGTGCACCACCCATGGGAGACTCCCAAACTCTTCTCCATCTTGGGTCTCGGGAAATACCTTTCCAATACAAGCACTCTCTCTCTCTCTCTCCTCCAACCCTCTTCAGCGGGCCTGCATCACCAGAAACACCTGCGACCTGAAAGCTGCTTCCTGCTCTATGGATGTCACTGTGCAGGGCCCTCCTGGCCATGCCTCGGGAAAACAAAGCAAGCTCATCCCTCAAGCAGGCTTTTTTCAGATGCCACCCTCACGCAGGGCCGAAGGAGGAATGCTTTGTGGCTCAGGGCAGGGCCAGCAGCAGCTGGATCGCACTGCTGTCTGGCGGAAGGGAGACTAGGAAGAAATGAGCAAGACTGCATGAGAATAATTGCAGGAGCCACGTCTCAGACAGAAGGTGGTCAAGGGGAAGAGCATGGGTGGCAGCAGGCACAGGGAGATTGATCGGCCACATCCACCCGTGGCTGAACTGAGTGACCCTTCCAAGAAGGAGCCGTCCCAGGACAGAAGGCTGATGCTGAGGATTTCTATGACCCCCTCCTTGAGATCTTTGCAGCGTCACACCCCATTGGCCAAAATTTGTCACTGAGAGCCAGACCAGCTCTTAATGCACAGCCGTCAGGATGACACTCCAGGTAATCAGGAAGGAAGATACTGACATTGCCATCTATCTCAGCAGGAGAAGAAAGTGAGGACTTCCTATTTGTGAAGTGCCAAGAAAAAAAAACAAGCAAACAAACAACAAAAACTGCGTTCATGAGGCCAACTGTCCCTACCCCTGAGCCACACCCTGAAAAAAATCCATATGTGAGTTATTTACAAATATTTGCTGAGAGACTACTCCATTTGGTAGAATTTAAGGAACAACCTTTGCAGTTGAAGATCTTGGACGCTAGCAGTGCAGTAGATAATGAATGCATGACCAATCCTATCAGCGGCTAAATGATAAAAGATAAAGTAGAGGAACAGGGCTGGGGAGCTGAGCGCAACAGTGAAGAACATTCTGCTCCTGCAGGGACCCAGATCCACTCCCAACACCCACATGGTAGCTCACAATCATCTGCAACTCCGTTTCCAAGAGATCTAATGCCCCCTCCTGAACTCCATGAGCACCAGGCCAAATATGATGTACATAAACTCACACCACACACACACACACACACACACACACACACACACACACACACGAGAGAGAGAGAGAGAGAGAGAGAGAGAGAGAGAGAGAGAGAGAGAGAGAGAGAGGGAGGGAGAGAGGGAGAGAGAGAGGAGAGAGAGAGAGAGAAAGCTGAGAGAAAGAGAAAGGAAGGAGAGAGAAAAGGAAGGAAGGAGAGAAAGAGAGGAAGGAAGGAAGGAAGGAAGGAAGGAAGGAAGGAAGGAAGGAAGGAAGGAAGGAAGGTAGGTAAAATTGGGAAAGACAGCAGGGAGGGACTGAGTAGAGGAGGAGTAGGGTCCCATTTTGGACAGTGTTGAGGAATACTGTGCACATGTCAGGTTTAGGAAGAGGTCAGTAGGGATGGGTGGCAGGGCATTAAGGAGAAAGTGGCAGAGTGCAATATAGATAAGTACCAGATGACCAACAGTCTCATGGATATGGGAATAGATGGGAAGTTTTTCTAATCATGGAAAGCAGCCATTGGATTGGCCCCTTGTCCATCTGCATGAGGTCCAGTTCTTAAGAGAGATGCTTCCTTGCCAGCCAAATACTCCTCTTTCCTTGCCTCTGAGTGGTGGAAAGGCTAGAAATGACAAAATCTCCAATCAGCCAATGCACCTCCAGGCCTCTGATCTTCCCTCCTGGATCTCAGAGCCTAGGGGCAATGTCTGCTGTAGGCTTGATACTGTGTGACTAGAGGCCACCCAATGTCTGCCATAGGCTTGATATTTTGTGACTAGAGGCCACCCAAGCCATGTCTGGAAACAAACATAAAAACAATTCTGCATAGCTCCAGATGGCTTTGAAAATTCAATTAAGCCCACAACTAGCCCAGGAACCTTCCCCATCATAATTATATTATTGATCATTAACATTTAAAGAGGCTGCAAACAGAACACTGGACGCTGCAATAAATTATCATTGTCCACTGGGCAAGCTCAATGAATCAGGTGCTTCTGGAGCCTTCTGAGACTGTCTGGTGCTGCCATTTAGAGGATGTTGCTCTGCTCTGTAGTGCATGGGGTGCAGCAAGGGTAGCAGTGGGGGCAAGTCTGTACACATTAAAAAAAAATACTTCATTTCTGGATATCTGGTCTACCCCTGTAAAAACAGGTCTACTGTAGCTTCTCCTAGCTTCTCCACGGCACCAACTTTCTGACTCATGTTCAGTCTCCATTTTACCAAAGCATTTCTAAGAGAAGAGGAGAAAACAATTAAAATTGTCCAAAATGGAAGACTTAGGTAGTAGCGTAACCATGGTATGTATGAACAAGGCAAAATAAACCAACATCAACTAAGTGTCAGGTTCATTGTCTAAGCCAGCATTTCTCAACCTGTGGGTTGTGACCCTTTGAACAACCCTTTCACGGGGGGGGGGGGGGTGTCTAATATCAGATATCCTACATATCAAGTATTTATATTATGATTCATACAGTAACAAAATTAAAGTTATGGTGTAGCAACAAAAATAATTTTATGGTTGGGGGCCACCACAACATGAGGAACTGTATTAAAGGGCTGCAGTATTAGAAGGTTGAGAACCACTGGTAAGCAATAATGTTCTTTAAGGTCCTAGAGTATGAAAGGACAGTGTACCATACAGAATTCCTTAAAAATGTCTTTAAAACATGAGCCTCATGTGGAAAGGCTTTTGGAAGAGAATGGATTCACTGACAGCACACACACTGTTCTTTGCACAGATGCCAAGGCCACATGAAAAAGGATTTGAACTCTGCCTATACTGGATCTACCTTTATTGGTCAGAATGGTAACAAGAGATTTAAAAAAAAAACTGTCAATTTTTAATGAAAATCTGAGAGGAAAAACTCCCAGAAATACAAAATCTGGCCAAGAACCAATTGAGGAAGATGAGCAGGGGTTGTGAAGTCAGAGCCTCAGGCTCTTCTCCACATCCCTTCCAATAAGCCACAAGAGCTGCACCCAGGGAGCCAAGAGAACTGGCACTCTCCACCCAGCTTCAGGGATGGCTAATTTACAGAGTCTGGTGAGGGAAAGAGAAATCATCAGTCCCTGCCGTGGGTGATGAGAAGCAAGGCCATGGAAACCCAGCCCTGGAGAAGAGACTGTGAAGGAGTAGATGCTATCACCAAGCCTGGGGAACCATTCTTAGCAGCTATGTGGACAGACTGCCCCTTAGGAGAAACAGACATAAAGAGAGACAGACATTTCTGATTGACAGTAGTGATCTAGAGGACAGGGCTGGGGGGAGGTGGCCGCTTTGCCCTATAGTAAAGTCCACATGCCAAGGAAAAGTATGGTCTGGAAGAATGAAACAACACTCCACACCCAGAGTTACAGAAAAGCAGCTCCTGAAGAGTGAGCAGTAGGCAGAGGGCTTGCCACACCCGGCATCATTGCAGACCAGAGTACTTACCTGAGAGCAGCTGGAGCATAAGTACAGAGCCTCCCTGGTTAGCAGGGGCTTGCCTGGGGTGGAGCAGCCTGCCTGGGGCTCTTTGTAAGCAAAGTAGAGCTATAGTGGCCTGCAGCCAGTCCATTTAGGAGCAGGTGAATAACGTGGATATGAAAAGTTGAGACTGTAGCTCAGTCGGTGATGGAGAACTTAAGCATGTGGAAGGCCTGAATTTGATCTCCAGCACCACTGTGTGTGTGTGCATGCGTGTGCGTGCCTGTGTGCATGTGTGCGCGTGCATGCATAGGAGTCTATAAAACCGCCATCCAGTCTGAAAGGACTTAGTACCATAAAGACTGAGAAGTTAATAAATTCCCCAAAGGCTGGGCCTTAAGCATCTTACCTACTCTGTCTTCTATGCCTAGGAGTGTGTGCCAAGTACCAAAAGGTATTTTCCACACATCTGGTGTATGCACGGGTGACTCCTGACCAATAGAACCGTTTACCACACATCTGTTGGATTCATGCATGACTCCTGACCAACAGAACCAGGCTTATATTCATCAGCAGCCAAAGCCTAGAGCATCAGGGTCACACACACATCATTTCTAATCCTTCACCAATGTCTATTCAATTTTTCAACATTTACATCTCAAAATATCACAACATTGGCAACAGTCACATTTTGTAAGTTTGAGAAACACAAAATTTAAATTTAAAAAATGATGGCACTAAATCTCAAGGACATGCCAAATGTAAAATTGCATATAAAAATAAGTGTTAAGAGAACTAAATATGGCCAAATATGATACGCAGAAGTCAGCATTATTGTATAAATTCATGGGAGATGAGTTAATTTTAAAGTATAATTTTAAAATAATTACATAAAAATGAGATGTGATTTTTTTTTTCCTTTTTAAATTCAAAGCAGAACAAATGCATCACTCCTGAATCATGCATGTGCTGATCAGCAAGAGAAATCTGGAAAAACCTAGAAACATTAAGAGATAACCCTAGATGATTTTTCATAGTCTCCTTCATCCAGTATAACTGATCTAACACTTTATCTGATAACACAGGGGACTCCTTTGGAAACTGTGTGTCCACCCACCCCACCTCAGCCCCATCTGCCTAGGTTGGAATTTCTATGCTGGCTATGCTTATGGTTTGTATTTAGTGAAAGTATTTCCAATCTGTCTTTCTCTTTTTTCATTTCCTTAAACACAGGTACAAATTCCATGCAGATTTCCTGTGTCACTATCAATAACTTTGGGCATATGTTCTTGTTGATAAAGTGTTTGAATTAGAGTCAAGGATTATTCTTGCAAGAAAAAAAATGTTGCTTTTAGTGATGATCAGATTTCTTCCTCTACTTATGAACTACCAAACAAAATTTCTCTGTTGAGAAAAGATAGCTTGTTAATTAAAATTGTAATGCATGGATGGCAGAAGTGTTTTATAATTATGAAATAAAATGTCAGCAAATATCAAGAATTGCCCATAAATCACAAACTAGATCAATGTTTCTAAGCCAGTGAGAGCTCCTATGAGTCTGCCCTGATTGTGGTCATTTAATATACAAAACAAAGTGTCTTGTTCAATCACAATCCATGGGACCAAGACTAGCACCTGACAAATCCCATGCATGTCCCTAACCCCATGAATCTTTGCACCCACAGGACAGCACAGCTACAAGAGTGCTTCAGGGTTATTCATCAACCTGACCAGTTAGATTCAGGGAACTGTCTGGAACTGCAGCTCTGCCTAGTAGGACGTGTCAGGTGGGATTTGGCCAGGGGTGAGATCCGGACGAGGTGTCTCACCCAGGCAGGTTTTAGGGTCCAGTCTGTGTTGTTTGAGGCTGTAAATCTGCATGGCACTTCATGAGCCTCCAGGCAGAGGGCTGACCAGGCAGTGGGGCCATCATGAAAAGAGTACTGGCCAGTCCCAATACTCTTGTCTACCGATCAGGCAGAGGGCTGACCAGGCAGTGGGGCCATCATGAAAAGAGTACTGGCCAGTCCCAATACTCTTGTCCACAGATCAGGCAGAGGGCTGACCAGGCAGTGGGGCCATCATGAAAAGAGTACTGGCCAGTCCCAATACTCTTGTCTACAGATCAGGCAGAGGGCTGACCAGGCAGTGGGGCCATCATGAAAAGAGTACTGGCCAGTCCCAATACTCTTGCCTACAGATGGGAGGAAGAGTCCTAGGTTTGTCTTTGGCGTGATAATGTGCTCCTTCTAAGAGGACACAGTGAGAATAAACCGGCTTTGAGCCTTCCTCTTGCGTGTTCTTCATGTCTGTCTGCACTGGGAGTCGACGGCCGATGAGTAGGTGCAGAGAGACAAGAGTTCTACATCACGCTCAGTCAGACGTGAGGCCCTGCCCACACAGACCTTGAGAAATCACTACCCTTCGGCTTTGGCTTTTTTTGTCTGATTTTAAATATACCTCTTAGATATATAGGAAAACAGTTCAAAATATCACATTTGAAGTCAAATTAGCCTGGGTTGAAGATGAGATCCTGTTATAATATATCACTTGTGGAACTGGCTACAAGCCAGTGCCTTGCGTCTCAGGTCCCTATACTTGAAACAAGGTGTAACATAACACTTCACACCCTGAGAAACAATATAAGGGTTTTCTATGGCTTGGAGAAGGTTTGAAAGACAGTTCCTTTTAGGTTTCATATGGGGAAGCTTGGTCCTCACTGTGACAATGTTCAGAATTAGGTCACGGGAGCGTCACCCTCAGAAGGGATCGAACTGGTTGTGATCAGGAAGATCTAGCAAGAGTGAAATACAACTAAAGAATGACGGCCTTCCTCTGCCCTCTGCCTTTCTGTCATCCTGTATGATCTGTCTATCTCCATCTCCCACCTGATATCATCCTCCATGCTGTGATTTCGTTACTAGAGGCAGAACAGGCAGACAGGATCACCCAACCTGATATCATCCTCCATGCTGTGATTTCGTTACTAGAGGCAGAACAGGCAGACAGGATCACCCAATCTTAGACTTAAAACTTTTAATCTGTAAGTTAAATAAACTCCGTATCTTTCCAAATATCCAGCTTGAAGTATTTTGCTGTAGTAACTGAAAATAGATTAATTAATAGTTAATGACTATTAAGCATAAGATGTGACATGAAAAATAATCAAGGAACACTATTTTTCTAATCATTACAGTTGTGATTATAAAAAAATATGTGAATTAATGTTAAGTACTGAATTGGTACCAATTTGTGATAGTATGCTACCACATATAGAGAAGTCAAGCAGCTCTCATCCAATCTGAGCTTAATAATCAAACCCTATGTTAGACTCACATTTCCATTTTCTCTTGCGTAACCAGATAAAAGCCTGCCTTAGGTCCTGTCATTTCTCTATATCTGCCTGTTTAGCCAAGCTGTGAAGACAATTAGGTGTTCATCAATACTGAGTAACAAAGGACTGTTGTATGTAGAAATAGTTCTAGGATGATGTCACCAAGAAAATAGTGTAGCAGATCCAAAGGGGACACAGAAAAGCATTGCATGCCCTGATCAGTCAACAGAAGCTCACTCAACACCTATCACCAAAGTGACTTGCTCTCGGGGGAGGAGGGGAACAGGCAGTAGGTTCTTTCAAGATTACAAAGGAAAAATAGGTAGATGTAGACACAAAAGTAGCCATCTATATTGGCAGCCATGAACTATGGTTTCTGTCTTTTGGTTGTTTTTCTACTGCTGTGAAGAGGCATCATGACCAAGGCAACTTACAAAAAAAAAATAAATTTATTGAGGTTTACAATTTCAGAGAGTAAGAATCCATGACCATCTTTGTGGGGAGCATAGCAGGGGGCAGGCAGGCGTGACACAGGAGCAGTAACTGACAGCTGACATCTCATCCACAATCATGAGGCAGGGGAAGCTTTGGAACCTCAAAGCCTGACCCTAGTAATACACCTCCTCCAACAAGGCCATACCTCCTCATCATTCCCCAAAAGTTCTACCAACTGGGACCAAGTATGGAACATACAAATCTGTGTGGGCCAGTCTCACTCAAACCTCCGCACGGCAAGTGAGTGGACACTGAGTTAAGACCTACAGGAGTTCAAGACATCTCTGGGGCTGAGGAACTTGGTAGGACTTGGAGGCAGACAGGAAGTAGTCCTTGAAGTCTGATCAGGACTGAACCAGAGAAGAACAGGATAGAATTTCTTTGGCAGCAGACAGGAGGTGGTTACACAGGCAGAGCCTGAAAAGGACAGGTGCAAAGCTTGCCTAGAGATCAGGGTTCAGGAAGGTGAGTAGCACAGATGGCTCGAGGGGGTTTTCTAGAGGGGGCCCACTTCTCCTTTATGTGAGTTAAGGAAACAGCTGCTTAGTTATGCAGACTGTCTTTTTTATGACCCTGAAAACAGAAGCGGCTAACCCTTCAGGACTGTGGCATGACAACTTATCCTGACTGAAGACCATGTCCCCAAATCACCAAATCTCAGCACACTACTCACCTCCAAAGGCCAGCCACAGCCTCTTGCCTCAGCACCTGCATTTACTGCACAGCTCACTCCCTGCTCTGGGACAAGTGGCATGCCATTTGTTTTGGTCCCTGAGCCTCCAAGACATGAATGAATGATAGCCTTCATCAGAAAAGCATTTCTCAGTGAGAGACCATGACTTAGCAATCTGGGGCTTTTTGTGAATAATTCTAGTTGACTTAAAAACGGGCAGCTAAGGAGAAATAAGCTTTATGCTGTGCTATAGCTGGGAGACAGGGATAGAACAAGACACCTACCTGAATGGGTGAGAGGAAATATTTGGGGAAGTAAACAGCCCTCAGAAGTACTCATCTCCCTTGCTGCCTCGTAGAGTTACAGCATGCTCTGTGAGAAGCTGCATGGGAGGACCCCCAGCTCTGGAGATAACCTGGAAGCATGCCACAGTTGGGCGGCTTAGGGGGTGAAAAGTGGGAGGGGTGGTGGGGAAGGCTGCAGTGGAGTGCAGTGCACGCATCCATGATAGGACTGGAGCCTCCCAACCATGAGCAAGCTGTCTCGTAGACAGACAGATGTTAAAGCTACTACTATGAAACAATGCTGGGGAGGGGCCTTCCTTAATGACACACAAAGTTAAGAACCCCAGACTATAGCCAGAAATCCCCTTGAGCTGAATCCCAACTCTCTCCACCACTCCTTCCATCTCCAGCCATCTCTCCAAATGACAGTACGCCAAGCTCATGGAACTCAGAGCAATGGCCTTTGTGGACTAAGGAGGCTGCCTGCCATCACTGCGGCTCTCCTCCAGTCTGCTGGTGGTTCTAGAGAAGTAAATTTGGTGCAGACATGAATTCAGACATTTGCCTGCTCATTATATCTGGGAAGCAAGCAAACCTGCAGCTTCTTATGCAAGTGAGCCTCTTCCAGATGCCATGCCATGGCCAGGAGGACTGGGCATCTGCCTAGCACCGTGGACAGATCCACCTCTGAGTGAACACAGAGGCATTGGCTGTTTCCACGGTTTGTTCCACAGCAGCCCTCTGGCCTTCTTTACCTGTCCCCTTCCTCCCTAACCTGTTGGCTGTTTGCCAGCCAGCACTCTTCTATCCCTTCCCTCTTCTGTTCCATCCCTTTCCTTCCAGAATGGAAGAACATTGCTGCCACTAAACCCAGTACTGTGCATGTTCCAAGTAGAAAGCAGCATTGCAGCCTAATTCCATGCTGTATCTGAAATCCACGGCGAGTACAGAGCTTGATGACTGCTACCATGCCTGTCTCCTCTGACGAAATGCTGCTGTGTAAAGGGAGGGGCTTTGGTGGCATATCTGTATGAAAGGAAAGTTCTTTCCACGCAAACGCTGAATTCATAAGGTTCTTCTCCAGCTAAGTCAGCCCTCATCTCCTCATGCCGCGTATTGCCACACCTCACAACTATGCAGATGAGGCCTAGGATCAGAGAGGAAAATCCAGACATGGGGATGTGGAAATCACAGAGTCTCACCTTGACATCCTGTCCTTCCCAGCAACTCCTGGGACTTTTAGGTGGGCAGGGGTGGGGTGTGGAGCAGGGATGGGGTGTGGAGAGAGGGCAAGAAGGGTTGCTTACAGCCAGAGGGCTTCACACCTGTAGCAGTAAAGCGTATGTGTCAGACCGATGTGTCGCTCCACAGCCCTCCTGCATGTCCCTGCTCACTGCCTCCGCTTTCAGAGGGGATAACGGGAATGATAGGGAAGGGGCCGAATGTACCCATTTAGGTTGCATGGTCGCATTCATTAACACCTCAAGAAAATGTCTGCTGAGACAAAATTGGAAGTCGGAAATAACGACAGGATATGGAAGGGACAAAAGAAATGGTGCGTGAGGGGAGGAGAAAGAGCCACTGCATAACTGATTTTTTCTACTCTTTGGGGGCCTGCCTCCCGGCTCCCAAATAACTACACTGAGATGTATTCTTACTCATGAATGCACAGCCTTAGCTTGGCTTGTTTCTAGCCAGCTTTTCTAACTTAAATTATCCCATTTCTCTTTAACTACATTTTCTTCTGGGCTTTTTACCTCTCTTTATTCTATATATCTTTCTTTCCTTCTTACCCCATGGCTGGCTGTGTGACGAGATGGCTGGCCCATGGTGACCTCCTTTCTCACCCCTCCCTCTTCTTCTCCCAAGCTTAGAGTTCTCCTCCTAGTTATCCTCTCTGCCTGGCAGCCCCACCTGCCCCATCTCCTGCAGCCAGCTCTTCATAGACAAATCAGGGGTTAGGGCAGACAAAGTAACACAACTTTACAGAATTAAACAGGTGCAACATAAAAGAATGCAACACACCTTTGTACCATTAAATACTCCACGGCATAGGTGAATGTAACACATCTTAAACTAATATTCCACAGCACCACTGACTTGTGATTTACTGCATTCTAATGTAACACTAGGCTCTGTTTCCAGCACTTTGTAGGTATGCACTCATCCCAAGACTTAGAGAACTCATCCGCCTTAGAGAACACAGCAAAACAGCAAGAGAACCAAGACCAACCCACTGGCTTTGGCCAGACTTGCAGCCCAGTCAGCCCAGACACTAGCCCTCTGGGGTTTCCCACCCACCACCAGGAAAGCCTCGGGGCTTGTCCAGGCCTTGTATCGGGGCCATGGGAGTCAATATCACAGAACAGGTGCAGGCATGTGCGCAGGCGTGTGCACGTGTACACACACACACACACACACACACACACACACACACACACACACACACATCCCGAGTTAAATATTGAATAGGTAGTTAAGGGACTCTTGCAGATCCTCTACAACTATTACTTTTAAACAATGGACATTTCCTTATGGATGAATTTAAAGCAGGGGAAAGAATGAGGGGAAGGATTTTCCCTAGAGGTATGAAAAAAAGTAGCTCACAGACTAATTAAAGCCAAAGGCAGGCCTAGGTTTAGCCAATGCGCCAGAGTCCCAGCGAACTAGCTTTGCAGTCTCAACACACCACAGTACCTCAAGGACCATGTTTAAATGAGGCTTTAGCAGAAAGTAGCTTTGGATGCAAACGTTCCATCGACCATGAGTGTGGCACAGATGGGCTGACGGGACAATTGGCTTGCGATGGACTGAGAACAAGAATCATGCACATTTGGTCTTTCACGCACCTCGGGGTCCTATGTCCCACGCTAGTGAGTCCCTGCCCATTGTAGAGAATTTATCAGTGTCACAGCCTTCCTCCCCTTGCAATCTAACTTCTCTTAGCTTCCTCCACCACCGACTTCTGAAGAGTTCATCCAATTACAGATCTGGCTAGGTTTTTATTTCAAAGCTGCTTGAGCTCACGTAAACCCACCTTAACATACTCAGCCCCAGCTCATTACAGACTCGGAATCCACTGGAAAAGTGAAGGCGATCATCAGTTCTTCCCCTGGAGGGTTTTCCTAAAAGCAAGCCACGCTCGAGGCCAGAATGGGTGGGGGGCAGCATGGCGCAGGCAAAGCTTTTGATCATCCTGTCCTCTGTGAGTGAGATGACAAAGAAAGCAAACCCAAGATGACACCAGTTTCCTGAGCGCCTTCCTATTCCACCGTGGGCTTTCCTTCCACGCCCCCTCTCTGGCCTTGCTCTGACACTCTTCTTCCTGCTTCTCTGCTCTGACCCTTGGTCTGTGTCCTCGCAGAGTCCTCTTTGTGTCCTATTGGTGGGCGGCATTCTTACTCTCACAGAGGTAAAATTCTTTGATACGCACTGAACTGTCTGTCACCAAGTTATCTTCCAAGCCCTGCCACACAAATATAGAAAAGTGCCCGTGTACAGGCTGGCATCAGTTTGGCTTCAGCTATTAGCTACTGTCAACTCACTGGGAGAGGATTATAAAGTCTATCTAGAAATAAGCAGCAAATAGGAAGCTAGGGTGCTTTATTGTGGGTAAATAAATGTGCCTGTGAGCCTGCAAAGGTTTGGTCAAGGGCAGACAGTCTCAGAAGAGCCCCCTTCTTTTAGTTGAGGCAACTGTCCTCCTCTTGGGTAAGCAAGGAAACAGGGGGCTGGGTGGTTCTCACTTATCCTCTCAGAATGGAGACTATGGAGTAGGCTCTCCTCACAGAGAAGGTACCGTAAGCTCAGTGAGAACCTTCCAGGGCAGCAACAGGGCAGGGAGAGCCACAAGAGAGTCAACGGCCTCCTCTACTCCCTCATGGGTTACGTTCTGTTCAGACACATCTCCAAGGCAGGGCCACTTCAGCGCCCAGCAAAGGCCCGAGTCCTGGAAGTGACTGTCCCTGCCTTCACCCAGCAGTCCACTCTAGATCCACGTCAGGACTAAACCCAGAGAATGCCAGTGATGTCTACACCATTTCTGGAAGGAAAGAGGCCAGGTGACTAGAGCACATGCTGGGTCCCTCCTTCAATCATGGAGAACCTTCTGGAAGGAAAGGCCACAGAGGCTGCTGAGAATCTGGTAATATCTGTAGTATTACAGATAATCTGTTGATATTGTAAGTTCCCAAAGACAGACACATGTGTGGGCTGCCATCTGCACTGAGAATTTTCAACAGCCCTATTTATATTGTTCTTTTAATGAAGCGGGAATGTTATGCATCTCTCAGAGTCATTGTACATGTCCCCTCAATACCGGCGAGCCTGACGAGAGGAAAATGGGCACAGCATGCTCAGGCTGAGCAGTGGGAACACTTATAAATGATGCCCCGTCTGTCTTCTCTAGCTCATGGGACTCCTCAGTGGGGCCAAAGTGCAGGCCTGCCAAAAGCAAATGATGCCTTCTGCCTGACTTGGAGAAAAAGAACAAGTACATAACATTTTCTCAAATTTAAACTTTATTCCCACAATGTTTTTTTAGCATAAATATTGCTTATCATCACTTTTCTCTGGCCAGGACCCAGAGTTAGCTAAATAGATAGCCAGGTAGCAACTACTGTCCACAGAAAAAGGGTGCCTTTGGTTACAGCAACTCAACGTGCTAGATCAAGCCGAATAAGGAAGGTTTTGTCTATAAAGACATCTCTTTGCCCATCTGAGCAGCGTTCCGGAGAGCCCCTGGCAGGGAGTGCACCATCGCGGTGCATACTGCGCCTACGGTGCCCTCCGCATGCCTTCACTCTCATGGGTCTCCTTCTAACTGGCTTGTTTGGAGAATGAGTTCACACATTGTGTAACCCCAGTTAGAAGGAGCTGCCTGCTAAGTGCGCCCTCAGCCCGAGAGACAAGATGTCAGGGCCCTAGTCCAATAGCTGTACTAAGTAGGGACAAAATGGCCACTGGAGAGTCATCTGTAACTTAGCCATTAGAGCAGACCTCCAGGAGAAGGAGGTCATGTCCCCAAAAGAAGGCGCTGCATGGACGCACACTGTGTCAGTGTTCCAGATGAAAACATGGGACCAGCCTGGATAGGAGACAGCATTTACCCCAAAGCTGCCCTTCCCTAAGTCCAAGATTTCTCCAGGCCCCTGGCTGAAGCAATAATTCAGCTGCTCTAAGGAGTCCCCAGCCTCAGCCTCAGGACCCACAAGTCAGAAGTCCTGCCTATCGCTGCTCCCACTCTCCCTCCCTCCCTCCCTCCCTCCCTCCCTCCCTCCCTCCCTCCCTCCCTCCCTCCCTCTGGCGCTTGCCACAGCTTCCCTGGCTCCAATGTTCCTCCTGGGTTGTGTACTGTTCAAGTGCTATGATGCCATTTTCCTGTTTGCATTTTGTTTTTGTTTTTGCTTTGTTTTTACAGTTCGTTGCTCACCCTAACTGTCAGCAGCAATTACTTACCATGTGGTATGAAAATCTCTCAGGCTTACGGCAACAGTCTATCGCTGTGAAATTCCTGGCTGTCTTTGGAGTCTCCATAGGCCTCCCTTTTCTCGCCATAGCCTATTGGATTGCTCCGTGCAGCAAGGTACAAACTGCGTAAGGTGCATGTCATTTGCAGTTATTTCTTCTCTTTCCTTAGCATGTCAAGTCAGCAGAAGAGCCTTCCCTGTGTTGTTGGGCTGGAGTCGGGTTAGCACTTGTCTAGCACATACAAGGCTCTGGGTTTGAGCCCCACCACCACAAAGAAAGGAAGGAAGGGGGGAGGGAGAGACGGGAAGGGAGGGAGAGAAGCCCTGCTATATCCAGCAAAAACAGAAGATCCACAAAAAGAGGAAAACCTCAAGATCTGCTTTTAATCCCCAGCTTTAGAGAGGAAGGAGGGTGATGAGATGGGCTGCTTCAGACATGACAGCATCCCTGAGTGAGTAAACAGCAGGGTAGAGTGGACATGCCGCCCTCTGCAAACTACACAGGGTGCTGAGTACATCCTCCAGCTCACAGAGGCCTCATTCTCCTCATGGTACAGGAGCGCCCACTGCTCCCTGAGAACTTTATTTGTTATGTGTTCTTGGGATAGTCCACTTTACTCCCTGATTACATTAGAATGCACACACAGGCACACACACACACACACACACACACACAGGCACACACACACACACACAGGCACACACAGGCACACACACACAGGCACACACACACACACACAGGCACACACAGGCACACACACACAGGCACACACAGGCACACACACACACACACACACACACACAGAGGCATACATACACACACATACACACACACACACAGAGGCATACACACATACACACAGGCACACACACACACACACAGGCACACACACACACAGGCACACACACACACACACACACACACAGAGGCACACACACAGACACACACACACACACAGAGGCATACATACACACACATACACACACACACACACAGAGGCATACACACACACATACACACAGGCACGCACACACACACAGAGGCATACACACACACACACAGGCACACACACACACAGGCAACACAGACACACACACACAGGCACAGGCACGCAGACACACACACACACACACACAAGGCACACACACATACAGACTCACACACACAGGCACACACACACACAGGCACACACACACACGGACACAGACACACACACACAGGCACACACACACACACGGACACAGACACATACACACAGACACACACACACACACACAGGCACACAGACACACACACAGGCACACACACACACACAGGCACACAGACACACACAGGCACACACACACAGGCACACAGACACACACACACAGGCACACACACACACACACACAGACACACACACATGGGGGGTGACGGGGGGGGGAGAGAGAGAGAGACAGAGAGAGAGGGAGAAACAAAGAGACAGAGAGAGGGAGAGAGAACCTGTGTGCTTGTGTGGCCTTTACTTTCTTGGGCCTCTGAGCACTGTCTGGAGAGTTCAGTCACTAGAATAACAAAAGGAAGGAGGAACTGCTATTGCCCCTCCCCCAACAAAACTGTGCCAGCTTCCAGGAGCCCTGGCTAGCCAACACCAGCCAACAGCTGCTCCTCTGTCTACCCAGTGCCTTAGGAAAGATTCTAATTCTTCTTAAACCTGTGTGTGGTAGGTCTGAGAAAACTCAGAAAATAGCATATACATGTCCAACCCCATCTGTGCAATGGTATGTTTATCACAGGGCAATCTGGGATTTCCAAGCCCAGGGAACCCAGAAAGCTAACACACCCACGGATGTAGAGGTTAGACCTAGAGTAATCTTCTGGAAGGCTGCTGAGGGAATTAATGCAGGAAGATATGGTACCTGACTGGGGCTTCCTTTCCACTTTTCAAATACTTGATTGACATTTGATGCAAGATAAACATAAGCTGGTTATTAAGCCACTTGTTCCTCCAGCACATTTAGTAGACGCCAAGTCTAAGTACAACCGGAGGGGGACACAGTGAACAGGTGATTGGCAGGCCTAAGTCTGTCACATGGGATGACTCTTAGTGGCATCACTCAATAAAAAGAAAGAGGTGCTCATTAAAGCACTTGCCAAGCTTGCTTTGAGGCAGCTAAGGGGCAGATAAAAGAGTCAAGATATTTTTAGTCTTTCCTTCTACCACTTAGAAAAAAATCTTTTCAAGTTTGACAGAGATGTTGCTGGGAATTACAGAGAGGTCAAGTCTTGCCTGTGACAAAGCCAGCACATTCTAAGGGCTCCTGGTGCGCAGAATACTGTGTCCTCCCAGGAGGAGGGCACTGGGGGACTGTGATAGGCTGATCTTCTTCCAGTGAGGTCACTGCCTTGATAGCTATTTCTGTAGACTCATGAAAACACAATGCCATTACAGGGATTCCATGTTACAATGAAATTATCACGTGACCAGATAAGGTATTAGACTGCCATATTTGTTTATAGCTGGACTTGTAAAATGTCACTGTCATGTCCATCAATATCTAGTGGCTGCTAGGAGGTTCTGTTCCCAACCTAATGGTGCATTTTCTTCTTAGAGACAATTACCAACACCAAGGCTATCAGATTAGCCTTATTGTATGAACTTATTATTAATTTCCTGTTGGACTCCTAAATCTGTCCTTTCTACTATTATATTTTAAGTTGTGGGGGTCCCTAGGAAACAGAGTTACATAAGAAGACTACTCAACCAGGCTTATCAATAGAAGTTCAGCTCATTAATTTGTCATCTGAAGAGCATCAGCAAGTGACAGGTGTGTACAGGTGAAGGCAAGTGCCAACATGGGCAAGGGACAGGCGTTCCAGGATCAAGAAAAAAATAAGAGATTTTGTTCATCGTTCCTCACTGCCATCACCAACATGTTCCTAAAATGGTGGCATTGAGTTAAATCATTCCTTGGCATCTTTATGCTCTTAGCAAGGCTCCTGTGCAAAAGGTCTTCACTGCTGATTAGCCAGCTCTCAGTCCTCTTGAGTCCTAAGCTAGGACACACACCTATTACATCCTCAGTCAGCATCTCATCAGCAGATGGAATCATGTATATTCAGTAGCATGGCGATGTCAAGGGGCTGCACAAGGCCAGGTGAAGGAGTGACAAGGAAAGCTACTTCATCCACCATCCTCAACCATCAACCATCCGTTAACCATCACCACCATCCATTAACCATCAACCATCCGTTAACCATCACCACCATCCATTAACCATCACTACCATCCGTTAACCATCACTGTCATCCAATAACCATCACTGCCACCCGTTAACCATAACCATCATCGATTAACCAAAACCACCATCCATTAACCATCACTACCATCCATTAACCATCACCATCATCCACTAACCATCACCATCATCCATTAACCATCACCACCATCCATTAACCATCACCATCATCCACTAACCATCACCATCATCCATTAACCATCACCACCATCCATTAACCATCACCACCATCCATTAACCATCACCACCATCCATTAACCATCACCATCATCCATTAACCATCACCATCATCCATTAACCATCCCCGTCATTCATTAACCATCACTGTTTGGTTATTGCCAGAAGTTGTCCCAGGAATCAAACAGGGAAAACTCAAACAATTCCAGAATCTAACATGATGTCTTTGCAGTATGTGGTCTATCAATCCTTCCCGCTGTGCAGCTCCTGTTTGGGAGAATGCCCAAGTGTCAGTAGGCACTCCCCTCTCCCACCCCAAGTAAGTAGCAGTGAGTACAGGGTGGATGAACAGGCTTTGAAGGATCTGGGCTCTGCTGGACCAAGCTGTGGTTAAAAACAGGAGTCCCCAGTCCACACCATCCAGGTGCCAACCAGAAGAGAACAGGGACTCTAAAGGTCTCACTCCACCCCCGAACATTTCCCTCTACCAGAAAGCAACCCTGAACTATAGGAAATCACATTGCAATGGTCTAGTCACAGCAATGAAAGGAACATTTGTGTCAGCTGACCAGTGTTCCTCTTCCACTGCCAATACCAAGTCCCAAGGGGTAGTCCAGAAGCAGGCACCCTGCAGGGACAGGACTGAGGTGTGCCAGAGGCCAGTCACCACACTGCAAACACGGTCTGAACCCTGAATTGTTAGTTCTTACTTACTTTTACCGTGATTTTTAAGCTGTGCTTCCCACTAGGAACTCAGTATCACTGAAGGGAAGGACCAACTCCTGAGGGCTGTTCTGTCTCCATTCCCTCTAATGTCCACATACCTTGCACTCCAAACAGGCTAGTGGCATACACGAAGATCCTGTGTGGGTCCTTCAGGAACCTTTGCATACAAACTCATCAAGACTCAGCCAAAGCACCACAGCTGTGGTAATGTGGTGTGTGAGCACTCATTGCTATTGTAGAGGACCGGGGTTCAGTTCCCAGCACCCACAGGGCAAGGGATCTCACACTCTCTTCTGACCTCTAAGAGCACCAGACACCCATGATGCACAGACATACACATAGGCAAAAAATCATGTGCATAAAATAAATAAATAAATCCAAAGATATTTTCTAAAAGACTCAGTCAAGTTCCTTAGGTTTCCCACTAGAGGAATCCACGGACCCCAGTGCCCTAGACCAAGAGCTCCACACAGATGGAGCTCCACACTGCTTTGTGGCTGTTACATAAGTCATTGTTTACCTAAAACACAGCCAGATTTAATCTTTTCATTTCCATCTTATCAAAGAAACAGAGACACTAGCAAATTCAATTGCCAAAAATCTGTGGCACTGTGACTGAAACTGAATGTATACAGATCAAAAGATTTGCCCAAGGTCACTGCAATGACCTCTGCACACCTACATATGGCTCCAGTGACAGACGCACATCAACGCTGGTGTCTATTGTACACATCTTAGGTGCTGCATAAACTTGATATGGACTTGGTCCAGATATTTAAAGCTGACTAGACTTTTCCAGAAAAGAGAAACACAACCTATCACAAGCCAAACATGACCTGTTGCCTTTGCCTTCATTAGAAACCCTACCTTGTAAAAGATACCATCACCTAGTATTTCTTCACCCCTAAGCCAAGTGTGGCCTCATGCTGTAATATGAGAACACCCCAATTTCAGACTCTAAAATGAAATCACTACCTTAAAAGGAAGATACCTGAGGCCTGGGTTAGGCTTTTTATTTTTGGATTTTATTTTAAATTGCTCTTAAATGTGTTGGTGTGTATGCCCATGTGAGTGGGTGTCATGTGGGTGCAGGTACCCATAGGAGCCAGAAGAGGGTGCTGCTTCCCAGGAGCTGGAGTTACAGATTGTTTGAAAGCTGCCCAGATTTTTGTCTTTAAGATACTGTCTCCTTCCAAGGCTAACCTGGAACTTCCTATGGATCCCAGGCTGCCCTCAAATTCCTGCTCATCCTGCCTCACCCTCCCAAATGCCAGTACAGGCCCACAGCAACTGCCACATTCTCTACTCGGGGGCTGAGGTGTCCAGGAGCTCACCCCTCCTACAGCCCCAGTGGCAGCTGTGAGCCTGAAGCTGTAAGCTTGGCTCTAACAATTCCAGAGCTGCAAGATCTTACATCAAGTGGGCCTGTGGGAAGCAGTTCTTCCCCAAGGTAACTTGCTTCAGAAATTATCACTGTGGATAAAACAGGGAATTTCAAACACACACACACATGCATGCACTCGTGCACACACACACACACACACACACACACAGAGAGAGAGAGAGAGAGAGAGAGAGAGAGAGAGAGAGAGAGAGAGAGAAAGCGGGATGCAGTGGTATACCCTTATAGTCCCAGTACTTGAGGCAGAAGACTGCCATGAGGTTGAGGCTAGCCTGTCTCAAGAGAGAGAGAGTTGAGGGAGAGGAAAGGGAGGAAAGGGGAAAGGAGGGAGGAGGGAGGAAAAGGAGCCCCGGAATGACTGGGTCTCATCTGCCCATGGTTCACCCACGGGATTCTTTCAAGTTCAGAAGGACCAACCATCAATCACAAATGTTGCCTTCCCTCCCTATTGACTACATCACGTGAAAACTGAGACCAGGGGGGCCTTGCAATCAGTGCAAGGCACTGTCAAGAGGTTGTTTTGGTTTTGGGTTTTTTTTTTTTTGGTTTTTTTGTTTTTTGCATTATACAGTAAACATAATCATTTTTATAGGCTTGTCTACTGCTAGAAGATGATCCCCTGAAAGAGAAAATACAAAGAACATAAATTCCTACAGCAGGGCCCTCAGAGCCACCTTGGGTCTAGTCACACACACGTGTGAGTCAGGTGGGAAGATGGATATGTTCTCTCCCACCATATTCTCCACGGCTCATCAGTGGGACACCCCACGTAGAGCCCACAGAGAAACTGGCCAGCAATCTCAGAATCTTTTAAGAGCTCTGTCTTTCTATAAGGTCTCCATTTTTTTTCCTGTGGCTTTGGAAGCTGTCCTGAAACTAGCTCTTGTAGACCAGGCTGGTCTTGAACTCACAGAAATCCTCCTGCCTCTGCCCCCCACCCCCCTGAGTGCTGGGATTATAGGCGTGCACCATAGCCATCCGGCGGGTCTCCATATTTCTTTGATGGACTTTCTAGGAGACGCAGATCTGGTAGCCCACACCTGCTCCTCAACACGTCCTTTACCTCAGTCACCAGCTTCCAACTCAGACAGTGACAAGACACAATGTAGTGAGGGCTACTGAAGGATGTCCCTGGGATACGGAAAAATGTCCAAGGTCAGGAGGTTGGGAAAATGAGTCTCCAATATGTCAATACTCTAAAATGTTGAAAAATTCAAACTAGACACCTCATGTGCAACAAATCAAAATGCAACATGGCTTAATTCAGATATATCTTGATTCTACTTAATTCATGTGAGATATTTTATTTTTCTATTCTGAATTATCAAATTAGTATATTTGCCTATTGTCAAAAATTATAAAATCAATAAACACACATATATGTACATATATATGCACATGTATTAAACTTAAAACACTCAAGTATATGTAGAAATATTATGTGCAAAGGGTTTGTGGGCCTATGATTTTCAGACATCTTTTTATACCTCTGAGAATCATACATGTGGGTACCAGTGACTTTCTACATGATCAAGGACTCCTAATGTCTGGACCTCAGTCGTGAATGTTTTAAAAGGATAAAAAGCAGCTGTGTCTAAAATTCCAATCAATTCCTGTGACATCACAACAATTACAACTCGTTACACTGCCGATTAGGACAAGGGTGGTTACCAGGTGAAACACATTACAAGAACAGCATCAAGCCAGCTGACATTGGGACGCTATGCTGAACACAGCTGTCATCCGTATCTTACCTCAGAGACTGTGGTCCACATTCAGTCAAGCTGATACTCAGTCTCCCAGGTGACATTCCGCTCCCAGACTCCTAAGTGAGGCAATGTGTGAAAGTCCGTTAGTCAGCCACTCGTCATAACCGAATCCACCCTGGAGGAGCTGGGCAGCCAAAACGAGTGCCCTCTTTCCAGTATCCCTGGGGCAAGGGTCGCACCTGGTGACAGTGATGACGGTGACCTAGCAGGGATGTGTGATCCCTTGGCACAATGAACTTTAGCTGCAGTGTTATGAGAAAGAGAAGACGTTACTAATGCTCGCTCCCCAGGAAGGCGAATTCCGGGTCATTCTAGACACACTGGAAATAGTCACACCAATTAACAGCCATAAAAAGAAACCAGTGAGCTTTAAGATAGCAGCATAAAGTCTGTGTTCTGGAAACACCTGCTCTAAAATTGGAAATGTTTTTGATTCTCCTTGTGCTGCTCCAGCCTTAAAAGGGGGACTCTACTACTTCTTTGCCCTAGAATTTTTTTCAAGCAAGCAAATAATAATAATAATAATAATAATAAGTAGTAGTAGTAGTAGTAGTAGTAGTAGTAGTAGTAGTAGTAGTAGTAGTCACATGTGACTGCAGGACAAATAATCCCTGAGCTGAAAAGGAATCAGAAAGAAAAATTCAAACACACGCATCTAGTCAACTGTTACGGCAGTGCAGCTAGAGTGACAGCAGGAACTATGTGGTTCTAAGGAAATTTACAAGAAGACAGAGAACAAGCAATCTAAATGTGAAGCCCAAGCAAATGGGTAAAACGCAGCAAGCACTTTCAAGCTGTATTTCTCTTTAGCACTGCTTTCTCAGATTTGAAGGATGTAAAATCACACCCCTGAGGCTGAGGGTACCTAGGCCAACAGATACAACCTGGTCATGTGTCTGTGTGCTCTACTCCCTTAGTCTCTCCCCCTGAAACCTATAAATAGAAAAAACAAAACACAAAAAAAACAAAAGAAACAAACAAGCAAACCCCTCTGAAATCAGTGAACATAGATTCAGTTAAACAAATCCTGTGAAGTCAGTGAACATAGATTCAGTTAAACAGCCTCTCATGTGTGTACAAGAGAAAATGTCTTTGTTCCCTCTGGTTTCTGGCCAAGATGGGGAGTCCCTGGTCAAAGTGTGGTTCTTTGAAATAAAGCAATGTGTTGCAGAGAGCCCGTGCCCATCTGAGCTGTCGTTTTAACGTGTCCTGTGCACTTTGTCTCCAGCTAGGACGAACCCTGAGGAGCCCCTTCATGAAGTTTGTAGCCCACGCAGTGTCCTTTACCATCTTCCTGGGACTGTTAGTTGTGAATGCATCCGACCGGTTTGAGGGGGTTAAGACCCTGCCCAATGAGACCTTCACAGACTACCCCAAACAGATCTTCCGAGTGAAAACCACGCAGTTCTCCTGGACAGAGATGCTCATCATGAAATGGGTCTTAGGTAAGCCACCGCCCTTGCACTCTCTCCTCTGACATCACCAACTTCTAGGCCCCCCTTCTTCTTCACTCCCCTTCATTATAAAGTGGCTCCCTACAGTCTTTGGACAAGCCTGTTCTATGAAGGGTAAAACTGCATAGCCTAAAGGAAAGTTGTGTTGATCCCTATATGCAGAATTTGTGTCCATCCAGCAGACTTATTTGGTTCATGCTTGAAAAGAGGCGTGCGGATTGAGAAAAGAAATAGACAAGAGACAGAGTCAGGAGAGCATCCACTGAATACTGGGATCGGCTCCAAGTTTATTGCTCCAAGCTCTTATATACCCAATCAAATCAGGAGAAGGCAAATGACTTTACTGGGGCTGGAGAGATGGCTCGGTCCTGAGTTTAATTCTCAGCAACCACATGGTGGCTCACAACCATCCTTAATGAGATCTGGTGCCCTCTTCTGGAATGCAGGCATACATGCAGTCAAAACACTGTATACATAATACATACATACATACATACATACATACATACATACATACATACATACATACACACACATATACATACATCCTTAAAAAAATAAAAACTTATTAGATTTTATTTAAAAAAAAAAAGAGTTCCCTACCATGATACAAGGAATAAACAAATGTAATTACCTCCTTAACACCCAAAACACCAAGTAGCCACACCCTAAACCAGATATCCTGTTGTTTAGGTAAAACATCCATTAGCTACACGTTAGGCCAAATATCCTGTTGTCAATGCAAGACATACAATAGCCATGCTTAGTCCAAACATAACTGTGATTTAACCTGGAAGGAGTAATAATAGGCTTGAACTCTCTGACCTAAAGTCAAGATGGAATAGTGCCACTTCTATGGGCAGCCATGAATTTGCAAAGTAAATATTAACTAAAATTCAGAAAGTATCTTAGTTTCTATCACTACGATAAAGACCTTCACTAAAAGCAATTTGGGAAGGAGAGGGTTTGTTTGACTTGCATATCCCAGGCCACTGTCTCCCGAGGAAAGTCAGCACAGGAAGGGAAGCAGAGGTCATGGTACTGCCTACCAGCTGGCTTCTCCTAGCTTACTCAGCTTGCTCTGTTATGTAAGGCAAGACCTACGGAGGGGTGGCACTGCCGGCAGCAGGCTGGGGCCTCCGCATCAGTCATTACTCAATGAAATGTCACTCACAGTCCAGCACAATGGAGGCGTTTTCCCAGCTGAGGTTACTTCCTCTCAGATGACACCAGTTTATGCCAAGATGAGGGGAAAAACCCACACAGAGAGTCACTTGTGTTATCTGTTTAAATTAGTGTGGTAAATGTTGCAAAATTCCTATCTGTGGTGATATTTTGAGCTGCAAAGGTTTGCCGCTAGGATTTCCTAGGAAATGGCTCTCACTCTTTCCCATTGATGAGCTCAGAAGAAAAATAAAACTGGAAATGGCTAAAATTGAATGTAGAAAAGTATTATTGCTTTCTCTTCCTAACACTGAAAACTGCAAGTAGATCAATAGGAGGAAAAACATCTCAGAGGGGAAAAAAACTGAAAACTTGCCAAAATTAGAATAATAAAATAAGCAAAAACTTAATAAACTGTAAGCTTTATGCTGCAAGAATTAAAATTTAATGGGAATATTTCTAGTGAAAGAAAAGTTTAAAAAGAATTTAAATAAATTTGTGCAGTAACGAGAGTTAATAGATTAATTAATTCAGTTTAACGGTGTTCACCCAGATTTTGAGAGTTAATAGATTAATTAATTCAGTTTAACAGTGTTCACCCAGATTTTCCTTTGGTGGCAAATATTTAACAGTTGTATAACTGTCATTGTGTTTATAAGTATTTTCAAAAAAAGTATTTGGGATCGAAGTGTTTGTGCCATCTTACATCAAAATCATGAACAGATATGTAAAAAGAGTATGCATACGGCCTATACTAACATGTTGCCCAAGAAGATTAAAGAGATGGGCCACCCATGAGCATCATGGGAGCCCAAGCTGAGACCGACTGGAAGCATGGACCACAAAAGAGGATGTTTGCTAGGTCAGTCAAGGCAACACCATGCTTCCCAGAGTCATGAGATCAACTGGCAAGTCTGTGGCCAAAGAACTGTTTAGTCAAGTCAGTGACCCTAATGCCGGAAAGACACACTGAGCCTACTCAGCCAAGAGAGACAATCTCCAG
Source organism: Cricetiscus sungorus (assembly GCA_030556225.1). Taxonomy (NCBI): domain Eukaryota; kingdom Metazoa; phylum Chordata; class Mammalia; order Rodentia; family Cricetidae; genus Cricetiscus; species Cricetiscus sungorus. The sequence goes on along the minus strand of JANBXA010000190.1, from coordinate 23,831,375 downwards.
CTAGCAGGCCTCTCTGGCTTACAGCCTGGGAGAGACGATCTCCAGCTAGCAGGCCTCTCTGGCTTACAGCCTGGGAGAGACGATCTCCAGCTAGCAGGCCTCTCTGGCTTACAGTCTGGGAGAGACGATCTCCAGCTAGCAGGCCTCTCTGGCTTACAGTCTGGGAGAGACGATCTCCAGCTAGCAGGCCTCTCTGGCTTACAGTCTGGGAGAGACGATCTCCAGCTAGCAGGCCTCTCTGGCTTACAGCCTGGGAGAGACGATCTCCAGCTAGCAGGCCTCTCGGCTTACAGCCTGGGAGAGACGATCTCCAGCTAGCAGGCCTCTCTGGCTTACAGTCTGGGAGAGACGATCTCCAGCTAGCAGGCCTCTCTGGCTTACAGTCTGGGAGAGACGATCTCCAGCTAGCAGGCCTCTCTGGCTTACAGTCTGGGAGAGACGATCTCCAGCTAGCAGGCCTCTCTGGCTTACAGCCTGGGAGAGACGATCTCCAGCTAGCAGGCCTCTCTGGCTTACAGCCTGGGAGAGACGATCTCCAGCTAGCAGGCCTCTCTGGCTTACAGCCTGGGAGAGACGATCTCCAGCTAGCAGGCCTCTCTGGCTTACAGCCTGGGAGAGACGATCTCCAGCTAGCAGGCCTCTCTGGCTTACAGCCTGGGAGAGACGATCTCCAGCTAGCAGGCCTCTCTGGCTTACAGTCTGGGAGAGACGATCTCCAGCTAGCAGGCCTCTCTGGCTTACAGCCTGGGAGAGACGATCTCCAGCTAGCAGGCCTCTCTGGCTTACAGTCTGGGAGAGACGATCTCCAGCTAGCAGGCCTCTCTGGCTTACAGTCTGGGAGAGACGATCTCCAGCTAGCAGGCCTCTCTGGCTTACAGCCTGGGAGAGACGATCTCCAGCTAGCAGGCCTCTCTGGCTTACAGTCTGGGAGAGACGATCTCCAGCTAGCAGGCCTCTCTGGCTTACAGTCTGGGAGAGACGATCTCCAGCTAGCAGGCCTCTCTGGCTTACAGTCTGGGAGAGACGATCTCCAGCTAGCAGGCCTCTCTGGCTTACAGTCTGGGAGAGACGATCTCCAGCTAGCAGGCCTCTCTGGCTTACAGTCTGGGAGAGACGATCTCCAGCTAGCAGGCCTCTCTGGCTTACAGTCTGGGAGAGACGATCTCCAGCTAGCAGGCCTCTCTGGCTTACAGCCTGGGAGAGACGATCTCCAGCTAGCAGGCCTCTCTGGCTTACAGTCTGGGAGAGACGATCTCCAGCTAGCAGGCCTCTCTGGCTTACAGTCTGGGAGAGACGATCTCCAGCTAGCAGGCCTCTCTGGCTTACAGTCTGGGAGAGACGATCTCCAGCTAGCAGGCCTCTCTGGCTTACAGTCTGGGAGAGACGATCTCCAGCTAGCAGGCCTCTCTGGCTTACAGTCTGGGAGAGACGATCTCCAGCTAGCAGGCCTCTCTGGCTTACAGTCTGGGAGAGACGATCTCCAGCTAGCAGGCCTCTCTGGCTTACAGTCTGGGAGAGACGATCTCCAGCTAGCAGGCCTCTCTGGCTTACAGTCTGGGAGAGACGATCTCCAGCTAGCAGGCCTCTCTGGCTTACAGTCTGGGAGAGACGATCTCCAGCTAGCAGGCCTCTCTGGCTTACAGTCTGGGAGAGACGATCTCCAGCTAGCAGGCCTCTCTGGCTTACAGTCTGGGAGAGACGATCTCCAGCTAGCAGGCCTCTCTGGCTTACAGTCTGGGAGAGACGATCTCCAGTTAGCAGGCCTCTCTGGCTTACAGTCTGGGAGAGACGATCTCCAGTTAGCAGGCCTCTCTGGCTTACAGTCTGGGAGAGACGATCTCCAGCTAGCAGGCCTCTCTGGCTTACAGTCTGGGAGAGACGATCTCCAGCTAGCAGGCCTCTCTGGCTTACAGCCTGGGAGAGACGATCTCCAGCTAGCAGGCCTCTCTGGCTTACAGTCTGGGAGAGACGATCTCCAGTTAGCAGGCCTCTCTGGCTTACAGTCTGGGAGAGACGATCTCCAGTTAGCAGGCCTCTCTGGCTTACAGCCTGGGAGAGACGATCTCCAGCTAGCAGGCCTCTCTGGCTTACAGCCTGGGAGAGACGATCTCCAGCTAGCAGGCCTCTCTGGCTTACAGTCTGGGAGAGACGATCTCCAGCTAGCAGGCCTCTCTGGCTTACAGTCTGGGAGAGACGATCTCCAGTTAGCAGGCCTCTCTGGCTTACAGTCTGGGAGAGACGATCTCCAGTTAGCAGGCCTCTCTGGCTTACAGTCTGGGAGAGACGATCTCCAGCTAGCAGGCCTCTCTGGCTTACAGTCTGGGAGAGACGATCTCCAGCTAGCAGGCCTCTCTGGCTTACAGCCTGGGAGAGACGATCTCCAGCTAGCAGGCCTCTCTGGCTTACAGTCTGGGAGAGACGATCTCCAGTTAGCAGGCCTCTCTGGCTTACAGCCTGGGAGAGACGATCTCCAGCTAGCAGGCCTCTCTGGCTTACAGCCTGGGAGAGACAATCTCCAGCTAGCAGGCCTCTGTTTGACTCATACTGCCTGATTCCCATCTCTGCCATCAAAGCACAGCTGAGTTTTCAGGACTTGCACATCTGACATGTTGGAGAAGACAAGAACCACACACAGTGACCTCTTTCTTGCCAAGTTTAATTTAGAATAAAGACTCGACTTTCTTACAATGGGAAGAAATTGCAAAATGTTTATTACGGTTAACTTAAAAACTACAAAACTCAAGAGAGAACCGGGGTAAACTCCATGTGCCTCTCCCTCATTTTCAGTAATTAGGAATTCATGGTCAATCTGGCCCCTCCCTTTTTCCTTCACCCTGTGTCATTTTGAAGCAAGATCAGGAATCATAAAAATTTCATCTGTAAAAATCCTGTTGCCAGATGTAGTGGCACACGCCTTAACCCCCAGCACTTGGGAGGCAGAGGCAGGTGGATCTGTGAGTTCAAGGCCAGCCTGGTCTACAGAGTGAGTTGCAAGCCAGCCAGAGCTGCATAGACTACAGGCCTTCTTCTCTCCATTCCCATGCCCTCTCTGCTTCATATCACAGATTTGTTTACCATGACTGTGCATTTTAATCCCAATGAATGTTTTCTTTTCAGATGTACTTTTCAATTCGTGAAATTCATATTCTTTTCATATTTCTCAATTCTTTTTACATTGCTCATTTCTTCCCTCAATGTGTTTGCATTTCCCTGTAAATCCTTGAATGTATTGTATATATTCATGGTACCTTTTAACTCTTGACTGTCATTTTTGTGTAATCTCCAAGGGCTGTTCTTTCTCTTATCAACTGGCATTTATCAATGTTGATCGACAGTACTTCACATATTGTGTTGTTGAACATATGAGTTTTGTTGTCTGAGTCCACTTGCGTTGCTATAACAGAAAGACTAAGTCTGGGCTCTCACTCCATAAGGCGAAGGGGATTACTCTGGCTCGTGCTTGTAGAAGGGGACACCTAACACAGGGCAGCTGCATCTGACAGAACCTCACGGAGTGAGGGAGGAAAAGCCAAGTGTGTGATTGTAAGATCCCTGACCTTGCTTCAACAAACACAGGACGAAGGAAAAAGAGGGAGCAGGCAAGACTAGCCATGAAGCCTAATGGGCTAATGGAGGAGGACAAAGCCAAGTTCATGAAAAAAGATCCTGCAGGCAACTTCACCCCATGAAAACCCCCTTCGTGAGCCCCGCCCCTCATGAGCCCCGCCCCTCATGAGCCCCGCCCCTTCATGAGCCCCGCCCCTTCATGAGCCCCGCCCCCTTCATGAGCCCCGCCCCCTTCGTGAGACCCGGCCCTCATGAGCCCCGGCCCTCATGAGCCCCGCCCCTTCATGCGCCCCGCCCCCTCCATGAGCCCCGCCCCCTTCGTGAGCCCCGCCCCTTCATGAGCCCCGCCCCTCATGAGCCCCGCCCCCTTCATGCGCCCCGCCCCTTCGTGAGCCCCGCCCCCTTCGTGAGACACGCCCCTTCATGAGCCCCGCCCCCTTCGTGAGACCCGCCCCTTCGTGAGCCCCGCCCCTTCGTGAGCCCCGCCCCCTTCGTGAGCCCCGCCCCCTTCGTGAGACACACTGAGCACTGGGTCAGCCTGAGCTTTGTCAGGGACAAGCCACCGTCAACCCGCAGCCCTGGACTCTAGACATCCAGGGTCAAGTTTGCTTCTGCACTCACAGAGCCCTTCCCTCCAGAGTGTGTCACAGGATCCCACCACCTCCGCCTCCCTCTTCAGTCAGTGACCCAGGCCTGCTCTCTGAACTCCTCTTGAGCACCACAGATGGGGTTGGGTTTCTAGAAAGAATGCCGGCCTTGCCACTGGCTTCCCTTTACTGGGGGCCAAACTCCTATGCTTCCTCTTTCTGATGTCTGCAAACAAACGGTTCTTCATTTACCCAATTTCTAGGAACAGAAATCAAACACAACCTCTAAAACAGAAACCTTTATCAAAGCTAACGCGGCCAGGCATGGTAGCACATACTTGTAATCTTTGCAACTTTGGAGGCTGAGGCAGGAGAATCATCATCTGAAGCCGTCTTGAGATACAGAGGAAGACCCTGTCTGAGGGAGAAAAAGTGAGGGAGAGAGGGAAATGGGGACAGACTGGGAGAGATGGGCAGACACTCGGGATGAGAGAATAAAAGGGAATAATTCCTTTCTATTTCCCGTATCTACTCAGCGGTCAGTTTCCATTACGGGATGGGCAAGCGGACTCCTCTCTCCCTTCCGGTCTTCAGGTTCCACCAAACAGCTGAGCAGCAGTGTGGGAGGCCGGAAGCATGTGGGGCAGAAAGGGTGGTGTGCCCTAGAATCCAGAGCATGGCCATGTTCCAAACAAGTACTTCTGAGATCTTCACATTCAGAGAAAGGATGGTGATGGCAATGGCTGTAGAGCCTTAGAGTTTTAATGGAAGCGACATTATATGGCTTCGGTTTTTCCAGAAGTGCTGTGTTAAGAATGGGGGTTATGGGACAAGAACAGAAGCAGGGTGCCAGTAACAAAGCCCCTACGGTACCAAATGCTTAGTGAGAACAGGCAGCAGAGGGTCACGCTGTAAATGTAAAATCAATATTTACTACTGAATTATATGTGGGAAAAAGAGAACTGTCGGGAATAACGTCTAGTGTTTTAGCTTGCAAAATGGTATCAAAGAAAGCCATTCACCAGGATGGGAGAGCCCAGGGCAGAGCAACTGGTGGTGGGGGGAGAAGAAAGGTGGATACAGACTCCAGTTTGAGAGATATTCTATGGTTTTAAAATGCCAAGTAGTAAATGGATATGTGCAACCTGACTTTGGAGGAAAAGCCAGGGGCTGGAAACAAATCTGGATGTCAGTATGTGTAAGCAAAGTATGACATCATTCTGATTTTGAAGGCAGACAGATAAACAGAAGTTCAAGCCATAGGGCACAGCAGTGTTAGCATTGGGAAGAGGAGCAGTCTAGCAAAAGTAAAGGAAAATCCAGAGGGTGATGAGCCATTAGCCAGAGTAAAGAGCCAGGAAGTGCTGCCAACAGAACACGGAATGCCGTGTCCTGAGGTTTGACCATCTGGAAGCAAAGCTCCTAAGGTGGCCACAAGAAGTGAGATCTGGTGTCCAAGTCCAGGACTTGGCCTTACGAGGTGCATGTGTACTCTGTTCATTATAACAGGAGGCAAGGTCAAGTTGAGGGCTGATACAGCAATGGTCAAGTGTGTTGATGGTCTTGGCTGGTAGGTTCTACTCATCACTTTTCCTCAATAGGTACATCTAAATGTTAAGCATTTTATCATGTATTAAGCAGCTGGGTGTTCGGGAAACAACAATAAAAATTACCCGTGTAATCTTACCCTAACTACCTTCTGAAGCTCTTTAATGATCCAACTGTCATCGATACAGAAGGTTCTTTGAGCTGACATGCCTTGAGGTCCAGCATCTAAGCCACTCTGCTCAAATACAGAAGAGCATTATCTCCTGCTGATGGCCTTGGACTTCTGCTCCCTGTCACAGCTAAGAACCACCTTTAACCAACTGCCAACAGAGATGCATAAATCTCTGGTCCAGTGACACGCCAGATATGTAACTGTAGTATGCTGGGCAAGCTGGCTATACAGCGATGCAAGTCATCGCCCCTCCTTACCAGATGCTGCTCAAGAAAGAGGTCAAGGAACCGAGGGTCTTGACCAAGCACAGCCTCCTCCTTCAGATATGAAGGTCTTAGCCAGTGAGAGGTGAAGGGTCTTCACAGATGCCCGGCTTCTGCCCTCCCCTTTCCGTACCTCAACACAGAAGTGACAGTAACCCACTTAACCCCTAATGTCTTGTCACTCTGCCTCAAAACGTTCATAGCTTTCCATCTGCCTCACAGTGGCAGCTAGTGTGGTCACAATAGCCTATGGGGCCCTCAACTCCCCGACCCCTCTCTAACTTCTCTCTCCCCACCTTCCACCCCACTCACGGTGTCAGCCCCCTCTGTTCTTCTTGTCTGTCTCTGTCTCGGAGCTCTTTTCCAGGCTCTGCTTCCTGCAGGCATCTGCGTGCTTCCTGCTCTCATATATTCAAGTATCTGTTCAGGCTTTGTGTGGGACGATGGATCCGGGACTGACCCAGAGCCTCGCATATGCGAGCCAAGCAGTCTACCGCAGACTTGAACCCCCAGCCTCTCAAAGGTTTTTTTCAAATGAGGTTTTTGTAATCCACCTGCTCAGAAACCGAGTCCTCTTCTTCCGAGTCCCCTCTCTTTCTCCTTAGCACCAAGCACTGAGCACACCATGTTCTCTCCTTCCTCTCCTGCCTGACTCAGCATTTCTGCAGCCACCCCATGTGCAGCTGACTCATCCTCTCCAGGGGGATGGGATCCGTCTTCTTCAGTGATTTCCTTCAGTGGTCACATGGCATAGCAATACTCTAACTTACTTCTCCAGCATGTCTCTCCTACTGAGCATGCTATCCCTCTTCTGCAATGTGGGACAGTCAAAATCACAAAGACATTCTTCTGTCACTGCAAATAGTTTAGCAAGCTGTCACCAAAATTTAAGAAAGTTCCTGTGGGGGACATCAAGCCATAGAGACTAAGAAGGCAGCATCTGAGAGAGTGGACACCCAGGAGGACACAGCATAGAGGACACACCTGAGAAGGAGGGACAACCTTGCTGGTGAGCCTTGCAGTCTACAGAGCCACTGGACCAGTGCCTTTGGAGAGTGGCCCAGGGACCAGCCTGGAGGAGAGTGGCCCAGGGACCAGCCTGGAGGACACCCAACAGCTGCTGCCTGGCTCCACACTAAAGCAGCAGCTCCAGGGTGCTGGAGAGCTTGGAGGGTCATCAACTGAAGAACGCGTCTCTAGAGATGCCCACGGAGAACTACCAAGTCCCAGACAGACACAAAGACCAAGAAGACTCTCCTAATATGTGGCCCCCCATCTAGGCCCCTTTGCGGAAGACCTTCTCTCCCTAGGCTCAGAAAACCCTGGCATTAGTCCTAATATGCGGCCCCCCCATCTAGGCCCCTTTGCGGAAGACCTTCTCTCCCTAGGCTCAGAAAACCCTGGCACAAAAGAGGACTCTCCTAATATGCGGCCCCCCATCTAGGCCCCTGTGCGGAAGACCTTCTCTCCCTAGGCTCAGAAAACCCTGGCATTAGTCCTAATATGCGGCTCCCCATCTAGGACTTTGCGGAAGACCTTCTCTCCCTAGGCTCAGAAACCCTAGCATTAGTTGCCTTTTTAAATTCTTTCATCACAGTTATTTATTCGTTCTTTCCAGGCAGGGCAGGCATGCGCACAGGTGAAGGTCAGAGGCGGCTTGCAAAGCCGCTCTCTCCTTCTACCACGTGGGTTCTGGGGAACGAACTGGGCACCAGCTGCTCTTCCCTGCCCTGGTACTGTTCTCTCCCACACTTGCAAGCCTGCTGAAAACTCCATCGATGGGATGAGATGCTAATGTCATGGCAGCTGCAAAATACATGAAAATGTGGCAAAGAGGAACGGGAGGGATTGGACTGCGTGTCAGGAAACCATCCTGGCTGTCCGTCTCCCTCCTCACTGGTGCTCCCTTCTCACACCCGCTGCCTCACCCCAAGCCACCAGGACTGTAAACTCTGAGGGCACAGTTGAGTCTGCGCTCCGAATCACACCTCCTTCTTAGTCGAGAGGGCAAATTTACAATCCCGTTTCTGGGATTTTGCCCTGGTTCTTAACAAATTCACTCTTCTAATGGAGCCTCTGTGTATTTAGCCAGGGTGCCCAAACTACTACCCCAGACGATTCACCTGAGCAAGTTAAAGCACGTTACTGCCCTGTGCGAGTTTATAGACTGCCTGCCCATGGGCTTGGGGTAAACTTCAGTCCTCTCAACATGACCAAAGTTCCCTAGGGAGAGTTCCCTGCTCTCCCACATCTCCATGGCCGCTGCCTGGAACACCCTCCCCTCCCTAGCTAATGTCTTGTCCCTCAGCCCAGTAGCCTCTCTTCCATGACTCACCCTTTCTCTGGGTCTATAACTATAGACCACACAGGCAGTGGACTTGGCCCCATGACTATAATGTTGACCCTCTTCCCCCTGTCTATAATTTTTATGACAGCAGCTATACTACCTAGTGGCAAATAGATATTTACAGCAAAGGGCTACCGTTATCTTAGAGGGTGCAGAGCTTCTGCTGCACAGAGAGCACTGTGGATGGCAGGGGAGGGTGCAGAGCTTCTGCTGCGACTCCCTTCCTTTGACTTCATGGGACACCCTGTGCTGGCCGAAGGTGAGAAACCACCTCAAGGAAATGGGTAAGCGTGGGACCCCGGCTTCCATGCAGCAGAAGGGAGCCTCTGGCCAGTTAAGAAATGCACCATTCCTATGTCAGGACACCAAGGGAAGCCCTGCTGAGGGCTTACCAGCGAGGCCAGGATGGAATGGGTGCCTTCTCCTCCCTCCATCTCCAGAGACTCCAGACATTACCCAGAAGTTGTAGCTCATCAAGATGTGGCTTCCCTCTGAGGCTTCCTGGCGAGCTCTACCCGCGTGCTCTGCCAGACCCCTTTCTTAATAGTTGGTGACCTTGTCCTCTGAGCGCCAGGCATCCCTGAGTAATGGGAACGTTGCCTGGAGGAGTCTCAAGTGTGCAGCATCCTTTACCCCTTGAGCCCCACATTTCTCTGACTGACACGCTGGGGCAAAGGACCAGACCGGGCGACTACTACACAGCATCATGCAGGACCCAGCGTCTTGGAAGCAGGAGGCCCAGTTTCCCTCACTGAAGTACTTAGTTTCACACACTTCTATTTCCATTAGGAATTCCTGCTGCTCAAACCCTCGCCCCACATCACTTTTATGTATGGCCTTGGAATGACTTAAACCAACCTAGGTGGTTAATATTTAAATCTAGGAAGACTGACAAAGGCATCTGGCCATGGAGTCGTTTCCAGTGCCTGATGAAAATAATCTGCATTTCAGATTCATGGAGCTCTTAGTGTTTGAAGTCCCTCCAAACACACTCAGAATCTAGGGACTCATCCAATGCCCCACTCTCAGTGAGCAGCCAGGCTAGAACCCGAGCCCAGTGTTTGCTGAATTAAAAATGATTGCCCTCAAGCAGTACCCTGCCTCCTTAAGTCCAGCTAGAAATAAGTCCACATTGGTCATTTTAATCTTGGGGAAGAGAAAATAAAAATAAATAAATAAGCAAATAAATCCACACCCCCACACCCCCAGCCTGTAATGGGTTTTCTAATAACACTTAAACAGGCAGATAAAAGTATATTTGTGTTCAGAAAGTTAGGACACACTGAATCACTGCCCAGAGTTTGATAGGATAAGTTGAGACATGGCTTTGTTAAGAGAAAAATAATCAGGTTCTGTGAGAAGTCTTGTAAACAGACCTGCAGGGGTTGGAGACATTTCTCACCATGGGGACTCCAATGCAATCTTGCAATCTCAACAAACAAAGATAGGATTCTTCTAAAGGCAGCTGCTCTCAGACTGGTTTTGGGCCTTTTTCACCAGCAAATGCTGATCAAAACAGTCCCTGGGCAGAGTCCCTGAGGACTGAGGGCAATCAGCTACTCAGTCCCATGCTGTGCCGTAGGACAGAGACCAAGGTAGCCACACTGTGGAGGACACAGTGCTGCCACCATCAGCTTTGACTCCGCGTTTTCAGCCGCTGAGTCCTCAGAGAGGCCCGTTTTGTAATGTGGGCAGCTGTCAGTGGGCTGGCTGCACAGGGAGAACCACTGGGGAGGGGAGGCTGCTGTGTGGACCTGGCTGCTGGGTGCATGGGGATGGCTTTACCTCGGGACTACTGTGCACACACTGCACATGTGAGGTGACAAGAGCAGAGATATGAAAGGACAGCAAGAAACTGAAAGTCCTTCAGAGCAGGGTCTGCAGGAGGAGTAACAGGCAATGGGGAGGGGGAGGATGCCAGCTCCGGCCGTGGCTTTTCCTGCACCAGCGGGATATTATTCACTAGCTGCAGTTCCTCCCCATGGTGGGAATTTCATTTTAAAACTCTTATCTAGTTGGGTGGTGGCAGCCCACACCTTCCGTCCCAGCATTTGGGAGGCAGAGGCAGGTTGACCTCTGTGAGTTCGGGGTCAACCTGATCTACAGATGAGTTCCAGGTCAGCCAGGGCAACACAGAGAAACCCTGCCTCAAGCAAACACAAACAAACAAAAAAATCTTAACTAAAACTAGGAATATATTCACCTGTGGACATTTACAAGGTGGCTACAGTACTAGACAGGTCTAGAAGTCTGTACACCAAAGCAGTACCATAAGCCAGCGTTTCTCAACCAGTACACGGATGGCACTCTCTGGGGTGTCAAACAACCCGTTCACAGGGGCCCCTAAAATCATCAGAAAACACAAATATTTACATTACAATGCATAGCCATAGCAATGAAATAATGGCCGGGGGTCACCACAGCATCAGGACTGTAAAGGGTCGTAGCATGAGGAAGGTTGAGGACCACTGCCTAGGCCATCTCACAAGGCTGTCTTGCGAGAGGGGTGGAGGAACCTGTACCATTTGGATTACATACCTCTACCTCTACCTCTCAGCCTCTACCTCTCCCTCCTCTACCACCTCTACCTCTACATTGCTTACTATGTAACAACGAGAAGATATAGCTCTTTAAAACCCAGTCCTTTATTTAAAGGAAAGTGGAAAACTCCAATAACCCTAAGCTAACTCACTGAAACAGGGGGATCTGTAACTTGGGGTAACTGAATTCCATGTCACATGCGGGACCTTGGGAAACCCCTCCACCTGAGCCCCTTTCCTTCCTAACTTATATTAAAGTGTGGGCTCCTGCATCCCCCTCTCCCATATCCCGCTCCAACGTCTGACGGGGGATGGGCCCCCTCCTCACTTCCCACGGCTCATCTCAGGCTCATCTCAGCAGGCCGAGGGCAGAGGTCTGTCTTTGCAGGGGTTTCCTTCCATCGCTCTGTCGCTAGCTATCCCCACACAGCTTGCCTTTCTCCCCAGTTCCCTTGGCGCCTGCCAGGAAAACTAAGACGAGCCTGCCCCTCTCCTACAGGAATGATCTGGTCGGAATGCAAGGAGATCTGGGAGGAGGGGCCGCGGGAGTACGTGCTGCACCTGTGGAACCTACTGGATTTCGGCATGCTGTCCATCTTCGTGGCTTCCTTCACCGCGAGGTTCATGGCCTTCCTCAAGGCCAGCGAGGCCCAGCTGTACGTGGACCAGTACGTGCAGGATGTAACGCTGCACAACGTCTCACTTCCGCCGGAAGTGGCCTACTTCACCTACGGTGAGTTCCGGCGTCGTGGGTGGTCTGAGCTGCTCTGAGATGGGAGTGTGCCAATCGCTCTGTCTGGTCCCAGGACCTGGGGTTGCAGGGCAGAGCACACGGGTGCCCCAAACTCGCTTACAGCTGTGGAATTGGTTTGTGGCTTAGAAATGGGTCTCTTGTGTCTGGAAGGATGCATTTCTTTGGGAGAGGTTCTTAGAGCATTTCTGTAGAATTTGGTTTTGTGTTTGAAGATGAATCCTTTTTCTTTTTCTTTCTTTCTCCTCCTCCCCCCTTGACATGGGGAATATACTATACTGACATTTTCCCGTGCATACTGGTTACTCTGTTCTGCACAAAAGTGTGTCCTGTTTTTTAGTTCAGCATTCTTTCTCATGGTGAGATAGGTTCTTAAAAGAGACACTAATACGTTGGCCACACTGGTTTGAAACGGGTTGCATGGGAGCTGGAGCTAGTGACGCAGCTTAAGGCTGCTGCCTCCCAGAAGCCTGAGGAGGTCTACAGAGAGCTCCACTCAGGTGACGCTGGGGTTCTTGACTGCCTGCAGAAAATAATAGTTTCAGAATGCGCCAAAATGAATGGCAGTCGGGGTTATTTGGAAGAGATTTTTGTAAGTGACTGTAATTAAGCTCATTGGATCACCCACCCCACAAAAAGACAAAAGTAGAAGAGGGACTGGGGGAGGGGTGGTCAGCAGGAGTGGGAGGAGAGCGAAAGAGAGACAGAGCATGATCAAAGTATCAGCATGAGACCCATTGTCATGTATAGTTCGTGTGCTAGTAATTATTTTTTAAAGAAGAGATTGAATATAGGTTTTTAGTAGGGGCGTTAAAGGAGAGAGAATGAATAAAAAAAAAATCAGAAACCGTGTGAGTGTAAGATTCTAGAGAGAGTTGCTTTTCTTTTCAATACCTCATGCACACATGTGCATGTGGTACACACACCCACAGAGAGAGAGAGAGAGAGAGAGAGAGAGAGAGAGAGAGATTAGTTTTGGTGGCCTCTGAAGTTGTATTTGGAAGGGTTGCTAATGAGCTTAAACAAGATCACAGCCTGGCTCCTGGCTCCAGTGATGTGTGGGTTGAGATTATGGCTGCCAAGGTAAAACTGTAGGTCACAGAGTTGCATGATGGATTTAAAGTATATTTTTGTTTATTTGTTTGTTTTTCAAGACAGGGTTTCTCTGTGTCGCTTTAGAGCCTGTCCTGGAACTAGCTCTTTGACCAATCTGGGGCCTGGAATTCTTAGAGATCTGCCTGCCTCTGCCTCCCAAGTGCTGGGATTAAAGGCGAGCGCCACCAACACCAGGCTGTATTTAAAATACTTTGCACTAAAACTTTAGAGTCTTATTTGTGAGATTCCCAGAAATTTGCCAGTTTATACATTGGAAAAGAGAAAGACAGTCTCAAAGTTTCTATACATCATTGCTATTTAAGCATTTGGCCAGTTTATACATTGGAAAAGAGGAAGACAGTCTCAAAGTTTCTATACATGATTGCTATTTGAGCATTTGGCCAGTTTATACATTGTAAAAGAGGAAGACAGTCTCAAAGTTTCTATACATCATTGCTATTTGAGCATTTGCTGCTTACAAATGTGTTTGTTTAGAAAGAATGTAGGCAACCTCCACAGCTAATTTTTAAAAATAGTTTGTTAATTCTCTGAGAATTGTAACAATGCATTATGATCATACTCACTCCAAGCCTGTCCCTATAATTCCTCCCTGATCTACACCTATCTCCCCCCAAGTTTGTGCCCTTTGCTTTAATAAAAACAATAATCCGTCTCCTCGAGTTTACTCCTGTATATTCCTGAGTGGGGGACCATCCACTGTACCATAGGCAACCTACTGGAGACGCATCCTTAAAGAAAACAGACTCTCTTTCCCAACGCATCCTTAAAGAAAACAGACTCTCTTTCCCGGAAGTCACCACCTATGCATAGCACCTCAGCTAGGAGTGGGGTCTCAGGAACCCTTTCCCCCTCCATGCTAGAATGTTGACTGGCTTGAACCTGTGCAAATCTTATACAGGCACCCATAGCCATACTTAATGGCTTTTCTGGGTTTTGTTTATTGAAAATGACTTTTCCATACAGTATATTCTGATCATGATTTCCCTCCCCTCTCTCATCTCCCAGATCCTCACCCACAACCTCACTGGCTCAACTCCATGCCTGCTTTCTCTCTGTGTTTAGAAAACAAACAGGCAAAAACAAAAATCAAACTAGAATAAAACAATCAGAAAAAAGGAAACAAAGAAAAAACAAGAAGCATATACCCACACACATTCCAAAAAGAACCATAAAACATAATCTGTCGGGAGGTAGTGGCGCACGCCTTTATTCCCAGCACTCAGCAGGCAGAGGCAGGCGGATCTCTGTGAGTTCAAGGCCAGCCAGGTCTACAGAGTGAGTTCCAGGACAGCCAGAGCTGTAACACAGAGAAATCCTGTCTTGGGGGGGAAAAGCAAACAAACATTTAATCAGAAACTATATTTAAACAAAAGACCCATAAGATAAAAAGGAAAAGGAAAAAAGACCAAACCAAGTGTCGTGAGACAAATCATTTTCAAAAATGCCATTGAGGGTTGGGTTTGTTTTGTGTTGACCACCTTCTGCTGGGTGTGGGGCTGCCTTAAATGTGGTTTGTGTACCCAGCCAGACTCCATTGGAGAAATTTGGCCTTTCCCTTGTCAATTGGAGATAGATTCTGGGTTATCTAGGGGGCCTCTAATCTAGACACCCTCTGCGCACTGGGATTCCATCGGCCCTGGACCTGTGCAGGCCTTGAACATGCTGGCAGTCTCTACCAAAGGCTTAACAGCTAACATGTACATATAAGAGAATACATAATGTATTTGTCTTTTTGGACCTAGGTTACCTCATTCAGCTCCATTTATTTGCAAATTTCATTTTTTTTAATAACTGAGTAATACCCCATTGTGTAAATGTACCACATTTTTCATTATCCATTCATCCATTTGTAGGCAGGTAGTGATGAGTTAACCAGACCCAGCAGAATAATAGATGGTGTTTATTTGGGAGAAAGAACTTACACAGAAAACAAGTGACTATCTCAGTGTTTCTGCTCTAAGGATGCAGACCCTGACTCCCAGATGCTCTCCAAAACCCAAAGTGCCTTCTGTGCCCTGATCCTTTCCCTTTAACTGGCCACATTGCACCTGTAGCCACGCCCAAAAGCATGGTCACTGCCACCGGTGCAGAGGCGACTATATGGCTACATCTCGGTTGAGGAACAACCGAGCTGTTTCCAATTTCTGGCTACTATAAATAGAACAGCAATGATTATGGTTGAGCAGGTGTGGTTAAATGGAGCATCCTTTGACTATATGCCCACGAGTGGTATAGCTGGATCTTGAGGGAGATCGATTCCCAATTTCCTGAGGAACCTCCATATTGATTTCCATAGTGGCTATACAGGTTTGCAGTCCCACCAGCAGTGGAGGAGTGTTCCCCTTACCCCACATCCTTGACGGCATTGAGGCATCATTTATTGTATTGAACTTGACCATTCTGACAGCTGTAATATGAAATCTCAAAGTAGTTTTATTTGCATTTCCCTAATGACTAAGGATGCTGAACATCTCTTTAAGCAGTTCTCCGTTGTGTGTGTGTGTGAGAGAGAGAGTGATCTTTTGAGAACTCTTTGCTAGTTGGGTACCCCATTTTTTTGTTTTGTTTTGGTTTTTTGTTTTGTTTTTGAGACAGGGTTTCTCTGTCTATGGCACTGGCTACACTGAAACTCACTCTGTAGACCAGACTGGCCTCAAATTCCCAGAGGTCCACCTGCCTCTGCCTCCCCAGTGCTGGGACTAAAGTGTATGCCACCACCACCAGGCTGAGTACTCTATATTTAATTTAATCTGTACGCAGATTTTTTCTGTCCCTCTATCTAGTTCCCATAACCACATGGAGACTTCTTATTAATCATGAAAGCTTGGCCAGTAGCTTAGGCTTGTTTCTAACTCGCTCTTGTGACTTGATTTAGCCCATTTCTATGTGTCTGCGCTGCCCTGAAGCTCATTACCTCATCTATGCACTGCCCATCCTGCTTTCCCGCTCTCTCCATGTCTCCTTGCATCTCTGTCCCTCCTTCCCAGCATCCTCTGTGCCCAGAAATCCTGCCTGGCTGTTGGCCATTCAGCTTTTCAATAAACCAATCACAGTGACACATCTTTACAACAATTAACCCCCTATCAGATGCATAATTGGCAAAGATCTTTGTCTACTCTGTAGTCTGCTTTGACAAAATGATGGTATCTTTTGCCATATAAAACTTTTTGGTTTCATGTGGTCTCATTTATTAATTGTCATCTTAATTAATGCCTGGGCTACCAGTGTTCTGTTCGGGAAGTCTTTTCCTCTGAGTTCAAGAGTATACCCCACTTTCTCTTCCATCAGGTTCAGGGTATCCGGCCTTACATCAGCATACCCAATGTTTTAATTGCACTGAAATTCTAGACTCTCAGATTTTAACTAGACCATGTGGTGAGGGGTTCATTTCCCTTCCTTTACCCTATTAAAGTTTTCTGTCTTTTTATCTTACTTCATTCAGCAAGGCTCTTATGATATTACAAGGAAGACAATGTTGTTTTGTGTAAGAGAAAATCCTGGCCTTCAATGAATTGAAAACCATAGCCTGTGAATTTTTTTGTTTTATTTTGTGTGTGTGGCTGTTTTGCATTCAAGTGTGTATGTACCCACATGCATGTATGTACCCACATGCATACCTGGTGCCTGCAGAGGCCAGAAGAGGGCACTGGACCACCTCGCACCGGAGTCACAGATCTCTAAGAGCCTTCACGTGAGTGCTAGGGGTAGACCTCGGGAGAGCTAACCACCGGGCCATCTCTCCAGCCCTGTGCTAGCTAATTTTATCCACAAGGCTTGAAATTCGAAAGACCCGGAGTCAAACCTGCTTTCTGCAGATTACTTTGCCAGTCTATTTAATGTCTGTGAGCCCACTTTTCTCCTGTGTGAGAGGGGAACAGTAACACTTACACCAAAAGGTTTGTTTTGACTTAAATAAAACAAAGCCAATTGAAGATGTTTCATTACTCATGAAAAGAGTAAAATTTCACTAGATAGTAATAGTTATTATCAATACTACCTCTGGCTATTTTGTTTGTTTGGTTGGTTGGTTTTGGTTTTGTGGGGTTTGTTTGTTTGTTTGTTTGTTTTTTAATCTCATTGTCCTCCACATTGTAAAAAAGAATGACAACAGGGTAAAGCTTAGCAGTCTGGGGGAGTGAGGGGGTGGGAGAGGCAGGGGCTTAAAGGCAGCTGGTGCTTAGTGAGTATTAATTAGTGGCACAGGATTTAAAGGATTTGAATGTGGAATTCCCTCCTGGTATGGCAGATGAAAACAAATGTCTCTTGTACACACAGGTGTAGCCTGTGATCTTTAGCGAACTGACCACATGATGCAAAGTGTGTTAAAAGACGAGCAGGCTCGTGTTACGGCCATTGTTTCCTGGCCCCCGCTTCCAGCATTTGTTAGCCTAACAAATCCAGATTTTTCTTGAAGGGCTTACCCTGTTCTATGCTGCCGAGGTTCCTCACGGAAAGGTGGGCGTACCCTGCTTAACGTAACGGTACGCGAGCTGCAGCACTGTCCCCGCGTTGACTTCTATTCCTTTGTGAATTGCATCAGGTCCCCGCTCAGCTGGCAGCACGTTATTGTCCTCGCCTTTTCCTCTTCACCTTGGGCCCTGAAAATGTGCCTGAGCTCTTTATGCGCGCATGTGCTCCAGCTGCGGGCGCCGAGCGCCCTCTTGTGGCGAGACTTGCAACCAATCCAAAAAAAAAAAGTAGACTCGGGGTTTTTTCAGGTTTTGGAAAGACTTTTTCTGGTGGAAACACTGGATGAAAGTTCCTTTGTCTGAATCACACGGTGCGGTTTGTTTTGTGACCACCCATCGCTACAGCTCTGATAAGCCCATTCAGGCAGAATCGTCCCCGCCGGAAGTGCCGCGTGGGCTCCAGGCACAGACACTTCCGAGGAGCAGTCATGACTGTTATAAGAGAGGTTGAAGATGATGCATTGTAGTCGGCATTTTAAAGAGAATTCATTTGGGTGTCTGCTTAGCAGGCGAATCCACTTCCTATTTCCTGCACTCCATAGACGGCAGCAGATATTTTAGAAAACGCACACTGTTCTCTTGGTCTTCCGCGGGCTTCTGAATTCTGCCCTTGGTAAGAACATAGAGTGCGTGTTAATGTATTCCAAATGTAATTTGGAAAGTGCTACATGAAACTTGATGGCGCAGCTTCGCTTACTAAGGGTTTCTATTATAATTATTTAGCAGCCTAGCTTTGAAAATAAAGAATAGAATTCCTCCCGGGGTGCCAAGAATTGCCATGTAATGTGCTTTCTATTTGCACTTACTGGTTCTGAAAAGGACCCCATACCCCCAAATCCAATCTTAAAGATGGCAACAGTAATATCTGCTCTACAGGGCTGTTGTGAAAATCACAGCTAATTTAGTGTGAGGGCTAATTTAAGTTTCTCGATGTTTCTCATCTAATCTTCATTCAGCAACTCTCAACAGGGATGCTGTTGGCTTTGTCAACAGGGTAGTTTTCACCGTGTGGGGCAGTCTGGGGCATTCTAGGACGTTCAGCACCTAAGGGCTGCCCAGTCCCCAGTCCCCGTGAGAAGCAGGGACCTTCCCAGGAGAGAGGTACTGCCTGCCCCAAGACTTACTGTTTGTCCTGACACCTAAGAAGGTAGCTGGTCCCTTAGACTTCGGCCTGCCGTACTGCAGAAGGAGCCCAGCGCAAGTTCACTCTGCTATAGGAATGCCTGTGAGCTATCTCAGCAAACCCCAGCAAAGACCCTCCACTACTGGTGGGTCAAACCTGTGTGAATGGTCCCCGCTTCTAAGAGCCTCGCTCAGTCAGGGCCAGCACACCCCTCTCAGGGAGGGATGGAGAACAAGGGTATGTTCTCAGGCAAACCCTCCAATTCTCGGTCCCCAGAGGAGCTCGTTTGTTCCAACTTGTGTCTGTCTGAATTTGTGGTTAGAATTTGTTCAGTCACCTCACAGGCATTTATCAGTGCCTGCCCCGTACCACAGACCCTGTTCTGGGTTCTGTGCATGGGTGGCTTCAAGGCCACAGTCCTTTAAGGCTCATGAGATTGCCTGTCATGACCGCGCGGGAACAGTGCGTCTCAAGAAAGCCAGCTGACCGATCGTAGGCCCATGCTTGACTCCACGGCCTCCTCCTGCTTCCTCAGAGAGTGTCTCAGCTCCTGTGTGTGTGGGGGGGGGTTCCGAAGCCCTCTACTCTTCCTGGGTGCCTGTGGGGGGGGTCCCGAAGCCCTCTACACTTCCTGTGTGTGGGGGGTCCCGAAGCCCTCTACTCTTCCTGGGTGCCTGCACACAGAGACATAAAATAATAAAAACAAAATTGTAGAGATGCCTGACTGGTTACCCAAGGAGTAACCCAGTGTTTTCTTTCAGCCAGGGACAAGTGGTGGCCTTCAGACCCCCAGATCATTTCAGAAGGGCTGTACGCCATAGCCGTGGTGCTCAGCTTCTCTCGAATCGCCTACATCCTGCCAGCCAACGAGAGCTTTGGACCCTTGCAGATCTCCCTGGGGAGAACTGTGAAAGACATCTTCAAGTTCATGGTCATTTTTATCATGGTATTTGTGGCCTTCATGATCGGAATGTTCAACCTGTACTCCTACTACCGAGGTGCGAAGTACAACCCAGCATTTACCACGTGAGTACCCAGCCCTCTCCTTCCCTATTGGCCTCTCCAGGCTCCCTGGAAATCCTTGAGAACCTCATACAAATGGTTTCCTGAAGAACTCGGGTTTTTTGTGGTTGATGTGAGTTTTATTCTAAGTGGTTTAAAGTTTAGGTTCTGAAATTAGAAGAACAAAGGGGTTAAATTCTTACTTTGCTACCATGTAGCTCTGGCTGGCCTGGATCTCCTGATGTAGATGAGGCTGGCCTTGAACTCACAAAAGTCTACCTGACTCTGCCTCCAGAGTGCTGATATTAAAGACATGCATCATCCCAGGCCATTTCTTTGTTTTTAAAATGGGGATGTATTAGTTGCTTTTCTGTTGCTATGATAAAATTTCATGACCAGAAACAACTTAAGGAAGAAACAATGACTTTACAGTTTCAAATGTGGGGAGGGTGGGGGTGGGGAGGGTGGAGTCCATAATGGCAGGAAAAGCATGGCAGCAGGCAGGCAGATGGATCGGTAAACTACGATTACATCTTTAGCTACAAATGGGAGGAACCTGAGGCGAGGCGGAGGAAGAGGACTGGGTCTGGGGCTGTGGACTCTCAAAGCCCGCCCCAATGACGCACTTCCTTCAGCAACGCTGCACCACCTCCACACACAGTGCCACCAACTGGGGCCACCACAAGGAGCAACAATACTAAAGCCTGCTTCACGCACTCTTAGTGTGAGAATTCAGGGAGATGCGGTAACCCAGAAGGCATGCAATGCATGGCTGGAGAGGCGTTACTGTTTGTGATTATTACAGCGATATAACCCCCATTACTCAGGAACAGAACCTGGACAAAGCCCACATGCCAACAAGCTGTTAGAGCCAGGGACTTACAATCCAGGGGAGGTGAGACATGGGGAAAGGAAATGGGAAGAGGGCGAGCAGGGAAAGGAGAGACAGTCCAGGCTGCTACCCTGTGTGCCACCTGGGCAGGACAGACTTCTCCAAGGAGACGAGATGGAAGCGTGGGGACTGTGAGCAGCCTCCTGGAGAGGCAGAGAGGATTTGCCCACCTGCCACCTCTCAGGGTTAGCTTCACTAACTCTCCTGTGCTTCCAAGGAAGTGCGGGAGAGCCAAGTCTGCCTGCCTGCAGCTGTTCACATCTGGCTGAGCACAAAGCACGTTGTGTTGTGGGGCTTCGTGCTCCTCTTCAGCCAGAGTGGAGGCCCAGGCAAGGGAGGCGAGATGCAGGAACAAAAGTGCGGGGGGGGGGGATTCAGCCAGTCATGCGCAGGACAGCACAGTGACTCCATATCCCCGCTGCACCCCCAAGAAGATAGACAGATCTCTCGTAGCCTGTGTGCAAAGGATCCAAAACTCCTCCTCTCTGTGACAAACAGCAGTGTCCCCGGAGGCCACCAGCAGCACTGAGCTGAGTCTAGTAAATGGGTATGGTGGAGGCAAACTCATACCCTGACAGACATGCCTGGCTAATGACCATTAGCCAAGTCTTTGGATGTGTGTGAGTTTTCGTGTCCACATCTGCGTCGACACAAAAACCACAGCCCTTGTCTTAAAGGGAATAAGGGACACTTTATTCTAGAGCCACTCTGAGTGACCATGGCCCAGGAACACAGATTTAGGTTACCCCAAATTCCATGTTTCTGTGTGAGAGCAGCTTCATGATGCTGTATAGTTTTACAGAATGACCAAAACAAGTTCAAAAGGCAACAGTGGGTACATGAGAGAGGCAGGTGCAGTAAGATGGGGGAGGATTTTCTACAGGCTCAGGACGCTGAGCCTCTGGCTTGGCAGAGGCTGATGGGCTGCTAAGATAATAGATATTAAAAGGGGGTTTTTCTATTGTCACAAGATGTTTGTCCTGACACTTTTGTGTGGA